>VWZS01006232.1:1211725-1590698 GCA_013397075.1 Rhabdornis inornatus | reverse complement strand
CTCCATGGCGCGGCCGCCCGGCCCTGCAGCCCCACCGCCCCGCCGCTGGGGATCCCGCAGTGCCGCCCCCGCGCTCAGGGGCTCCCCTCGGCCCGGAGGAGCCGCGGGGCCGGGGCGCAGCGCTGCCCGCCCGTCCCTGCCCCAAGGGCACCGCGGGCAGACCCCGGCCCCGCGCTGCTCCCCGCGCCCCGGCGGCGCGGCCGCACCTCCATCCATCCATCCATCCATCCATCCATCCATCCATCCATCCATCCATCCATCCATCCATCCATCCATCCATCCATCCATCCATCCCTCCCAGCGCGACCCAGGGCCCGGCACCCTCACCCCGCGGAGTGAACAAGGCGGCCCCCTTCGTTCTCTTGGCTCTGATCGCTTTTGACAGGAAAATTTATTCTGGTCAGAGGGTAGTACCGCCGGTGCAGGGGAGACAGGGGCCTCTGTCCCGTGATCAGGAGTGGGGAGAGCATCAGGCACTGCAGTGAGCCTGCGGAGAGGTAAACTACAAGGTTTCTTAAGAGGTTCCTTTAGGAAACTGTTTTCCAACTAGTTCGTTAAAAAATGGACAGAAATGGAAGACTTTGAAGGTAGAATTCTGCTCCCAAAGGAATTAACACTGACTTCTGTAGGACCAAGGTGCATTCAGATTTCAGCTCTGGTGTGTTCTGCTTGGGCATAGATGAAGCATCAGTGACATTGCTGGTGACTTACAGACACCCGTTCCTGTGCAATATATTTTGTGCCTAGTACAGTCTCTGTGGTGAGTAAAAGTATGATATAATGCTGTTTCAGCACTTTTTGTTTCAATGAGAAATCTGTACATTTCCTGATCAGCTCTGCTTTAGGTTAAATCTCAGAGCACCTTGGAGAGCATTTGCTGGATTACTTTCGGATGATGCTGTATTTGAAGATGTCCTTTAGCCACTCATGGCTGTTCAGCTCACGGAACCAGGCTAGAGCTAGCTGAAAGGAGAAAGCCACCTTCTCTTTGACTCCACTGCACAACCTGCTCTCTCTAGTAACATTTCCCTTTTGGTCTCACTGCTTGGTAGCAAGGACAGAACTTCAGGGACTTTTGCATGGATGCTGAAGTAAGTGGGATGCTGAGCAAAGAGGTGTGGAATGCCTCCTCAGAGGAAATGGTGAGGTTTCAGGGTAGGATTTAGCATATTACCAGCTTTACTTATCTTCAGCCTAAGCCATTCAGATGAAACAGTTGCAGTTAAGCAGATTCCACTTTACAGTGTTTGGGGTTGTGTCTACTTCTGCAGTCCGATCTGAAACCCTATCCTGTGATAGGGAGGCTCCTTTCCCAGAGCTGCAGTTTGGCAGATCTTTTTGTGACTTAACACTTGGAATCCAAACCTAGTCTCCCTTCAGATACCGGATGCTTGGCACTTGGAGAATGTTTAGCTTCAATGTGGCATACATGACGAGTTTAACCTTCAGCTTTTGTAAATCACAGATTCACATAGGACGGGTTGGAAGGGACCACAGAGGGTCCAACCTCTCTGCTCAAGCAGGGTCATCCTAGAGCACATTGCATAGGATTGTGTCCAGATGGTTTTTGAATATCTCCAGTGCTTGGTCGTCCGCAATCCACAATCATACTCATGGATCTAGGTGGTTAAGGTGTGCCTTGATGATGCCCTGAGTGCTTGGGGCACTCAGATTGTCTGTGTGGGATTTGTCTATACACAGCCTCAGACTTTTACGTGTTCCCTGCGTTTCACATAAGGAGAATCCAAATCAGATGATACTTTGAAGAAAAATGGGGGTTGCTGGTTAGCATTGAGATCACTTTCTAGTGCTTGAACAATGTATTTGCTATCTAGAATATTTTCAAGGGTAACAGGAATAATATCTAGTACAGTTGTATGTATAATGCCTATAAAGTTACACTTATTAAAGGATGTGATTGTAGTTGGTTTAGTACACCAGAGCCAGCTCTGGTGACTTAGGACAATCAGTACCAATCTCTCTGCCACCCAGAAAGTCCTGCCCTCTCCATTCCTGTGCATTCCCACTGCCTTGCTTGTGTCAACATTAGCCATCAGATGGTCACCTGGATCAGTGCTGATGTGGCTCACTACCAGCCTGTATGATCTGAATGCCAGCAGGGACCAGACACAGAAAGGCAGTAGCTCTGTTTTTCGCAGCGTATTGTGGCTTGATGTGCAGACCTGCTGTGTGTGGGGGCCAGACAGGTTCACATGAGGGGCTCTGGGCTGTGTGAACCCAACTGTAAAAGCATACATTTGGACACTGAGCCACTGACAAGCAGTTCAGATGTGGTTGTGTGGTGGCACTGCAAAATCTCAAGACTCTTCTGAGCTGAATGGTGTGGAGGAGGAACAAGTCACCCTTTTTTCATCCTTAGTTAGGGTCAGATAACAGTCTCTATCCATTGCAGGCTTTTTGGCATCTATGTATCAAAATGTTCTATCTCCTTTCCATTTTAGAAGAGAAGATCTTTCCTGCTTTAAAGTCTTTTAGTTTATTTGCTAGTTTAGTTTACTTTTGAGGGAGTTTTGGTAATCTAAAATATTAGGTTTTAGTTTGGGTCACTGAGATTTATTTTCATACCGTGTAAAGTATTTCAGTAGCTTATAGACATTCCTCTTTAGTCAAGAAGAACACTACCTCTGTGATGGTCTAACAATGTCTTTTCATCTTTGATTTCCTACCCTCTTGTACTTGGTAGTGCGACTTCCACGTGTGCTAATACACTATAAACTGTAACTGGTATATTTGGTAGAGTTTTAAACCTGCTTAACACCAGTATAAAGCACTTGCCAGAAAAGCAGATGATGTGAAAAGTAGAATTTAGAGATGGGAAGTCACCTTCTGCCACTCAGATGAACACTGCTCTTCTTTTTTATGCATTTTCTCATTAATCGATTTTTTTTGTTGTACAAGTAAACCTTTTTATTGCTGTAATGTTGTACCAGCTGAGCTAAATTGATTAGATTTAAATTATTCTCAAAGTCTCTAGCTCCTTACTGTTGTAACCACAGACATCAAAGACTAACTTGTTCTTTTCCTTCCTGCCTCCTTAAAACCACTAAAATAAGAAACTGTCAATAAGACATTGGGTGTTTATACAATGGCATTTGTATTTTTGGGGAAAAAAATCGAATTTCAACTTTATAATGGATTAAAGGTACAACTGACCTCAGTATTATTTACTGTGGTCTTTTTCAACTGCTCAGTGATACACATCAGCAAGAAAAATATATTTAGTGTAAAGGTAGTAACAGAATCTTCTCTCAGAACATGAGGAACTAAAATAAAAACATCATTTAATGGTATGAAACAATACTCCTATACATTTTCCATCTACTTTTCCTGTGAAATACTTGCTTATAGTTTATGGAGTGTTTTTATCTGAGAGTCTTACTCCTTTTCTTGTAAAGGCTCTATCTCCTCCATTTTTCAGAGAAATGTCTATGCAAGGATTTCTTTGGGCTATTTTTGTGCTGTGATATAATTACCATGATTGCAACTGTTGGGAAGTGTCATACAGAGCAGTTAAAACTCTACACAGGCACTTGTACTTTGCTCAAAGCTTTTATCCTTGAGCAAAGATGGTTATGCATTGGAAAGGGCTCCTCAGGGAAGTTATTGGGTCATCAGCCCCAAAAGTGTTAAAAAATGAGTAGACATGGCTCTTTGCTAGAAGGTTTAGGGGACATGGTGGTATTCAGTCAAAGGGTGGACCTGATGACCTCAGAGGTCTTTTCCAGCTGTAATGATTCTTAGATTTTATCTGTAGTCATTTACAGGTCAGACATAATTCCTATAGATAAATATAAAATGCACGTGAAATATATCATCAGCTCTGCATGATCTACATCTGGCTGTTGTTGTTTCAAATAAAGTGTATTTTGGTTTTATGGAGGACAGGTTCAGGTGGTGTAAGAAGCATGGTGAAGGCTACAAAGCTTTAACCTTGAAGCTCACTCTTGTCACCTCTACTCACGTGATACCTACATCCTATTTTGCAGGAGGATCAGCAGTTGCCTTGGATGCATTTTTAAGCAAACAACCCCTAGAAGTGGTCAGCAAAGTGCTGAGCCAACAAATTCTTTAAATACTATTATTAAAACTGTTTCACTAAGAATAAAAGCCCTATTCTGCTGAGAGAAATGTACCTGGCAGGAGTAGTGACAGGGGGGTGTACTTCCTCAGCAAATGCTTTAACTGCCCATTAGCATCACGAAGTTACTGAAACATTGAACAAGACAATTGCAACCATAGCGTTGGCATACAGAAAATCTGCTCTGTGAAGGAAAACTTTTCCAGATGAAGACTAAACCTCTGCCAGTTTAGTGGCAGAAGTTACTACTGAATAACAGACTACTTTAGTCTGTGTTTGTTCATGCACACACTCAAACTGTGTGGTGGTAATTTGGTGTATTACAGACCTCCCATTTCTTTTCATCCACGTTTAACTGGCATGCAGTGTGGTATAATGTGCAGCTTATTCTATCACATCAAAGGCCCGATCCTGTTTATGTAAACACCAGTGACAATTATGCCTTTTGACAAAGCGCTCATCACAATAAACCGCATGCTTTACACTCCTGTGTTTCTATAGTAGCACAAAGGGGAGCCTTCTCAGGCTGTGTGGGATCTTGCACGACTGTAAAGTGAGGTGGTGACAGTGACAGGGCTAACTGGAGGCCGACCTGAACTTCTGCTACCTTTGCTTAAAGCTTGTTTGGCTGTGAGAGTTAGTTTGCATTAGAATAGGAGGGAGTTTAAAATACGTCTGCTTAGGACAGTGAATTAGAAAAAGGTGATTTATGCACAGTTACTGTGGAACAACTTCATAAATAACCAGAGTCCTAAGTAGAGTGGCAGAAGAAACATTTTTTCCCTGCTGTGTTGGGGGAGGTGAGATTATTAACAAATCCATTAAAGATCAAACCACTCAGATGATAAGGAATACAGTTATTTAGGAGTTAATTGAGGACACAAGAGATTTAACTATCCTTCTATTTCTAGGATCAAATTAAATGAATGTATTTAATAAAAGTTAAAAATTCCACTCTGCTGTATAGCCAATATATGAACTCTCTTATGTTTTGCTACTTGAGTATTCATAACTCCATTGCAAACAGACACATGTACTATCTATTTATAGAAACTGTTTTATTCCTTCTCTGTGCCACTCTCTCTCCACAGGACTTTTGTTTCAGATTTTAGTTCTCTAGCAGTATCTGCTTTTAGTATACTTCTCTGTGCTGGGTGAGTCAGTGTTCTCGTTTTCTGGGTAGACCTAAAAGCACTGCCCTACTAGTGTGATTTGGCAGAAATGCCACTGTAGTTCCAAGAAGGATCAAAATATCTGACTGCAAGGAAATCTGCTTGTCTGTTCAGAGTCCTAAAATATCACCAAGACAATGGAACTTCTGGGAGTACTTCCTGAATGGAACTCACTGGACATAGAAAGAATAGTCATTTAGTATTGCATTTCCATTGCCACAAGGTTTGAGTGCAGTCTTGATCTCTGCTAACTCTGCAGGTTTTTTTTTTTAACCTGGAAATCTATGCCTTCATAAGTGATGTTGCTCTAAAGCATTCTCTTTTTTTTTTTCTTACCATTAACTCTCCTTCCCTCCACAAGAAGTTTCAAGCTGATAGCTCCCACTGAGTCTAGATGGTATTTTGGATGATCATCTGAAAACTGTTGGCAGCATCTAAAACTGATCACTCTCCAATTAGCAATTCACGAGACATTTTTACTGTAGTGAAGCCTTGCTGAGGGCCCTATGAGCAACCAGGTCATCTGTTTCTGCTCTTTGGAAGGTTGTCAAGTGATACTCTATAGACTCCCTACAGGATGGCACTCTTGGATGGTTCATTTCCCTTTGGCCAGTCTTGTTTGAGCTGTCAAGCATAGGCTTTAAATAATCTTTGAGTCTGACAGAGCTCATTACTTGTGAAGTAATACCACTACTTGTGAAGCAGTATCTTAAGCACCTATGTTAGCTTTATTACTACAACAGGGAAGTGTTCCAGACTTATTTTCCTATACCACGTTGTATTGTGGCACATTTATTTAAGTCTGTAGTAGTACAAAGACTAGAATGTCTGTTGCAGTATCTTTATCTGTAGAGACTGATTGCCAACGTGTTCTTTTAAGGGATAGTTAATCACGAAGTCTTTCTTGTACATATACCTGGTAGAGCAGAGCAATATACTAGATTTTGAAAAGGCAGTTGAGTATCTCTGCAGCCACATCTCTCTGCTTCTGGTACAGTTCTTAAGTGTGGCTTGCCACAAATATTTTCCTTTCAGTCTCTTATCTTTTCCAGCTCAGCTACTTAAGCCTTTTGGAGCAGTTTCAGGGAGGTAAGACATGACACCTCAGAGCTTTAGATAACTGATTTTCAGCTGGTACAGTCAAAGGGTAATTTGGGAAAGATCACTGACACAGTTGAAAATTGAGAAAAAACCCCCAGATTTTACAAAGCTTGGGGGTTTCTTTTTAGTGAAAAAAAAATTAATTATTAATATTGAAAATATATTCTTTTCAGTTATTCCAGTATTTCTTAAGAAAGCTCTCAGTTTTTTGATTAGCATTATTGCCAACTTTTCATAATGAATCCTGCCATCTACAAAGTTCCTGGACAGTTTCTTTCCAGCCCCAGGAATGGATAGATGCCTGCCTGTTTCAAAGTTCCTGGCTATCAGACCACAGGCTAGGTGGTAGCTACTAGATTCTTGGACACTTTTAATGAGATTACTGGAAACTGTAATGGCACAAAAAGACCTGAAAACAGAAGATGCAAAATTTTGTATTTCAAGCCAAGGTGTGATAAGTCAAAACTGACACGATGCAGATTTTAATGAGTGACGCAGTCCAACCACCTATTTGGACTCCTCACAGAAGTGACACAATCCCTATAGTTACAGTATCACATCCTTGTACATGACATTCACAGGAGGCTCTCCTGACAAATACAGATGTAGTTATCCTTGCAGTGAGCACTAAAACCAGTTTAAATTAATATGAACATGAAGTGTCAGTAAATTAGTCTCAATACTGTCATGTTATGATGAATAATCACAAGACATACTGTAGATTTTAAACATATTTCCATTGCTATCCCCCCTTGCATAGGGTATTTTTGTTAATTCTAGTTCTAATTAACAGTTTGAAAACTTGCCTTGGGGTACTAGTGCAAAAAGAAGGTAAATGAGAGGTCTTCCTCTTGGTCTTCCACTTGACTAAAATGGAAGAGCCATGATTGTATCAGTTCATAATGGATCCAACAAAATGTGTCAGTTTGTTTTAGCTAAGGTTTGATGAATCTGCCTTCTTTAGAGTGTTGGAAATCAGGATTAACACAAATTAAATTAGTCTATAGGTTCTGTAAAGGAGAGAAGGCAGCCTGACATCTTGTTTAAGACTGACTGCAAGGTCTCGATTTTTAATTCCTAATTTCTTGAATGCAGATGACAAAACCCATTCATTTGATTTTATTAAATGAGCAGGTAGTCAGAAAGAGTGAAAGCAAAGTGTTTATCTCCTTTTAATAAAATCAGCCAGATAAATTTTTCTACTTTGAACAGAAGGAGGGCTCAGGTGTCATCTCTTCTCAACCCAGCACTGTTCTGCCTATTTGTACAAAAGACAGTAAAGGCATTCTAAGATCCTGTGCCTGTGAGATCTAGGAACATTCAACCCAGTGCTTATACAAAGGATATATGAAACAAGTACCCCAGGCTTTTTTGTGCCTTTAAATACTCTAAGCATACATTGCTTTATTTAACACATGCCATTTAGTTGTAAATGGGAGACAAAAGATGCTGAAAGAGTATGTGCAAAGTCAGCACCAGCCATCATAACTCTGAAACACATACAGAGGTTAAATCTGTATTTGTCATATCAGTTCACAGCTTGGAATCAGGATTTAACCTGGAAGCTTGAATCTGAAATCCAGATGACATTTAGACAATATTTCTGCATCATTGGAGAGGCTCAGCATAGTTAGTGCTTTAATGGTCCCATGGCTACTGAACTGAAATACATTGACATCAATCCTGGTGCCTTGTTTTGAAGTGGGACAGAGAGACAAGGGAATTAAGGTATGCAGGTGCTACCCAGGCTGGGGAGGGCACCACTTCTGCTTTACATATTAACAGTCAAATCTTCTTCACAGAGTTTCACTAATACAAGTCTGCATCTGGAAGCCATCCTTGTGCTATTTACCTGACTGGTCATAGGGGAAAAAACACAGACATGAGGAGAGAGTGCTAACCCTGCCCCAGCCAAATTTATCCTAGTCCTGCACTGCCCAAAGAGGGGGCACCATTCACTATCAGTCCTTAACTAAAATCCTGGTCCTTGCTGAAGTTTTCCCACAATCTTCAATTAAAAAAAAAAAAGTTCATACCCTCTGTTTTTTTATCAAAGTAATTTTATTTACAAATCTGAAATTTGTTTATCTTGTCTTTGAAAAGCTTTTAAACCCTACTAGTCATCATTAGGGTAACGAAGTGGGGTGATCAGTCTTCAGAAGGAGAAAGGAGTGGCTAGAAAGATCTGAAATATCTGAGGAGAAAGAGTTCACTTCTTACAGAAAAAGAGATTTTGAGGGTCGAGGTCCCAAATTAAGACACTTTGGGCAAGTGCAAGTATCAGTCAATGACCATGCAATTGTGCAAAGGAACTCATTACTTTAGAGTTATTTTGGATCCATTCCATGTTGTGAAATTGGAGTTGAACACTGTCCTGGTTTCAGCTGGGATAGAGCAGTGAGCAGCTGTATGGTACTTACATTCCAGCTGGGGTTAAACCACAACAGGTATTTTTTCAGGTCTTTTTGAAAGATATAGTGTTGAACTCCTATAATAGGAAGAATTAAAGATATGTTTTCTGGAGAAGGTGAGCTTCCTGCTGTGAGTTGTAATGTATACTGTCACTAAAATTGTCCAGTAAACACAGATGAAAATTTCTCTAGTGCCTTCCACGTAGCCCTTCTGTCATGGGTCTCTTAGTTGGGACTGTGAACGCAGTATCTTCCACACACAGCATCACCCCATTACCATTCTCTGTCTTGTGACAGAGTGGGACGTGCAAAATCAAAAATCCAAAATCCTACTGTTGACCCAAGAAGGCCTCTTTAGTTGCAGGATCTCCACTGAAAACAAGAAGTCTGGTTTATATGACAGTAGATGCACCTGCTTTATATCTCTGGCCATTTCCATCCCTCACTCCATTCTCTATGCTATCTCCCTCAAGTGTTCTTAGCCATGCTGGTTCTGGTAGGAACTCAAGTTAGATGCGAGGGACTATGTCTGGCATGGCATGGGAGAGAGCAGTAAGGATTACCAGTATGGACTGCTGGAGAGACTTCAGCAGTCCTAAACTTTCACCATCAGGAAAGACGGGGTTGCAAAGAAGATTCTGCAGTCCTCAACACTAGATGGTTTTGTTGAAGTTTTGGTCCACCAGCTAATTACCTAAACCATTTTCTTTGAGGGCTTTCTGCCAAAACCTCAAAGAGAGAAAAAATGGGAGTAAAATAGCTGTAGTAATAAATCTGATATGATCTTGTTGAGACAGTGCAATTTTGTGTTAGTGCTAAATAGCAGAGGATTTAAATAATTTAGTATTCCTTTTGGTCCTTTTTGGTTCATTAGACAGCCAGATTCCCAGGGTGTGTGTACTTACCATTCCTGCTAGGAATACTGTTGTTTACAGGGACATTAAACTCTCCTATCGGTGCCATCTTCTATATAGAGAAATACTGACTATCAAGGACAAGAGTTAATCTTAGATCTGCTTCCCACCAGAAACCTCCTCCTTTTTTTTAAAATTAAAGTCCCATCTTAAGACACCCAGCACTTCACAGACACAAGCATCTTGCTGAATTTCTGCATCATTCTTTTACAGGCTTCAAATCAAATCAGAACAGTTTTGCCCTCTGATGAGATGAAATGATTTATATTTCTGTGTACCAGTTCACATCCTGTCAGGGCAGATGGTACTATTGGAGTGTACATTGTCATTAATTTGGGACTCAGCGACTGCAAACAACCATATTTTTTACTTCCATCAGAACTAGTACACAAACTAGTGTTCAGTAATAAAATATTAGTATCCTAAGCAGAAGCCACAAAATTTACTGAGGTAGAGAAAGGCAGCAGGAATGTGGTAGCTTCTGTCTTTGCCAGGAGCTAAAGCTGTTTTACTGCAGTTTCAAATATTTTGTCATCAGTGGCTCCAGAGCAAGGAAATAATTTTAGTTATCTACTTCAGAGGGCAAGATGAAGATTACAGGCAGCTACACAGTGTTTTTATGGTGCTGGGAAACAGAGTGCTGTGTACAAAAATATTTCTTTAGTCAGGTGAGTTTACAATCATTGCTTTTTTTTCCCCCCCCCCACTGTTGCCATTTAGCTTTGGTGGTGTCAGACCTCATGAAACTAAGTCCACCTGGATATCCTGGACAAAATAAGTAGAACATGACTTTTTATTTAATCCCCTACTTCTCAGAAAGGTTTATTTTTACAAGGTAATTTTATAAACTATATTTCTGTAGGTTTTTTGGCATTATTTTTTATTGTCTAAATTGCTTATTAACAATGATTCTATATTGACATAAACAATTCTAATAAAAAAATTGATAAATACAATTTTGTAGGCTAAAATTTGAGAAGAGTGATTAAGAACCTGAAGAAGGGGGAAGGGAAGTTCTACATTAAGAAGATTGGCAGTACTTCAACTAGAAGACTATGCTGTGACTGAGGCTATAGCCAAAAATAGCGTTGGATTAAGTCTAAGAAGAAAGGCAAGTAGATAAAACTAAGGTCAAAGCAGAAATAGATGCCTTAGAATTACCTCATCCACTAAAAGATATGAAGAGACATTCAAGCAGTTTTCCTATTATATGCACCTATAATGGGAAAATCAATTCACAATAAGAAGCATTATGAAAGATGACTGAAAGAATAAGGAGCTTTAAAATGTGCAGAAAAAGTGACAGTCACTTTTTCTGATTGTTTGTACAGGCTTTAACATGCATACTATTACAAATAAAGTAAAAAATAACCTCTAAAAGACATCTGTAGTAATAGCAACACTTACAAAAAGAAACAGTAAAAATCAGTTGACTAGACACTCTCATTGAGGTGGGGTAACATAATGATGAGTCAAGCTCAAGAGGTTGTGCTTTAACTCCTCCCCAGAAGAAAGGATTAGCTACGTGACAAGTTCTACCTGGTAACAATTGTTACAGCTCTGTTTACACTAATGAGCCCCAGATCTGTAATTTGTGGGTGAGAGAAGCTAATGCACACAGATAGGAAGACTTTAAAAGGGGGAAAAAAAAGTAGTGGAAGGTCATGTCTGTAGAGATTTTGGTAAGATAAGCTATAGTATCTAGGAAATGTGTCCTTTCTTGTAGCTTTGAATTTCAGTCAGGTAAGTTGGCTTCAATGGAAGAAAGGTTGTGCTTGTCGAAAAAAATTATTTTTTGATATGTTCAACTCTCTAATGCTCTGAGGTAGATACTGACTGTCCTTATCTTTTCTTCAATTTTCTACATGGAAAAACTGGAGGCCTGTTTTCTTGATACGAAGGTTTACTCAGAGCTAAGGCAATGATCTACTAGTAAGCAAGACCTATGTCTGCTTTTGTTGTAAGGATTTTGTTCCTTTATCTCTGATTAAATATTGCTTGGTAAAAGTATAGTCAAAACCTAAACTCTGAGAGGAAGCACTTACAGACTTATAATTCTGTTGTGTGATTCTGTGTTCCTGTGTGGTATGAGCACTACAGTCATGACTCTCAACAGCTACCTAGGAGGATTTATGTTAAAGATGAGAGATATACTTGCTTAATGAAAGAGACTCCTTCAAATTTATTGGGATGTAATGCTCATTATTAGCAAGGAGCTGTTGTTTTTACAATGAGCCCAGTATTAAGGTAGAAGCTGAATGAGAGGAATTTCTCTCTGAGTAGTTCTGCTATTAACAGCAAAATAGAACAGCTGTGTGGAAATAGTGTTTTAGTAATATTTCTAATCACCTCTAAATGTGGTATGGCAAATTAATGCTTATTAGTTTGGAACTTCTGCTCATATGTGACCAAATAATTTCTGTAATAGTCTGTGGAGTGAAGAGAAATAAGGCTTGCAGTCTTTCAGAAAAAACTGCTCTGTGAATTTTGTCCCCAGTAGTTATTTCAGAGAACTAAGTATTTGCTTTGATCTTTTATTTTTTATCAAAATGAGGGGGTATGAAACTTATATTAGGGGTGAGAATGACTATTTCTCTTTTAAAAGGTGTCTCTTCTTTCACAAAAAAATGGGTATAAAATTCAGGAATAGTTGTAAGTTACGACTGTCTGAAATTCTGTCCTGAAGAGTGTAGCAATGCTTTGGGCTCATCATCTGAAGTCTAGTTGATAAGCCTTTCCTAGGAATGAAACACCAGTGCTTGCTGTACCCGAATGGATGCACTGTCACTGGAAATTGAGTCAGCCAGGTGGTGATACTCAGCTTTCAGTAATGGTTGGTTGGTTTGGGCTTTTTTTTTTTTTTTTTGCTTCTCCTCCCTAGGGCTACTTTTTAATGAAAAACTCCTCCACTACCAGCACATGAGTCATAAACATAATTTCCTCTAAATTCACAGCAGCCTATGCAATACTAGATAATTAAATATTGAAAAGGTCTGTGATTCTTGTCTTTGCTCATTCTAGAAGCAGTTGCAATAAAACTCTGCCTATTGCAGACAGGTACTGGAACGTCTCAAAAGTGACAGATGGATACAGTACAAATGTACTTAAAATCTCAGAAATGATGCAATAGGTCAAGCTGAATCCTGATCCAATAGAAAGCAAACATTTAATGTTTTGGCACTGACCAGCTTTGTGTGGAGCCTAGCAGGAGACCTGTAAGGTTGCAGTCTCAGCAGGTCCAGTCATCATAACTGCCCAAATCAAATTCACTGTCACCAGTCGGCAGCAGTTCAGGGTCTGATCTATGGGATTACCAGAAAAATCTGTCAAAACATCATACTATATCTTCTAGAGACCAAGCCACTGAGGCTATTATCTCTCTTTGGGGGTGGTGGGTGAGAGGAGAGAATATTTTTAAAACTCATCCAGTACAGATGCTGCAGACAAGATAGCTGTTCCAGGAAGAACAACCCGCATAAGAAGGCTTACTGGGCTGGGATTTTAAAATAAAAATGCATCTCCAGCTATGCTTATAGTATAGGACTTTGACATAATAGTAGCAGGTGGCTGCAGCATTAAAATAACTGGTAATTATATTTTTCATATAATGTGCTTCAAGGGAAAAAGGAAGAAACCACATGAGGTTTTAGCTCGATCAGCTTTACTCTCATCCTTGGTCTGGTCTTCTGGCTAAGGCTGCACAGCAGAGATAAGGCTGGCTGATACTGCAAACCTGTAAGCCTCTCTCATCTATCAATAGTGCTCTCTTCCTGACAGGGAGAGGCAGAGGTATGTGATGGCAGCTTTTTTCTTGTCTTTGGTTAAACATAGAACTGCTGTTGAATTTTTTGTTTTGTAGATCTGTTTATATACCCATTACACTGAAGATAAACTTGTCCTACATGGAAGACTTTCATTAAGTTCGTAAGTCTGTTCTGAGCTTAGTGCAGATATGTCTTTGTTAAGCTGCCCTAAACATAATTAGCTGTGTTCTGGCTTTGGTAGTCCTTGGTGATACAGATCCATTGTAATCAGTATCAGAAGTTCTGCACTAGATTCTTCATCTGGTGCTAAAGGCTGGGAGTACAGTAACTACCCTTTGAGGTCCAAATATAAGAAACCTGAAATGCAGGTATCCATTCTTCCACCCCCTTTGTAGCAGCTCTTCTCTTGGACATGTGGTAGTTTCAGTCTGGTATTCCAAGTCCTCTGGAAGCTGCCAGGTGGTGGGAAGGGCTGCTGATTCTCACACCAGCATATTTACTGCTGTTTGAAGGTGTCTTAAACAGAAGAAAATGTCTGTTAGAGCCAGAAAATGAATCTGAGAAATGTGCTGCTTCTCTGCATGCCCTGTGCTGTGGTGGTGATACAGGACAGCAGAGTCCCCTCTGCCATGTATGTGTTATTCTGAGAGCTCTGAAAATAGTTACCCTGAGGTTTATATTGACTTTCTTCTGCTGGTAACAGTCAGCTTCATGATGTCCACTCTTCACTGGGGATGGCATTTCTTGGTGCTCTCATGGAAGCATTCTGATGTGTGTGTGTGGGTCGTGCTCATAATTCTTGGATTCAGTGCAGTCTTCTACATAGTTATGAAGTGTTCCCTTCATCCTGTGGGATTGCTGAACAGTCTTTGTTCTGAAGCAGGAGGGCTAAAATTTTCTTTCTGATTAACAAGACAGCATTAATTTTGTTCCTGCATTATGTCAGACTTCAGTGTAGCTAGTAGATATTAAATTAGACAAATTACTAAAAGATAAATAAGGATGCAATAGACTAATTTTATTAGTTGCTACACTATGCAGTTACATGCTGTTTCCTGCAAGGCATTTGGATGCTGTATGAGACATCTGAAAGTATTTTGCAATTAGAGAGAATGAATTGGTTGCCAATTTCCTCTCTTGAATGCTTCCATTAACAGTCCCAATAACAGTTGTAGTGAACCTTTAATGAATACAATAAGCCACATAACCCACATGAGCCTGCATGGCTTGGTACATCATAGGTTCTGTAATGGTACCTTGCAGTCATATTTTTCTAAGTACTTCATCAACAACATGATATGATTTTTATTTAAAAAAAAAAGTTGCCTCAATGAAGAGAATGGGCTATAATTGAATTTAGCCCCATAATCTTTTTCATATCTGCTTTGTTCTGTGTTAAACACATTTGGAGAATGGCAAAAGTAGCAGAGTAGTAAGGGCGTAGTTGATTAATAGTGTGCCACTCTTAGTTTAACACTCAATCTTTAGAACTTTTTGTATAATGCTGGGGTACCCTCTTAGGTAGGCTCATTTTGGTGGCTTGTGCAAGCCATCAGCAATGCAGATGGGATCTGCTCCATGCCAATTCAGAAATGTGTCTGAGTATCTAAGGTGAGAGCTTGGATGTGTGTGCCTGTGCTGAATAGCAGGACCTTCATCCAGCAGATTTGAGATGAGGTAAGATTAGGTCTTGCTTCTGCAGTAGCCTAGTCACTTCTTCCTCCAAGTGATCCTTCCCTGTCATCTTCTGCATGATCTCATTGCTACAAAGCGGAGAGAAGGGGTTTGAAGAAATGATGGGGGTGAACTTTGTGCCTGACTGTATCCATCAGCTGGTCCTTGATGACAAAAATTGCTTCTGGATCAGTCTTTGTTCCTCATTTGTTCCTCATGCAAAAAAGATTGGAGACCCTGAGGTTTAAGAGAGTCTGGTTAAACTTTAGTTGCCTACTTTGTAATCAGATGTCTTCTTGTAAAGGCAGTCTTGCATGGCATATAGGTGTGCTCAGAATATGCCCATATGATCATGTATTTAAATGTCGTCCTGAAAACTGGTGATCTGCTAAGATCCTCTAGAGTATGGACTTCTGGGTTTGGGGATGTTATGTTGCTGTTTTGCGCAAGTTTGGATTTAAAAGATGAGACTTTTGGGGGATTTATTGAGGGTGATTTGGGAGTTGCCCTCAAGGGTGTTGAGGGACCCCCACTTTTTCAAAGCTGGCTCCACTTTGCAGGGCCATATATTCTTATATTCTCTCACAATGCAATACCTCAGATCAGCATTCAGGATGTCTAAACTGTCAGCAGCACTAATGAGGAAATGGTGTTCAGTGAGACATGGCTGGCTTGGTTGCTGGCTGAGCTCTTCCCAGTGAAAGAAGTTGGTGGTGGTGAGATGAAGACATGGTGTTGGATTTGTTGGCCTTTTGCAGTAGGATCTGTCATAAACTATAGAGGGGCCAGCATTGGAGAGATGTAGTCTGCTATGTTTTGTTCTTAAGTGTTGAAATATGCCCCAATACTGTTATCAACCCATATCTGATCAAGGCAAAATATTCATCCTTGTGTCTGTATAATAGAGAAGATGCTTTGAAGAAACAGGGCTTTCCTAATGTGTGAGGGTACCTGCTAATGCCTGGTGTGTTTAGAGCAGAGCTGCTCTGTAAATAATTCATAGGGCTTACAGGTTTCAGGCAAGTCTAGTTACAGTGGCTAAACTGAAGATGAATGATGACAGAAGATGCACAGTATGGGATTTTCATCTGATGCAAATCGGGATTTTGGTAGAGCTGTTCTAGATTTCCCTGTGGTAGCTGAAGCCGGCTTTCCCCAAGTCTTGGTCAGACTGCTTATCTACAGTTGCCAGAACAGAGCTATCTCTAGCCTGCTTGCCTGCTGTGGATTCCTTTGAGGTCTTTGTTGGTTTGTTTTTTTTTTTTAACAAGAGGATTTTGATATGTAATGAGGATTGCCCATAAGGGAGTTCCTATGGATCCAGTAATCATTACAACACCTTTATAAGAGGGGTCTTGGGGCTGCATTAAACTTTGAGAACCTGAAGGGGAAAGACTGTGCTTGGTCTCTGTGCTTTTAACTTACTTACAAGCACAGATTCAGTGTGTTACCTCTGAATCTTTAATGTCTCAGTTAGACTTTGGCCAGACACCAGAAGTTAGGCAAGAATTGTTAAGTGATGCAGTTTGGTTTTGGATTATTGCAGGTGTGGCCTTTCATTTTAAAAGGCAGTTTTGTACCATGTTTCAGCTGGTAAATGAGTACTGTCCTGGCCTGTTAGAAGGCAGCAGTCCCAGGAGCAGGTCAAGTGCTACTGCCACAGGGTATGAAGGCTGCATTTCTTTGCTTCATCTTATTGCTCCAAGAAGACATTGTTAAATACTTTTATTTTTTTCCCCCTGCAGCTATTTAGCATTCTTGCCTCTAGAAAGAAAGAAATAGAAAAGCTAAATTAACTCTATAGCATTTTTAATGCTGGCTTAATATAAGTGCAAATAAATGCAGGAAGCTGTGGTGGCGTCAGGCTACTTAGAGCAAACTAGAGCTATCTTAGCATAGTGAATATTTGGCTTTTGTTGGTGTTTACTTGAGAGGATATTAAGAGTAAAAGGATGAAAGAAAAATACCTGTTCTCTTCATTGATATTATTACAGTATCTGCAAGTACTTCATCTTCTTTATTGACATCAATATTTTGGCTTTCTAAAGTAGAAGGCCTACTTAATGTGGAAGCAACTGAATTGATAACAGTGTGACAAAAGCATTGATAACTGGATTGCAAGGACTATCCATTAATAGGCATGCTGCTAGAGTTTGATTTGGTAGCCCAAGTTAGTACAGCCCAAACTAGGTGGCAGGGCATTAGTTCACAGAAGTGGAAATAGTTCACTATGATTATTCAATATTATCTTTAGATAATATAGGTAATAGGTATATAATAGGCTTTGTTCCTGTTTATTGAAAGGCTGGGTTTCTGTGCATTCTGTGAAGAGGTGATCTAGTAGACATGAAGGTTAGTGAGAAGTTGGTTATCTTGCTAGTGAAATTTCCAACCTAATTTGCTCCTGGTGCAAGGATTTTTTTTTTGTTGTTTTGTTGGTTTTTTTTTTTTTTTTGAAGAACAGTCTTCTGTTAGTCCTGAATGTATTCATGGAAGTCAGAGATGACTTCAGCTGACAGTGCAGCATTCCTACTATACATGGTGGAGTGGTCTGGTAGTCCAAGTACATAAGTGGCTTTGGAGGTGCAGTTGGCTCCTCTGTTTTTTGTCATGCCCTGTGCTGGCAACACTGCAGGTGTGGGTGTGTTTACAGTGGCAACAGAGGTGATCTGGCATCTCCTACATTTCAGTAGGAGAGTACTCCCGCTCTGGAGTACTTTGAGATCAGAGACTCATCCTGTGACACCCGTTAACATTTGCCTCTGAGTTTTTCTAGCCACTAGAACAGGAATATGAGTGATTATTATCCTCTTTCATATTTTCTGTAAAGATAAAATTGATGGTTTGTGCTTTGATTTTGACTGTGATTGCTTGACGAATACTCGTTACTTACAAAAGCACTTTGTACACATCAAGTGCACTTGCTGTAGGTAGCACTAAGATAAGCTAGAAAGAAAGGTAGCTTTATGGAATGCTTGTTCTTTCTTCCTTTGTATGCCAGGTATCTTTAAAAAATGCATTTTTAAAAAGATAATAGCTGCACTTGAGTATGTATAGATGGGACAATGTTTAGAGCTGAAAACATTCAAGGAGGCACACTTATGTAGTGAGTGGTAGCCAAGCAGCTCAGTTGGTGGTAGGTGTACATCATTCTTATTTTCAGAGTGTGCTTAATTTTATGGTGAACTTCTGTTGATCCATGAATAGTAGTGCAAAATCAGACTTCAGCACAATGCTCTTCTTTCAGCAAGTTGTGGGGGCTTCAGGCCACCATATTCTCTGTTGTGGGACTTGATGTGTTTCTTTGCTATGAGCCTTGAGATTGAGGCTTGAAATCAAATTCTTGAAATGAATTAATGCTTTAGTATTTTGCTGGATTTCTAATGAGAAATGTCAACAACTTGGAGAACTAAGTTATACAAAGTAGAAGAGTTCTCCAAGCTGCAATGTATTTTTTCTTCCAGTCTGAAACTTGTTGGCTGCTGTAGGACAAAGACTGGTGGCAGATGGGACCCAGTGCCTTCAGTTGTTAGTCAAAGGATGCCTTGCAAAACAGAAGGTAGCATAACTTGGCTGTTTTATCAGGCTCCCATTTGGCTCTGGAAAGGACAATTGGATTTTCCTTTCTTCCCTTCACCTTTTGAAAAGCAAGTATTTGATGTAATTTTCAGAGAAGGGGAATATAGAAAGGCCTACTTTAGCAGTTTATTGAATTGTGATGAATCTCACACTTATTGATTTTAATATATATTTAAATAAACAGAATAGATATGTGAAAAACTGAGTCCTCTGTAGATCTTATGGCAGTATAGACTTTGGTGCGCCATCATGGACTCAAAATTGTTATACTTTTCTCCATTAAAATTCCATAAGCATGAATTGGCTGACCCATCACTAATCTCATTAGTATTAAGAGGCCTTAATCTTAAACAACATAATAGCATAACAGAGTAAAAGACTGGAAATTGATTTTTCTTGTTTGTACTCCATGCATTTGCATGCAAGTGCTTACTGTTTCCTGATTTACAGCATCCAATCAGCAGCTTGGAGATGAGCTGGTAAAAATAAATTTAAAACTGAAAATTCTCTTACTAAATTATTTGGAGTTACATTCTCAAATACTGAGTTATTTGAGGTCTCCCTAGATCTCAGCTGCTCTGAGAATTAATTCCCTTCCCAGTCTATGGTAAGGAACCTGAATCTTTGATTGTACAAGCTAGGGAATTACATTTAAAAGAAACCTACAGCTACTCTTTAATTATTAACAAATGCCCGTTAGAAGAATGGTCTTTTGGACCCTGTAGGCAGTTCTATGCACATCTGTCAATGTTTGTCATATGAAAGCATAAGACTGGTGCTCATTCAAACTGTTACTTCAGGACTCTTTTGAACAGGTGCTTTATAAAAATCTTGAAGGGATAAATCCTGGAGGTGGATGAAAAGCAGGTTTCTGAACTTGACCACCATCTAGCCAAGGACAATGGAACATTGATTGGTTATACCTGAACTTTTGGCTGGAAACTACTCTCAAATGCAAGTCACAGTTACAGTTATGACTCTGCTTATCGCCTGCATTTGAAAAGTTGGCTTCCTGACTGGGAAAACTGAGCTTGAGCTAATGGGGTTTGATAGGACAGTATCATTGTCTTAAATCACTTGAATCCACTGACGAAGTGATGCTAAAAGGGCTGTTTTTCCAATGTTTCAGCCATTCTGTTCTCTAACCAGCAGCCTCAGGCAGAAGTAATTAGATACTTCCCCTACCAATCTGATCTGTTTTGAGTCAGCATGCTAAAGATTTTTATCCTTTTAGAAGTGGGTGGGATGGTGAGGTGTAATGAATGGAAAACTTGTCAGTTCATCCCAACAGAAAATCCTATGAATTTTGGTGATACCAAATCTATTTTGAAATAATTTGAACATGGGCTTTCTAATGGAATGTTTAAACAAAATGTCATATTTCTGTTGTAAGATGCTGAGAATCCAAATTGTTACATAAAAAATATAATTTAAGTCTAAATATAACAGCAGAGAAGTACACTCCAGATTTGAGAAATCATTAGCTGCTACAAGATTTGAGTAATTGCTAATTAATGTGGTTTGTGGCCAGTTCTGATGAAGTCACCAGAGAAGGAACAAATGCACTTAAGCCAGCTGTGGTATTTGGTTTCTTGCTTGTAATCCTTCTCATTGGCTTGCCAGGAACCTTGCCAATGTGTTGACTCTCTACACTGAAGAACACAGAATGAAGTGATATTTGCTTTATTGCAAGTTATTAATTGGGTGAAGTTTGTTTTTTAACAACTTCCAGCGTTCTGAGCTCTACTTGTGGCTGTGGGCGCTTTGCTGGCTTCCAGTGCTTGATACACACTCCAGTAGCCAGTTTGTGTGGAATGAAGGTGCTACAGGGGCTCAACATATTGTGAGCATGTATTTGATACAGAGGAGAGGCTTGAAGTCCAAACTCTAATTCTGTTAAGCAGTTTAAACTTCTCTACAGAGTAGTCTTTGAGGAGCACAGATCACTTACTCCCTGCAGAAGGAGAAGCTTTTCCTAGGACTCCCAACAGTTCATGTGATGTTGAACTGTGTCAAAAATATATTTCTGGCCTGCAAAAGTATTTGCATTTCACCAATAAAGATCAAACCACAAAGAAGGAGTAGAAAACTTGTTAAAAAAAGTTGACATCCTGATGCTCAGCCTTTGTCTTCAGATCTGTCTCTGAGCCATCATCTCTAGGATACATTCAGCTTCTAGTCCTTAACTTTGCTAGCTTGATCAGTTGCTAAGAAAGAAACTTCAACTTAATTGTAGCAAAAATGTATTATATTGAAAGTAGACTGCTAAAAGGAATTTTTGGTGATTGTAAAATATGCTCTGAAAGGGGCTTGTATAAAATAGAACAATTCTGTTCAGCTCTGTGCTCTTGCTAGATATGTAGTGACCTGTCAGAACCTGAGAGATTAAGTTTGAAACGTCTTCTTTAAACTGAAGAACTTCCACAGCAAACCACTCAAAATCGTTTATCTGCTTCATTCCTGAGCAGTATGTATACGGGAGAAGGGCCAGGACTAACTGCTAGGGTGGGGGTATTGTCTAGATGAGCTCCTGTTCTGGGGTCTCCAACAAACTGCCTCAGTTTTGCTCATCAGTGTTGTGACCAGCACTTGTAGTAAATCAGGTCACTATTTCACTGCTGGGCTGGCATGTTTAGGTACCTTCCTAATATTCAATGCCCTTGGAGAGTTTCAGCATGGAGAGAGAGTATCCTGTAGTAGCTTTGCCAAGAAACTTAAATTGAGCAAGTAAGGAAAAAATTGCTTTCAATTTTTTTTTAAAAAATGAAACACCCAAAAAAACTCAAAACAAAAAAACCCTAACAAAAAAAAGTTAATTCTGGCTACATACATATTTACAGTTGGACTGAAGTTTTGCTTTGCATATCTTTAACAATTTTTTTCTCCTTTAGGGACTTGGAACTTTAGGAGGAAAGTAGATCTAGATTTGAAAATCTGCTAGAAATTCCATATTTGATTTCAAATTATTTTATAGTAAGGACAACTTCAAAGCTTTGAAAAATTGTTGTTTGATACTGTTCAAACATTTGATCACTGGTCACTTACAGTCCTGTGCTCTTCTGTGAGGTTACATTTGAAATATAGAGTAACTGAAGTGACATCAGAGGATGGCAGCAATACCTACTGTGCTTCGTGTTTTGACGCTGCCAGCACAGCTGGGTGGGTTGAAGTCTGAATGCAGAAATTGTGGCAGCAGTACTGTTGGGGGCAGTGATGCCTGCTGCAGCAGGTGTGGACTATACAGGAGCTGATGCAGGCTCTTTGAGGGGTGTGGGCTACCTTCATGCCCAAAATGTGGGAGATGGAGAATGGGAAGGATGCTTGTGTTCTTCCTGATTAGGAATGACCCTTCAAAAATTTGTTCTGGTCTGTAATCTAATGGTAAAGAGGGATTTTCAAAAGTTAGTGTATTCCACAAGGGTATGGACTGATTACTAAAGGATGTGGTTTTATTTGTGAGGTACAATGGCCAGGAAAGGGTTAAAACTTACCGAAATTTTTGAGGCTAGGTTTCTGGGAACCCAGAATGTTCAGGAATTGACTAAGTGCTTGTGGCAAAATCTGAAGGCTCATTCAGTAATAAAATGCATAATGGTATCTATGGGATGAAGAATAGCTCAGTGTTATGAATGGTATGTCTTGGTACTTGTCTGTGATGCACTTGGGTCTTGGAGACAGGAATGCTGGAAACAAGTGGGAAGAGCCCAGTTCCTGTTGCATGAAGAAGTTTACCTGTGCTGCCCAAGTGCTGTGCAGGTCTGACTCTTACCTTAGCCAGCTGTGCCTAGTGCCTTGGCTACAAAGCAGGAAACGTGTGGTAGGGGGTGGATGTGTTGAAACTGGATGAACACTTGTGAATTAGGTGGTTATAGACTTCATTTTCATGTGCTTATGTTGGTAACTATCTAAAATGTTTGCTGGTACTTCCTTAGTGAATCATTTTAGCTGGACATTCCTGGCTTATCCCCTAGCATGTAGTTCTGATTGTCAGGATAAACAAGATGATGACAATCACAAGGTGACTTTAGGAGCAGATATAAGTGCATATGTAATAAACTGATTTGATATTCAGTCATTCTCTGTGGTTGTTAATAAGTTTGCTCAAGAGTGAAGAGTTTCCCCGAGGAAGGAACAGATTAAGGAATTATCCATCTTTCTGTTCTGTTTGTAAGTGTCTGTTTTTAATCTAGTCCTTTGGTATGCACCCTAGGTATACTAAATGAGCAAAAACCTGTTGGGGAAGTGGACACAAGAAACAAACTTGAAGTCTATTTTACAACAATAAGTGTTGCACACCAAAAAACCTTGTATTCAAGTCTATTTTATGAGATTAAGTGTTGGACCCAAAATTACTTGTATTTGGAAAGTTTTCCCTAAACTTTATGTGAACACATCTATTACATCAGAGGTGAACTTTGTCTTCAGCATTAAAGCAAAACACAAGTGCTTCCAGCTTTCATGATACTTCTGATTACCATTATGCCAAACTTTTTTCAAGGAGTGTGTGGGGAGAGGAGCCTGCATTGCAGAACAATCAAGCTGTAATTGCAGGCAGTTGTGAATACATGATGTGTTTACTCTAAAGGGTCAGGGATGAGGAATTACTTATTTTTTGGAGGACCAAAACCAAGCCTCAAACTCCAAAACTCTGAACATTATGGTGTCTAAAAAAAGCTTTTGTAATGTTTTGATGTCTGACTCATTTTTGTCAATGCCTGGAGCTGCCAGCACTGAGTCAGTGATACTCAGCATTATGCATGGAAGGGATTTCCAATAATAAAAGCAGTACTGATGCAAGGCAGCACACTTGATGTAAATATGCCAACAGTACTGGCTTAAAATGCATCCTAATGGTTCTTGAGTGTCCTGTACATGGCTTATGTGTGTTCTACTTGCTCTGAGAGAAGCTCAGAGGGATCTGTGCAATCCATTGAAGGATGTAAGGAGATCTAGGAAACTTGGAAATAAGGTAAATTCAGTGTGGCTATGATGGCTGGGATGAGGCTGCAGGGTGTAAGTGGGAGCCCAGGACAGGAAGCAGTCAACACCCTACCTGGCTGATTTTGGGCCTGGCCATTCTAGTGCTATTGCTGTACTCTTCTCTAGATGTTTTGGAGATGCCTCTGCAGTCTGCTGTTAGATCTCACCAGCCTGGAAAGGGTGAGATAAGCAGTTTGGCTTCAAGATAGGCTTCATTTTAGCTCCATTCATATGTCCCATTGTAGGGAACTGCCCATCTAGGCAAGGCTGGTGTAGTCAGCTGGTGAGCTCCTACCATATTTTCAATAAGGAAATTAAAGTACAACTATATGCAGAGGACAAACAGATACAACATTATCTACTCATGGATGCATCTGTGTAGGGAACAGATAATGTTCTCAAACATTGTTCTCTGATGTTTTCCTCATGCATTATGCAACATGCTTCCCTAATGAAAGCTGGATAAGAGCGCCTAAAATTTTAAAGTTACCTTCCTCTCCTAAGGGAAAAGCACTTACTTGTAGCTAGCAGTGTCTTTCATGGTTTCCTGTCATTATCTTGCTCATAAATATTTGATTCTATCTTGCCAGCCTTTGTTGTGCCAATTGTCAGGTGGAGCATGCAGCTTCCTGTTGGTGGAAAGAGATGGGCTTGATACAGCCCTGGTATCTGGAGCCTGGCTCTGCACAGGCATAAACAGAACTAAACCCCAGAGCTGATGGTGTCACCAGCATTCGTGTGCTGGTAGCTTCAGAGTGGCTGAACTTGCCAAGGTGCCATTGTTGGCAATTAACAGCCACTGGTGGTTTTTCCCATCTCCCCTTGCTAATGTGGGCTGGCTTTCTCAGAGCACACAGCTGTCCTAGTATAACTGTACTCCCTTCATAAAATAGAGTATGTACCACTCCAGTGGGCCTCATGGCCACAGTGAAATCTTCTACAGATCTAGTAATTTGCTGGGATGGTCACTCCTGATACAGTTCAAAAAGCCAAGTCCTTGCTTCCTCCTATGGCTGTATTCTGAGGCTTCAAACAAGCTGCTGATGTTTTCTATTCCCTATACAGAAAGCAAGCAAGTAGTTTGGAGGAGGGTGATGGGAAGAAGGGACTGCCAGGGAGGAAGGGCCCTGGAAAGCTGTTCTTAGTGCTTCATAGTCATATACATGATCCATAAATATGAATAATGGTCACGGTTATCCAAGATGTATCCAACATAAGTACATATGACTTTAAAGAGAGCACATAATAATGGGTTTACTATGGGTGAAAAGAAAGTGAAAACTACTTTTTCTTAAGGGAGAGGGGTTTTTATTGGCTGAAGTGATAGCTAAAATAGTTTCTAACCTTTTCATTTGACAGCCAAAATACTTTGCTATTAACCTTGATCAGAAGCAAGGAAAACTAAGTTAAAAATAACCTTTTATACCTGCAGAGGTAAATGGGTCTCATTGACCTGTAACGTCACAGATAGCATCTCTGGTGGGAACAGAACATCTTTCTACTAGGATTTCTCTTGAGAAATTGTGCTTTGAAACCTGGTAGAGGTGGGGAAGAGAGGTCAGAGTCCAGGAGCTGGACAGGTCATTGTTTCAAGTGCTGAAATCCAGGATGATGTTGAATTTTTCTTTTTTATCTTTCAGTTGAAATGTATTAGAATGTTTCAGTGATAGCCACAGCTGTCTCTTTGTGCATGGGTATACACAGGCATCTAGTGTACACTTGCATTCTGTGAATCCAGTGTGGAGCAGTTTGAAAGTGCAAACATATATTTCACAGATTACCATGGGGATCACTTTAATCAGCTTTGAGACCTGCTAATGCTGTAGAGATCTTTGAAGGACTACTGCTGTTTTCATCTCCATGCAGCCAGTGCAAGAAGGAATGAACATCATGTCTCTGTGCCGCTGCTGGAAGAGATGCTTCTCTCTAGGTAACTGTACAATGGGTAGCTGCTTTTGTTGTGCATTGCACTGAACTGGGGGTGGGCAGAATTAAGAACAACAGCTTTGGGAGTGCTTTAGAGCAAAAGGTCACTATGTGTGCAGTAAATCTTCCTAATCTACTGTTGGCTAGAAGCCAGCATTATAGGCCTCTGGGCTTTTAGTAGAAGAAAACAGCTTTAAATCATGAGTATGTAATAGAAACCCATTTATTTTTCCTGTTTAAATTGTTCTCATAGAAATCAAGATCAGCTGTGCTTGCAGCTGATATGCTTAAAGCTGTTAATAAATTGTTATAGAACAGATGCATTACAGAAGGGAAAAAAGCACTTGGGTGTCAGAATGCTAACAGAATTATGATGCAGCAAAGATATTTTTAGCTTCAACCAATATTAATGCAGGGAAACAAGCCTCAAAGGTGTGAGGCAAGAAGGCTGTAGCTGCTTTCTTCTCAGGATTAGCTGTGGCTGTCAGTTGCGCTAAGGAGATTTCTGATGTCTGTTTTTCAAATATTCCACTAATCAAACAACAGATATGCTGTACTTGATAGTTATGTACATGACCTACAAATGGGATTACTAGTCATGGTTATCCAAGGTATATCTGACAAAAGTGCTAAAATTCCAGGATTTTCCTTGAGCAGTGGGATTATTTACAGGAGGGATTCTTATTCTTGTTTGGAGTATAAGAATAGAATTTAGCTGTAGCTTCTGCTACCTCATGTTCACTTTCTATAAACTGTTTTAACAGTCAAATCTCTGATCCAGTCTCATTATTTGCAACTCCTGTTAAGTAAGATGGAAGTAGAATTATTGTTGTGCATTGTCAAATGCAGTGGTTTGTGGTTTAAGTTTTTTCCTTTGTATTGAAAGATTTTTTTTTTGCTTTAGCAGAAGATTTAAAAAACTTAATTTAAAAGTTTTTATCTGGAAGGGTGAAAGTTCACAAAGAATGAACACAATGTGTTTTCATGTGTTTGCCCAATGAACCTCCATTTGCACTGCCTTGTGTGTGAAAAATCTTGTTATGTTCAATGTGTAGCTCTAAATCCAGTGCCCTCCACACTGTCTCAAGTGCTGAAGACTTGTTCATTGTTTTCTAACATGTGCATGTGCTTTGAACTCAACTGACAGTTGGTAGGCCTTGCTATCTAGAAGTTACAAATAATAGTAATTTGTGAAAAGAGCAGTGAAGTGGTAACGTGGCATTACCAATAGCAGAAACCTTGTTCCCCAGAGTGTCAAAACCAAGTGACCCCAAAGAGAGAGCGCTAGTGCCTGGTATATCAAGTTCTCACTGAACCAATGTCTCTACCTCCTTCAAAGCTGCCTTAACTGGTGGTACTTGTGGGATTTGTTCATGTGCTGTTGGTTGGAAAAAATTGATGACTTTTTTTTTGGATGCCTTGATGTCTTTATAGTATCTGTGAAGTTGTTGGAAACCTGGAACATATGGAACTCAATTTTCAGAGTTGAATCTGAGTCTGAGAAGTGCAAATTTGAAAAAAAACCTATTTCACAGGAAGTGTTTGGATTTGAACTTGAGGGTTTTAATGACAGCTTGGGAGGCTCCTTGAGCTTACTTGAACTGCAGTATTTGCCTGTTTAAAATTCTGATGTTGAACAGTTGCACTCCGCTGAAGCAGAGTATTCAACTTTGTGTCAGGCTGTTATACCTAATTTATATGCTGCCTGAGATTTATTTTTTCAGGCATCAGATATGCCACTGGTTCTTATAAATCAGACACATGTTGTGTATACCAAAAAACCCTTCTTGAAATCCAGGTGACCAACTGCTAGTAAATACACAAATGAGTTTGGATAAGAGTGAAGCTTCTAGAAACACCATTTTTGTCCAATGCAATATGGGAATTCTAAAACTGACACAAACCACTTGTTTGATCTGGTGTCAATTACTAGTCCCCCTAATATTTTTGTAATATTAGTTTTGAAGCTGGAGTGGGGGGAAAAAAGGAATTAACTTCTTTATTGACAAGTGATATGTGTTCCTCCTTGGAGTTTAGCTGACAGTTGTGGCTATGAAGCTTGAGGCAGAGTAAGAATAGCTCATGTGCAGTGTTATTAGTTCAGCATTATCAGCAGGAACTACTTGGTTTTGAATTAACTGAGAAGGTACAAAATTACTTGGGAGATGGTGAGGAGCTGTTTTAGGCCAATATTCTTCTTGTGGTCTCACCAAGGCTGCATATGAGGCTTGTTGGAGGGAATAGAAACATTAAGCCTTTATTTTGTCACTTCAAGAAGCAAAAAGAAATGTACCAAGGATACTTTAACTTAAGTAACCCTAAAAGTTACCCTATAAGTAACCCTAGGCATCTTTGCTTTCCCATACCTCAGTATTCTGCCATTTTTTTTTCTTTGAATCGTGTCTGTTATTCATACAGAGGTAGGTTAATTTTATTGGGTGGATCTGCTTCTTATCTCTTCCCTCTGTAAGAGATCTGTTTTGTGTCTAGAAGTACGCAGTATTTGTGTGTAAGTGCATCTGAATCTTCTTTGTATGCAGTTTCTGCTGAGCTCCTGAGGTAGCATAATTCTGGTTGCTGCTGTTCTCTGAAGTCTCTAATGTTCTGCTAGGAATTTTTGTTTGTTTGTGACAACATTTAGCTGCTTCATTCAAATGAATGTGGGCATATGCAAAAAAAAAGTCCAGGCTCCAGCTGTCTCTGTGGCATGCAATTCCATTTACAATCGGAGGCTTCTCTTCAAAAGCAGCAGTGTTTTGTGCCTTGAATTTCTTAGAGATAAGAATTTTCTAGTTATTCATTTCAGATTATTCAAAAAGACCTTTTTTTAGTGCTGTCAGATTTAGCTTAAATCTGGGATAAACACGAGAAAAGTGACTAAACTTCGCAAGGAACATGATATTCCTCTTTATGCTTATCATGAACACGGCCAAGAAAGTGGAATTGTGGTTCTTCTAGTTTCTTTGACCTTAATGGTTGCTTTTGCATCAGCTGAAGCTACAAGAAGTCTTTCATAAGTGTGCAGTTTAGTGAAGTGAGAGCTATTGATGCTGTGTATCTGTTAACACAATCATGTATGAGCTACTGCTCCACCTATACTCTGAGTATCTGTGCATTATTAGAACACTGCAGTTCTTCTGTAGCTACATTCCACAGGCAGATTGGTCCTCCTTAGATTGACCAGTATATCCAAACTTATCTTCTGGTTTAGCTGAGCTCCCATTTCATAGCAGCATTCTTTGCAGTAATCCTTGAAGTCCACTGTGAGATGCTAAAGTCCATGAGCATTATCCCAGTGGCTAACCTTCCTGTCCAATAATAACTTCCTTTGTCTTGTTAATTTTGATAATCAACACATTGCATAACTGTAAACACGAGGGCAGTTACAGACCTGTTTACTTTTCTGTGCAATATCTGTTAGCTTGATTGATGACAACTTCTTCCTTGCATCTTGGAATTCAGAGAATAATGTTCCTTTGGTCTTCTCTGGTGCTTCTGAAGCTTCATTTGCTTTTAATATCCTTCTGGAGCTACTGTCTCCATCTGAGTCTCACTTTGTTTATTGGTCTGTATCTTGCACATAAAAAAAATCCTGTCTTCAAAACTGATTCACTGCTGTGCATAAAATAGCTGTTCTTTCTTGCCGTACATCTCTAAAACATCTGCTACAAAGATACTGATGTCTTTTTGTGTTCTGACTTGAACAGGGGAGTTATCCAAGAGCTTTAACTTGCACTGTCCTAAGTTTGACTCACAGTAGGACTGTTCCATAGCTATGGCAAGTTGCTTGAGCTGAACACAAGGGTTTTGCACTATCAGTTTAGCTGTCAACAGATACAAATTCAGGGTAACTTTTAAGAATAAAATCTTGTATGAAGAACTCTAATCTGGTCTTTTCTCACTTAGTATCCTTGCAGGTTTTATGCATGCAACAATTAAAAAAAACCCAAAACAAAAAAAAGAAAAAGAACCCCCAAACCCTAAGAACCCCTGAAAATCCAAACCAGCAATAAACTTGGAGGATGTACTTACCGGTTAAAATATCAGACTTGAGTTTGCTTCCAGCTTTTCTGTTTCATATCATCTTTAGTCTGTAAGAAAAACAGTACCTTCCCTGGGACTGCACATTATGCTGTTTGTGTCTTGCTGCACAAGCTGGTAAGTGGAGGGGCTTGTACTAAATAGTCATTTCAATATGTGCAATGCATCTCAATAAGTAACTGCACTGATTTGTTGTCCACTTCGGCCCATTAGTGTACAAGACCTGTTGTGGGGCTCCTAATGCCTGGAATGATGGAGCTGGACAGAGAGCTCTTGCTTCCAGCATGAGAGGCATTCCCTGGAGGCAGTCTGAAGGTTGCTGTGCATGCATTCTCGTATATTGTGTATGTTGAAGCTAACAACCATCTTCTGTCACTAGAATTTATCAGGGCCTCCTTGTTATCCTGGGCGGAAACACTCTTAACCCTATAACCTGATTGGATACTACTGGCTCAGAGGCTCAGTGCCAGTGAAGTCCTGGGTGAAAATGTACAGTGTTTTGCTCTTTTTTCCTACTCAGCTTTTGCATTCCTCTGGAAATACTACACTTGTTACTGTCACGTATAAAAGATTGTTTTTAGTAAAGAGAAGCTCTGGTTGGCCTCACAGTGCAAGGTACTCTCTTGGGAAAGCTGAAGAAAGCTTTATAACTGTCTATTGAAATTGACAGGATTTGTTTATACTTTCATGATCCAAGTTAATTGGGTACTACACATATTAACTGTACCTGCTGAAAGCTTTAACTTCTTGAAAGATAAATGTTAGTAACATCCATGGTCTGTTTACAGAACTGAAATGGTTTGCAGTAAAACACATCTAAAACCCCATCTACTAAATATAACTTTTCGAAGAAAATAATAGCTTCATTTCTTGATGCAACTTGCTTTTTACTCCTAATATTTAGGGTATTTAGGGCAGGAATACTGTGTCATATTTGCTTCTCCTTTAGCAAATGAAAGAGCCACATCATTTCCAGTAACTTAAAGCAGAATAGTTCTTGCATGGTTCTTGAGAGAACTAAGAGGTGTTTTGCAACTGTGTATTAACTTCAAGGCTGCTGGTATTATGAACTCTGGTATTTGTATGCAGATGATCTAAAGACATTTTAATTTGCAGGACATCGATCTACAGTGAAGGAAGCATATTTAAAATTGCTTTTGATAATAGAGATAGAAAAAAAGGGCTATATTGGGAAATCTTCCAGATCTTCCTTTGTTCAGACATGAGTATGTCAGAATGTTTGCTTACAATGCTATGCTATTGAACACGGTGGCAGTTTTTGAAATGCTTAAATATTAAAACTGCAACACTGCTCGTCAGGGTTTTTTTTTTACATGAACTGGTTATAACTCAAGGTCAAGATATCCCAGTCCTGTGGAACAAAGCTCTCTTGGACGACCTAGTAGCTGAAGTTCATGCCCTGCATCTCCTGTTGGTAGCATGCTGTTCTCTGCCTTTGAACTCCTACGTTACATGCTTCTAGATTAATTTTCAACTGTGTTTCTGTTGAGCCATGAAAACAACTAGAGCAATAGTGCAAGAAATAACATATTTCAGGTAAAACAAACTCATTTAGTAATGCTTCAGAGTAATTGTTTGTGTATTTGTGGAGGCCGGTGGGCTTACAGAACAAGGGTCTGTTATGGTCTGTTGGTGAAATCTCCCGTGGCTAAAGTGATTGAATGGACCCTCTCCCAGGATGCATTTCTGTGTGTGCGAATGTGCCCTTGTTCTACCTCCCTGGTTGGCCCATTGGCCTCTCCACCCTTTTTCCCGTTATATGTATGTCCCCTAGATTGTTCTTTCTTCCCTGCTTGCCCATTGGCCCCATCTTGCCACAGTGTCCCACCCCCCTTACCCTATTAGTTGCCACCTTTTGCTCCACTCCTCAGCCCTCAGCCCATTGGCCCTGATACTCTTCTCTGCCTCCCTTGAACATATTTAAACCTGGACCCTCCACTGTTTCTTGCTTTTGTCCCCGGGCCCCTTTGTGCATGGCTGGCATGAGCCTCCTCCTCGGAACTCTGTAGAAAGACCCTTCCCACTTCTTTGCCATCGGTGATTTTAAAGGAATTATCTGGTCTATGTGCATGAGTGACTGCATCTGTGTGTGTGCGTGTGCCTGTGCTACCAAGCAGCTTCATTGCTGGAGATGCTTCCAGAAGGTCACGGCACTGCTGCCTCTCACCCCACCTCTGACCAGCTAGTGGTCTGCAACATATATTAATTCTGCAGTGCAGAACTCCTCATTTGGTGTCGTCTTTGGTACTTAGTTTGTGATGGTAATCCTGTGAAAAAATGTTATCCCTAGAAAGTGAGTGTGTTACTGAATCCAGGTGGCTTGTTGAGAGCCGAATTTGCATTTCTGTGCAAGGAAAAGTCCAAACTTGTCTGCTGCCTTTCTAAATGCAGCTCTTAGCTTCTCAGGTGTTTGCTTGGATAACTCTTTCTTTGAGGCTTAATCAATGACAAAAATGCTATGTCTTCTGTAAATGAGGAAGTTTGAAGGCTTTTGGTGAGGCTCTTTCACTCTGAGGAATGTTGTCTTTCATGTCTCAGTTCTAAATGTGTCACTTAGTACAGTTGGGAGCATACAGGGAATTTTGTATGGCTACTTAAACTTCAACTTGTGACTGTCTAAGCTTAGAATCACAGAGTGCTTGAGGTGAGAGGACTCCTGGACATGGTAGTCCAACTCTGCTCTCAAATAAGGGCAGCTCCTTTACTTCAGTGTCCTTTAGCTCTTTCTTGTACTAGATCCTAGTCCTGCAACAGTGTGCAGAATCAGAAGTATGATTGTTGGCTGTAAAAAGTCTTAACATTGTTTTCATTCTAGATGGCGTGAAGCCTTTGGTGAATGTCTCCTCTACAAACCAGCTGTTTCTCATAGCTTGTGGTTCTGATGTTTTGGTGAGGAGCTTATCTATAATCATTTGTTCTTAAAAATGGAATGCATGTTAGCATGTTATCAAGCTTGAAGTAGTAACTAGCTGGCTGATCTATTTAAGTGAGAAGTGATAAAATTTCAGCATGAGTTCTCTTGTGACTTCTTGGGATGTTTGACCAGCATCTCAAGTGACTTGTCTTTCAAAACACTACAGAATTCACAACACTTTCTTTACTCAATCATGCAGAGTCTATGACTGTTACTGAGCAGACATTAGGGAGACACATACACACAGAAAAATGTCATCTTTGCAGATCCAGTGATGTAAGAGTATTAAACCATGATTCATTGCGCTTCAAGTGATAATAAAAGCCATGTGAATTTGTCAGGCCATCAAGTCTGGTTTCTCTTAATGGTGAGAGAAAGCTATAAAATCTCTTTATTTTTGCCAGGCTTTAATCCTATCTTTTTTTAGAAGAAACCTCGTTAAATAGTGTGAAGTAAGAGCCTTGAATAAATGAATGGGCTTTTTATAAGGGAGTTTATAACTCGAGTCTGACTGATTGAACTTGTAAAGCACAGTGGGAAACAGTATTAAAGTTCTGCAGAAAGTGTCTCATGCCTCAGAATTGAAGCAAGGTGTATTAGACAATGTTTAAATTCCACAAGGATCTAAGCAGTTGAGTTGTCATCCTTGAAGATGCTTACAAAACAGGTAGTCATGGTGCTTTGCAACATGGTTTAGCAGTGGACTTGGCAGTGCTGGGTTCATGGCTGGACTTGAGGATCTTAAAGGTCTTTTCCAACCTAAGCAATTCTGTGGTGCAGGCTTAAGATCAATAAAATATTATTAGGACATTCAAAATCTGAAGTAGCTAAACACACTAAATGAAGAGGCTATGAGATACAGTGGTCTGTTATTAATACTACTAATTGAAGCATGAATAGTTCAATGAGAAATAAATTGCATAGCAGTGTTGTAAGTCCTAGGGTGAATAATGGGAAAGATCTAAGTCTTGTGGTAGAGAGTGACAAGTTGGCATGCCCTTAAGTGAAGTCAATAAGTCTTATTCCTCTGGATACGGGGAAGTAAATGCTACTGTGAATAAGAGCTACTGACCCTTCAGTTTCAAGTTCTACAGCTGTTGGAGGCGGTTAAGTTTGCTGTGTTTATCCACAGCCTTTCTGAAACAAGAAACAGGGGTGAAGTTATTTTTGCATGGCTGAAGTCTTGGTCTGCCTGTGGTCAGGTGTCCTTGAGGGGGGATACTTCTGAAGGGGATGTAGCCCCTGGGACCACTGCCCACCAGGAGGTCCTCAGAAACTCAGGGCTCCTTAACTTATTTGGAAATGCAGGGAAAGGAGAGGATCTACAGCCAGTAATGAGGCACTGTCTGCAGGCTTTTGGATGTGATCTGCTTAGTAACAGGGGAGGGAGGTGGAAGGCATTCCTGATGGGCAGGATTATTGGATAATCTTCCAAAATGAGCATTATTCCACTAAGCGTTGAAGCAGCTGCCTTGAGCCACTTTCAAAACCCCAAACCTTATTACGGCTGTTTCTACACACTTGTAGGTCTGCTCTGAAAATATTTCAGTGCATTTAAAGAATGAGACAATTTGTCCTTGAGGCACCTGTCTTGAAGAGAGCAGGCAAAAGGATGGTACATTAACTAAGCCTAAATGCCTCTGAATTTCATCAGCTGTATTGACTCAGTTAATCTGTAAAGTTGTGGGACAGATTCATAATACTTTGCAGCAAGGAGAACTATTCAGCAGGAGGATTTCAGTCATTAGGGGATGTTATGAAAAAAACCCCAACAATTTTTACAGCGTATTTGTTCTAGAATAATTGCACTTCTGTTCTGGCACTTGATTAGGAAAACTGATGAAAGCTGCTTCCTTGCACTTAATGCTCTTAAGAGTATTGTTGTTTGATCTCCTTTGCAGTTACACAACATGAAATCAATGGGAAAGGACAACAAATATCCAGTAGTGCATTTAGTTCTGTTTTTCTGAAGGGGAAAATATCCTTGCTGAGTAGTCTTCTGTGTCATAGCAAGCTTCTTCAGGCCGAGTAACTTAATATAGTATCGTAATGGCATAGCCTTGCATAGTGTATAGTCTTCATATTTCACTTTCTGAATTTGTCTCTTTTCATGAAGTAAAAATTATCAAGCTGGCGTATTTCTGCTGTCTGAATTGGTATCAACAGAAATGAAAGAAAATCAATTAATTAGCCTCAAATGTGCAAGTCAGCTTAGTGTCTCCAAAGTCTGACTTCACAGTGTGCAACCCTTGCCTTGGGCAAGAGGCGGTGCTGTTGAAAGCACATCGGTCTGTTAATTACATCGGCTTTATCGGCCCCGCAAAGGTTGTGTGCGTGACCGTGGTGTACGAGCAATGGGTAACGTTGCCCTCCAGTGGCTGACGGCTGGAGAATGCCGAGCCTGTTCGCACTGGCAATAACCAAGCCTTGGGAAGGTCTGGGGTGAGTAGGATGTTAGCTTAAAAGTGTATTCTGTTAAACAGGACGAGTTTTCACACAGTGCGAGTACTTACGTGTTCGATATGCCAAGGTTGTATAAGACTGAGAATTTTCCCTCAAACTTTAGTTAAAGAGGATGTAATTTCACGGGCCTTTCCCATTCATTGCACGAGTCCTTTTTAGCCACTACTATCTGATCAGATCAACTTGTTTCAGTATCATCTTAGCGTCATATAGAAATAGGAAATAGATTTGGCTTTACAGTAGGTTTACTGCTTTACAGCTTCACAGGACAGTTTATTGCCTCTGTTAACCTTTGAGTGAAGTTCTCAAATAATGCTAATATAACACCTTTACTACATTCTTATGAAACAAGTTGTCATGCTCTTGTCTAGAACTACCTATGCTAGCTTGTAAATCCATGGCTTATTTAATTAACTGATAAATTCTTATCTAATATATTTACAGCTCAACTAAATTAAAGTATCTCCATGGTTCAGGAGGGAAAGGGAAAGCAATAAATCTGTCTCCACAACTTCGGTAATATTTTGAGGCTTGTCAGAGGAAATAGCTAGCTCCTTTCCCTTATGTTTTTGCATTCTTTTTATGTAAAGGTATACAATGCTTATAGAACTCAATTCACTTCAGACCAGTGGGAAATGAAAATTACTTTACGCTTCTGCCGCTTAAAATCAAAGCTTTGAAGTTGCACGTGTAAAGCAAGACAGTCTTTTTTTTATCAATTCAGTCTGAGCCTTAAGGAAGGGACAGACTCCCCAGATGCCCGGCCGTAGCCCCCGCAGGATGCCCGGGGCGGGGGAAGGCAGCTCGGTTCTCCCGTGGGAGTGTGGGAGAGCTCTGGCGGGGATGCTGCTCTGCTCCCTGGGCGCAGGTTCGGGCTCGGCCGCTCGGGATGCGCTGCTCGCGGGCGGGCAGCGCCAAGCAAGGAACCGAGCGGAGCCGGAGCCCCGCGGCGGTGCGGGGGATGCTGGTTGCCTCCCTCCCACGGAGGCTGGAGGCAGGGGATTGAGGCACGGGGGGGCCGCCCGGCGGCTCCCGAAGGGAGCGGCGCTGGCACAGGCGGGAGCGGGGGCGGCGCTCCTGGGGCGGGGCCCGGCCCATCGCCGCGGGGCGGGGGGCGCGGGCCCNGACACGCATTATTTATTTACAGCCGCCGCCGCGGTAAACAGCGGGCAGGGCGCGCTCGCAGCCGCCGCCCACCCGCGGCCCTTGCCCGCCGGGAGCTGCCGGCCCGGCTCCGCTGGGCGCGGCCCCGCGCTGACCGCCTGCCCTCCGCGCTCTCCTTGCAGGACCTGTCTGTTCCACCTCGGGCTATAAGAAGGCGGATGATGAGATGTCCGGAGCCACGTCCGCGGCGGATCTGGACGAGGCACCAGCCCGCACCATTTACTTGAACCAGCCCCAGCAGAGCAAGTTCCGCGACAACTGGGTCAGGTACGGAGCAGTGCCCGCTTCTCTCTTTCCAGGCGGCAGCCGCTCACCCCGCAGCCGTGGGCTGGGAAGGCTCGGGTCCCTCTCCTTTGCCTCTCTAGCCACGCCAGATTTCAACACAATAAAACGTGTGTCTGCCGGGGCGGGTGGTTTTGTTGTCTGCGGTGAGTACCAGGGTCTGGCCAGTGCACGGGCGAGTCTAGCAGCAGCAGCAAGTGATGGATGAGCTGCTTCCCTCGACAGTAGTGAGAGCAGGGAGCTGGTAGAGCTGCGTGGGCAAGATGCGCGAAAAGGTATTCGCTTCAGTAGGGCACTGAATTTTAGAATAACGGGACCTACTCAAGTGTTTCTGGATGCAAGGGTTAACCCGTGAAAATTTAGTGAGAGTTCTGAGTAGAATCCAGTAAACTGTGACATGTCCCCTTAAAGTAGCATTCAGTTGAAAGAACAGCTAGACTAAGTATATAAAAAATGTATAGAATACGAAAGAAGAAAGAAAAGAGAAAATACATCTAACAGGACAAGAATGACTGCAGAAACTACAAGCTGGCATCCCTACGTGTAAAAGGCTAATGGTCCACTTCTGTATTTTAAGTGAAGATCAGAGTTTTAAATTTTCTTTTCTGTTTGGAGCCTTTAATATAGGGGGGTGCGGGTGTGTTGGTGCTTCTGGTGGTATGATTAATGCCGTGTTGTTGCAGTTTGGAAACACAAATAACACGGACTGAAACGTGGAGTAGAAGGATGCATAGTGTGAGCAAGTTGTGGTGGTGATTGCCACACTTGCCTGGGGTTAGCGGGATGAACAGATGGCTCCTGTCATGACTAAGGAAGAGCTTTGTTTAGCAGGCTTCTGTTCGTTAATGCAGATGTTTGGGTTATTGTTCAAAGAACAGTTTACACAATGAGTACCTTTATGAAAAGAGAGGAGTTTTACATCCTGTTGAAGTGATGATTTCCATTACCTGGTTTATTTTGTGTATTATCAAGGGCAGTTCTAAGAATATCCTCTGGAAGGGTGCTGCTGTTCTGGGCACCACAGCAACTTATTCATAGGTGATTTTCTCCTCAACTTTGACTTGTTACATACTTGTCTGGAAAAGTCTATGGTTTAGAAGTGGTCTAAATGACACACTTTCTCAGCATCTTCCTTATTCTACATGGGTAGCAACAGTGGAGGTTTTCTTGCTTTATTTTTCCTTGACTTAATTGAGAGATGAGTTTAACAGTTTCCCATGTATAGACTGTGCTTTCCCTACTTTAGGAAGGGAAAGCAGGGAATAGAGGGTTGGCAGATCTGTAGTTTAGGTTTTCTAGGAAGGATTCTGTTCTGATCTGGCTAAATCTTACAGAAAAGCAGTGTGTGACTCTTCTACCAAGAACTTGTTCCTGACAGTGCTGTTCCTAAAGAGCAGCTATGTCCAATCTGCCATCTGGAAGCCATTCCCTGATAGCTGTACAAGTTTCTCAATGCCTTTTTGCATCTTTGCCTCTTGACAGGTAAATTTTGAGTCATAAGGAATATGGATGTGTGAGGGATAGGACTAAGTGCAGGTAGTGTAATAGCAAAGTAGAGATACTTTCATTACCTGATTAGGAACCTTAGCTCCTTAGTGTCACTTGGAAATTAAGTTGACTTTGTAATGATTTGCTGCTGCTTAGTAAGAAAGCTTTGATCTCTTGACTTTTAAAGGGTGATAGACATGGCCTGTGCTCTTTTCATCCTCTGGATTAGCTTTCTTCCCTCAGCCTGGTGGGACTGAAGGCAAAGGTGATCTGAGCTTGCAATGTCTGAGTAAGGAGGCCTTGTGTGGAGTATAAGTGGTTGGTTATTTAGTTACTTAAGTATGTTGGAGTTTGTCTTGAGGAGCTGCAGTTCTGTATTGCCTTTGAACTTTCTTACTTAACTGCGTTCAGCTTCAGAAATTCATTCAGTACTTGATTTCTCTCTACTGATGGATTTGCAGACGTCTTGTCTCCCTAGAAAGCATCAGTTTACCACAGAGCAAGGTGCTGGGTAAGCATGTAAACACCTGTATGTAAGGGCTTGTGGAAAATTAAACTGAAAATTATAATAAACCAGCTTGTTTTAAATTGCGTGAGTTTTGACTGTTGCATTTTTAGTAGTCATTGAGGATTCTTGAATAACAGTGAGAATTTGTGAATGTTCATAGGAAATTTTCTAAGTTAAGGGCAGTATGAAAAGCTTGCTCAAAACAAAGCAAAATACAGCAGGAAATGGAAATGCAGAGCACAGAGGAGAGTAGGTTAGTGGTATGGCTTTTTGTGTAAGATGTTCTAAACATCTTGAACTGCTTGACTTTTGTGGGTAGAGAAGTACTGGTAAAAGTGAATTCCAATGTTTGTGGGAGCATAAGGACAGACTAATTTTGGCTAAGTTAATAAAAATGGATAATTTTCTTGATCCCACTTCTAAGTCGTAGGTAGTGCTATTGCAAGAGTTAAATGGATGGCAAGATTGCCACTAACACTTCCAAAAGTCTTGAAATGTGAGGATGTAGAAAGAAGAAACACTTCTTTCCCAAGGCTCTCTCTCATAAATGAGACTATGAGAAGGTGCAGAGAAATGGCAACTTCTGTTATGTTCTTGGAACTTTGTAACAAATTATTTCAAAGCATAGTGCTGTGTTACAGGCTAGATTTAGCTTGGCCCATGACATGTGCATGTATATGGCTGTCACTGTTGTTCATGATACTGTAGCAGTAGTGATTACACCTGTAGAAGCACCTCTTCTACCTGCATCAGAAGCTGTTTTCAGTCCTGCTCTGTTCAGTTAAAAAAATTGTATGTATGTTGTACTCTTTGGACCTTTTAATGAAAGGTAAATTCTGTTCTATTTCTAGCTGAAGCACTTTCGGAGCTTTGAAATATGTAAAAAATGAATAAATGTTATTTTGTCCAACACAGCTGTACTGAGGTAGTAAATGTTTGTTTTTACAAGAAACTAACTAGTACCTGTTTTGACATATCCAGTGTACATAACTTAAACACTTGTCTGTTTAACCAGAGCATTTTGGTACTTTCAAGTCCAGTAAGAAATGAAACATTTATGTTGAGGAAATTTCCAGTCGCTGTACACAGCTTTGTGGCACTTACTGTGACATTTATGCTCTGGAGCAACCACTCTGTGTACTGAAGCTCTGCTTCCTGGGGAGTGGCTGAGCATGCCTGCCAGTGGGAAGTAGGGAGTAAGTTTTTTCTTGTCCTTTGCTTTAACTGCCTTTGTCTTGACCCGTGAGCTTTTCCCCATATTTTCTCCATCTATTGTTCTGCTGAGAAGAGGAATGATAGAACAGATCAGGGAGTGCTAAGTGTCTAGCCAAGGTCAACTCACAGCAAGATGGGAAACGAGCTTCCCTATTGCCTTGTAAGATCAAAGGAATACAGGTGGAGTGCGGTGATAGGGGCTTGAATGCTGTGTAGTATGTCTGAAATGACCAAAGTAATGGTATGAACACTTTTCCAAATGTATCCTCAATGAAGACTAGATATTTTACTTGGAGTTAGAATGTTCTATATATTTTGTTTTGGTGTAAATATAGTTCCTGGATGTTAAATAGTAATACAAGAATCTACTCTGACATCAATGGCTTGTTCTGCATGTATAGTAGTACTGTAATGGGAATTTCTTCCAGTTCATGTAAAAATCACCAGTTAAGTGATTTGAGCCCCTCACTAGTTGTGTGTGTTAATGCTGATGCAAAAGGAGTTGGACTTCTGGTTTATTAGTCCTGGAGGAACAAGTGTGCTGAGATAACTTTAAGGATGTTAGAAATGGTCTCCGAATTTTTGAAGACGGTGGAGTTGTTGTTTTGTAAATGTTGCTCTATGTAATATTCTTCTATTCCAGGCCTGGTAGTGTATCCTGGTGCAAATCTGACTTGCATCTGAATCAGGACTCCAGTTTCATTTTGTGGCTTGACAAAAAGTGAGAGGCTGGACAGTGCAGCAGTCAAGAGGGGCAAAATTCAACTTGTTTGTTTTTAATGGATCTTGAATCCAAAAGTCTTATTGAGAAGTTTCTTATTGAAATAGACTTTGGCCTTAGGTCCCAAAAGTTGCATTATAACATCCAGAAAATCCACATATACTGATCTTCAATACAGGCAAAAATTGAATTCTGATAAAAAAGATAATGAGCAAAAAGTCTTCAGTGTTTACTTTTAAACTGTACATGGTCTTAAAACTCAAACAGGTGAGAATCAATTTCTTGTCTTACAAGGGAGAAGCACTTTACCTGGGGAATTTAGCCCTGAAGACCGTAACAAGGTTTCTAGTGGAATCATAAGTTCTGTATTAAACAGACTACTGTTTATCTGTGGTCCCGGACTGTCCCATCAGTGTTTGCATGATGCTTGCTGATAACAAAACTGTAGATACAATCTTTATTCTTCCTTTTATTTCATGTGTGTTGCATCAAATGAAGCCAAGTGCATAGCTTTATTGGCTTGTGTATTTGTACTGTAGAAATCAGTTGTGATTTAGAGGTGTTAATGCTTTTTGAATGTGTGGGGAGGTTCTCACTGGTGAAACAGGAGTTGCTGATATCACTAACCAATTAGTATTGACCCTTGTAACCTGAGTCGTGTTCTCTATGATCTGTGGAGATGTGGATTGTTGCCTGCTATGTGCAGGTGAATCTCTCTGCACTTCGTGGTATAGCCCAGCATTCATCTTGCACCAAAATATCCCCATGCTCTTTAGGTAAAAGTGCCTCTATTTCTGTTCAGTTTATTCTTAGTAGAGTTCAGGCGTTGGCCATTTGTTTTATTGTGTTTGTATTAGATTTGAAATACTCTTCTGTTGTCATGTGAACAGATTGCTTGCCTGACTGCAGAACAGCATTTTGAAATTCTTCAAAGAAGGGATGTATTATTATAATCTGAATGGTACAAGTCTAATCATGTGTTAAACTAATCCTCTAAATCTTTTTAGTTCTAGGTAGATAGTGTTTTTAAGTGAAGAATAGTACTTAGTGTAACATACTTTTTTAAAAAAGCAAAAACTTGTTTAATGCAGTGCAGCTGTTGCTGATAGTACAATCTACTACAATGAATACAGCTTGGGTGCAGCTATAGAATGATTCTTTTAGCCATTAAAATTCACTAGAAGTACCTGTTATTGTATGCCTGGTGTTGTGTATAGAGATTATACAAGTGTATTTCAAGCTGCTGCATCTTTGGTCTTGGGCCATTCCTTGGGCAGGACCCCCTGGACAGTTAAATTGTTGATTTTTGCCTAGATGAAATGTCTGGATGAAAAAACCCACAGATGTGTGAATTCTAGTGCCCTTTCACCCGCTTCATGCTGAGCTCTCTGGTATCCTGAAATTGTTCTGGTGGTTTGTGGCATGATGAATTTCATAAATCAACAGTAGCAACACAGCAGGTGAATTAAACTGGGTCCCTTTTTTCTCTTTTTAGATCTCTGACTGCTAGTGGTCTGTAGAAGAAGGTAGAAGAGCAAGACATTATCTCAAGTGGACCCAAGTAGAGTTTTAAGAAGTGTAATGACTGCATTCCACATAGTTTCTGTGGGTTGTGAAGATAATTACATTTCTCTCAAGACCGACTAAATATTAATTTCTTCTGCCAGCCCCCTGCTTGTCACTAAAATAAACACTGCTAAAGTTGTGGTGACATTTAGAGTTAAAAATTGGCTTTAAAACTGAAGCTAGCACTCTGGCTTTTAGACAGCTAGCTAGCTTATGTGACTTGTTTGATGGTTTTTTTCAGTCATCCTTGCATCAATGCTGTATGTTTAAGTGGAGGCTATTCTGTGTTTGCACAGTAACTAAATGTGGCACTAAACTTACTTTATTAGACAGTAGAATTTTGAGGTTAACTACGCTGGTCAGCTGTTTTTATTGAGTTGTACTTGCCAGCAGGGCTACTGCAAAGCCAAGAGTATATTACTGTAGTGATGACCTCGCATGCTGAAACAATATCATGCCTTCAGAGCTTTTAATACTGTTTGTAAACAGTCTTTGTTTAAGGTATTTGTTACTGAAAAACAACCAGGAATCTGTTCCCCTTTTTGTAGGGATTTCATGAATAGAGAACTCATGGAAAGGCCTCTTCTGTTTGCATGCTTTAGGAAAAGCCTCCAGGGTACTGGATTTTGAAGCGAAAGTGCTCTTGCTTCTATTAAATGTGACACGTGGTCTGGTTTTCAGGTTAAACTGAGCATAAGCAGTTGTGGCAGTGCCTACTCTATATTAGGACTGCACTAGTGTAGGAGACTTTCCTAGTGGAAATAGCATTTGCTTTGGTAATTAACATCAATTACATTAGTTGTTGCAGTCTTTGCTACTTACATATGGTGGTAGGGCTGCTGATACCAAGGCAGTTTGGAATAAGGTACTTCAGGTTAAAAGTTCTGAAAAATCCTTACGTGGTTAGGAGGTGATCCTGATGAACTAGAAAGTAATGGGATTATAGTGCTTCAGTGGACAGGAGTTCACAGTGCATTTTCATGTACTTTTGTCTTAGCTGTGGTCTGTGTAAGGATGGGAGCTGAATGGAAGCCCTTGAAGATGAGCTTTTTGCTGATGCAGCTTCAGAGCAAGTGCAGGTAGCTCAGCCAGCTGGGTTTGTCAGCCTGATCGTCTTGCTCCTGAAATGGAGCTTGTGGATAAGGGTAGATAACACTGCTTGCCTGCTCAAGCAAAGGTAACCACAGAGTATTGCACTTAGCCCCTTACCTTTTTATTAGGTGTTGATGTAGGATGCAACACTCAGGATGCGCATGAGTAGAAAATAATGATGTAAGAATGATCTGGAATGTCTGTGCTAATTTAGATTTTCCCTTGTGTGAAACACCTCTCAACATTAGTGGCTAGCTGTCTAGCTGACAGCTGTCTGCTTTTTCCTTTCCTTACTTTTATATATGAGACCTTGAGTTTAGCTTGATAAACTATTTTTCTGAAGAGTTTTGTTTTCTTGTTGCAGCAGACCCAAGTCATTGTGCCCCCCCGAAAGCAAGTTCCAGTGGGACTTGATCTGCAGGGAAATTAGTGGGCTGTATTAATATGTCCTGACTCTTTTAAACCTGTATGAAACAACCATTTTCCTCTAAATCATATGATTTGAGCAAAGATGGCTCAGGGATTCTAAGATGTGATCAGTTCCACCTGTAACAAGAGAGGAGAAGAGCAAGTTTTCCTAACTGGTGCCTTTAGTTGCTTCTGGTGGGAGCCCATACTATAAATAAAGAAATAAGGCATGTGGGGAAGTGGTGAGGTGCTTGAGATGTGTATTATCCCACTGATAAGTTTTCTGCAGCTGGAAGCTGCTAGAATTGTTTTCAGTCAAAGTCAAAATTGATAAATTCTAATGCATTTGAATACTCTCAATCAGTTTCATTGTCTGTGTGGATAATTTCAGACAACAGATTGATCTTCTACAGTTTCACTTGGCTTTGTTGGGAAGTCTTTCAGGATTTGATGTTTCAGTGGCTAAGCAGAGGAATGTCCCTTCAACCCATTGCCTCTTTTGAAAGTATATGAACTTGTATATGTAAAATATCTTTGGTATTATGGAGAAGCTGTAGCAGAGTGCAGGGAAAGATGGAAACAAAATAGGTGCTTGGACTGTGGACAGTGCTTGTTCCAGAGCTGGGTGGCAGATATAATGTGGTCACTCTTGTTTTTGTCTTGCTCTGGCAAGCTTTAAGCAATAATATCTTGCAGTATTCAAGTTGTTGCACTTTTTACTATGCAAGAGCAAGTCCTGCTCCTTTCATGCTACTCTGTTCTGCCCTGAGCTCAGGGCCTGTCTCAGGTATTTAAGTACCACATACTCTTTTTCTTGGCTGACAAAAGTGTACAGCCATAAACAGAGTAGTGAAATCCTTTCTGGCTGGAATCTTCCTCTGTAACAACTGTTGCCTTCAGGATTCATCTGACAGGGCAAGGCTCTTCAATTAGGGGCTGCATTTGTTCACGCTCCCTGTTATAAAACCAGAAATGGGTATTTAGGACCTAATTTTCAGTCAGCCAGTAATTTAATAGGCATATAAATAATTGCTTCTTATAAGCCTTCCTGATGTGTTTTTTGGGAACTCGTAAACAGTGGATTTTTTGTCTCTTTAGCAAGTTTCAAGAAAGTACACCATCTTCCCTGTGTGCAAGGAGGTAGATGACCTTTCACTGTCATATGCATGGCACTGCTGAGAACCTTGATCATGACATTTGGGTTTAGAACAACCTCCTCAGTATTCTACATGGCAGCAGCTTGATGAGATGTTACTATAAATGGGCATTCTCTGTACTCAATGTAATAACTGAATGTTGTTTTTTCTGTTAGTATCTCTTGAAATATGTAAGGCTTGCTGCTGTGCCTTCTGCTGCAATGGTGACTGCCTGAAGGTAGCTTGTCATGCTACTACCTCTGTGCTTGAGAGCTTTAGCAGAATCTCAGATGCTGATGTCAGTCTTGCTATTGTGTTGTGTGCCTGGCAGGACCTTAGCATGAGAACACTATTGCACCAGAGACAGTATTTGAGCTCTTCAGTCAAGCAGATCATCTTGAGTTTTCTGGGGTTTTTCTTTTCCTTCTCTGTTACTGGGCATCTGACCTTTTGTACATGTTGATGGACACAAAGCCTGTTTGGTGAGAGAAGAGTTCAAGTCTGTAACGTTCATTTTAGTTAACCAGCCCTTTTGCTGTGGTTCAGGTGTCTGTGCCTAGCTTTCATAGTAACTGTTCCTGCAAATTGATGTGTATTACAAGAACCAACATCAAGTGATACTCATTCTTCAGCTCTTGGAGAGTATTTCAAGTATGTGAACTATGGCCTAAATAGATTTGTGTGAATGCTGTCTAGGAAAGGACAGTTCATTATACTTGTGACCCCTGAAAATGGGATTCCGTGTATCTCAAGGAGGTCCTGTTTGCTTAATTGTGATTATCCTGAAGGTCAAGTTAATTTCAGAGATGCCATTCTAAAGGGAGGGGTGGAAGTGCTTTAGATGACTGACTGGAAAAGTACAGACTGTGTTCAACTGCATATTGCCAGCACACACGTGTCTCAAGGAAGTAACTGCTCTGCCTCTATTGCTGACAGCCTTTGCCTTTTGCATGATTAGTCAGTAAAGTAAAACCTGACTTTCTGAGATGTTTTTGGGAAACAGGGGAAAAGGCAACAATGGGAGTGGTTGTGCGAAAGTTACCTATGAATAAATAGAGCGGAACTATAATGGAGAACTGCTACCGAGTTTTGCAGTGAACTGTTTGCTACTTTTCCTTTGGCTGTTATTAAAATTACTAGGTAATCCTTGGTACTTTTGTAATATGGTAACGAGTTCAAGTATGTGAATGACACTAACCTTTTGCAAATTATACAGTAATTGCTTTCGTAAAGATCTCTGCACTGCCCTAGAAACAGTGGGGCAAGAGCCAGCTATAGTCAGGTATATCCAAATTCATTTGTTTAACAGGGTTTGGTGCTGTTCCTCCTGACTTGCACTGTGGTCTAACTTGAAACATAACTTATGTGAATGAACTTGCAGGTGTAGAGGAGGCATCTCTTCTAGTGTTTGCACACCTGTTCTACATTTAAACTTGTATAGTTAAACAAGATTTGCATAGCTAACAGCTGTTGCTTTAGGAGAAACCAGTTTGTTGGTTTTCCTCCTTGTGCTTCCCTCCTCTACCTGCCTCAACCTGTTCTGTGAGCTGCAGACCTCATATTCTGGGAGTTAACTTGGCTCTGGTTGGGGCTAGTCAGAGAGCTAACCTGCCAATTATTTATTTTTAGTGACCAAAAGTGTGTTATGAGTGAGCTGACTAAAGTTTCTACTTGTTCATCTGTAGATTTTAACATTACTGAGCTTTGATTATCCTGAAGTTGTAATACATAATACATCTATGTGTTGGGAGGGAGCAGAAGAGCTTTTTATATTATTTAAGAGTAAGTATTGTATTTATCATTTAAAGAACTGTTCTTCAGAGCCTAATCAATTGAGTGCTCCTGCCCAGCTTAGACTGCTAGTTAGGTTTTTGTAAGAAGTTTTCTTTTTGAATAATAACACGTATCTGGTTTTTATTCATACTTGTGGTTGCCATTCCTGGCCTGCGTGGTAACAGCTGACTGTGTCTGCATCTAATTAGAGCTGTACCCATTTTCTGTGGGCATCTGTCAAGTTGCTTAAGCAACAGAATGCATGGAGTGACTTGGTATGTACAAACCTCTCTCAAAAGAGCCTTATTGTGTTGGCATTAACATAATTGTTAGAGTAAGAATTATGTTTGAGCCAGCTAGCTGTGAAGTTGGTAGGTGGTAGAATGGTGTTAATAAATGTTTCAGCTTGGTTACAGTCAAATTCTTGTGTTCTTATAATCATAGCAATGTGATACCTAAAGGAATACTATTCTGATATAAAATCTGCCATTGCTTGATGTCTAATTAGTACTGCTTGGAGAGTTTGCTTCTGGGTCTAAACTGTGAACTTGATTAACCCATATTTTTAAGTCACGAGGTAATTCTGAGATTTGTGTTTAATTATGTTCTGTATTAAAGGAAGGTTATTACACATGGAACCAAGGAAATGTGGCTTAAAACAAAATACTTAGAACTGGAAGGAATTAACAGCTCTTGAAGGAAGTAACTTAATTTATGTAAGAACTGGACTTGCTTTAAACCTGGATGTATGTTTTCACTCATTTGGTTTAGTAGATATGAGCCATGATGAAGTCCAACTTGAAATTTCTGTAAAATATTATGTTGAGTATTTAAATACTTCATTCTGGTGAGCAGTAGTAGCAATAGAAAGGGATTTGTGGTTGCTTGAAGAGGAAACAAGGCAAGTTCCCAAGATAAGATGCATCGTATTTGGTTTTTAATTGGTCTTTTTTTAACCAGCCCCACTAATTCTTCTTTAGTGTTCAAAATAGTCTTTTATAACAAACTGTGCCTTGTTACATCTAGTTACTGTTTGATTTTGAAAGATGCAGCAGTGTCTGGTTAGATGGCTTGGAGTTGGGGATGAGGCAGATAAGAAGGAAAAGGAGATGGTTAAAGCAATAAGCTGGAAAATGTAGTTCTCTAACCATTGTCCATGCAGAGGTAAGAGAACCCCACTGAACTCAGCTGCTTGTGGATCAAGGTAGTAAGAGTTTTATGCATAGCAGCAGCCTGTTGTGAAAGGCAGATCATGTAGCTAAAGCATTTGGTTATGTTATTCCTTTATGATTTCTGAGCAGCAATGCTGTGTGTTTCAGTTGGTCTGGAAGGCTTTTTGGTGGGGGAGAGAGGACTAGGCTTAATGGAGAGGTGGAAGCATCAGTAAAACGGGAATTGGGGAAACAATTTTTCTTTTTTCCTTCAAAGCCAGGTATCTTAGTGTTCTCAGTTCCTTGGAAATACAAGACTTCTTAAAAAAAAACCCCGAACCAGAACAAAGCACAAACAAAAAACTGAAATGAAACCAAAGCCACAGCACCCAAACAAAATGATGCCTCAAAATTCCTGTCATTGGTTTTTGGGCCTTTGCAAGGCATACTGAATTGCAGGTGCTCAGTTGTTAAAGCTCCAACTCATGCTGATGGCCAGTAGTTCAGTCGATGAAGGTTCTATGCTAATGGTTGAATTATGTCAACTTCAACACTTTTTTCCTGAAGTTGTACTTATGCCCAGTATGGATTTGATGTGAGGATGACAAGAAATTACATAGGTGATTAAGGCTAGTTAGTTCAGTATGTTTTTGTTTTAAGGCAAAAGAAATAGTAGTTATAATTCAGTTATATGTGTGTTAGTTGCAATGTATATATGTAAAATAGGAAAAAGACAAAAAACCATTAATCTGAAAAAGTGTGTATTGTTCTGGAGGATTATTCATAGCTGAGCCTAAGTCGTTCTGAAGTAGGAAATGAGGCAATTTAAAAATGTGTTGCAAAATTTCTAATTTCTCTCATTCAACTCTGCCTCCCCCAACATTTAAATTCTGTGTTTCGATGAGAGATAAGCCCCTGATCAAGTGCTTGGAACTGAAATGAAAGCTTGCCTCTTCACAGTGCTGAAGTTTGAATGGATGGTAAATTGTCTGATAGTTCATCCAGTAACAAAGGTACCAGTGATAGAAGTGAGCCTGACAGCCTCTTCTGGGTCTGTGTGATACCTCTTTGGTACAGCTCCTTATCATAACTGAAGCAACTACTTCCTCTATATTCTAAATATGTCTTTACTTTGTTATTTTTGAACTGCTTTCTAACACTGGCTTTTAGACTTTCTGGTCATGATCCCCACCTGATAGTCTGATGGACTGCTAAAATGAAAATCTTCTACCCTGCAGCACAGCCAAGTACAGTGTGGTGACATTTCTACCTCGATTCCTGTATGAGCAGATCAGAAAAGCTGCAAATGCATTCTTCCTCTTCATTGCCTTACTGCAGGTATTGTTTTATTGCTTTGCCTTCTTTATAAAATGAAATAGTAATTCAGTAAAAGTTATTTCTGTTGATATGCTTAATATCAAAGCAATTCTTAAACTTACTTTAATAGTAATATTGATGGGGTATGTAGTTGCTCATTGAAATTGGAAGACAACTTAGAGACTTCTTTCAATGTAGTTTGTAAATTCAAGCCTCTTTTATTCTTAAGTCATGTCACAAAATATGGAGCTATTGACCATTGTGAGGAAAGAATGTGTGAATTTCTTGTGAAACTTCTGCTTAGTTAGTCTAGACTACCACTGCTTCCATGTGAATGATATAATTTGTAAAATTTTCTTCTAGAGACAAGAGAAATAGAATAAAAGGCAAGTGCAACAACCGTATCTTCTAACTTTGTTATTGTTTCTTCAAACCTACCTAGACTGTAGGCTAGTTTTGAAATTAGATATCTGTCAGGCACAAATCACACAGTAAATCAGAACTTTGTCTTCTCTCTTCTGAGATCTTTGCATAAGATTCTAAATGTACCGGAAGTTTATTTTAAATACATATATAAAAGGGGTCTCTTTTCTCTCTGTTCACAGCAAATTCCAGATGTCTCTCCAACAGGAAGATATACCACCTTGGTGCCATTGCTATTTATTTTAACAGTTGCTGGCATCAAAGAAATCATAGAAGACTATGTGAGTATGACTATGGGGAAGGCTGTGCTAAAGACCAAATGTCTCAAAAAAAAAAGCTATAAAGTGCCATACAACCATGCATCCCTGAAGTCTCTTGAGTCATTACTCAACAGCAGCAAAATATTGTTTTGACTTTCAAAGCACTTGACTAAAATTTCTGTAACACACTAGAATAAATAAGTATTCTCATTATAGTTGGTGAACAAGAAAACATTAGAAATCCGGACATTTGTTTCTCTCTCTTCAAACTTGCTTATTAATGATTTTATTAGCAAGACCTTGTGAAGTCCTGTCACATATGTGGCCTTTTTAGATGGTCTTGAAAGTGAGGGCTAGAGGGGAGGCAGGCAACTTAAGGACAGAGAAGACTGTTTTGGGGAAAGCCTGCACTAACTTGCTTGTATACTTTGCACCTGAATGAGGTCTTTCTGCTTTGCAAAATACTGATGAGTGAAATAATTTGGCTATCAGTCTAAACAACAGCACTTGGAATTGAAAGTACATCTGCCATTTAAATATCATGGTCCTTATTGTTCCTTCTGTTTTTCTTCAAAAAACCCGCCTTTGGAGACTTCTTTTTTACCACTGAAAAAGGGCTGAGGCTGACTTCCAACATGAGGACTTTCACTTTGTTTATAATCATACTCCTTATAGTCTTCTACAAACCATTTGGATTTAGATGATCTGTGTCTTTTAAAAAAAACCCATAAAGGCAAAAAGGACCCAGTGTGTCATTTTGCAGTTTGTCATATTTTTGGCTCTAATGGTTCTAGAATTTGTGATGAAGTGTAATGAGGTGTAATGAAATGTTTTGTTTCCTTGCAGAAAAGGCATAAGGCAGACAGTGCAGTGAATAAAAAGAAAACAGTAGGTAAGACTTAACAGTCTGTAAGTATTTAAAATGCAAATAGTGAATGCTTACTTTTGAACAATTCTATTGCTTTAACTGTCATGACAGTGAGGAATGCAGATATTGTGCACTAGGTACTTACCAGTAATTTAGGATTTTACTTTGCCAAAGGATTCAGACTGATAATTGATGGTCTGGCGCTTAAGAGTGAGGCATTAGGAGGATTATTAGAATTTATAACTTCATGTAATTTTAAGGTTGTCCAAAGTTACATAGTTCTCAGCTCCTCCAAGAAAACCAAGCAATTTTTTCCCTACCAAACTCCATCCTGATTATTCTAACATCAAACCCAACACCAAAACATCCAGAACTAAAAAAGCCAACAACCCCCTGAAATGTTAAAAGCTGCTGTCAGAAGAATTTAAAGTCATTCTTGTAAATGATGCTGCCCTTTAAATATAACGTGTCTGGGGATTTTTTAGCTTTGCTTTTCTGAAGTGTCACTGAAAGAGAATTTAACACTGATATCCACTGAATGCCTACATGTATCCCTAAGGTATGGACAGTACTTGTCATTGTATGCCTGAAGATATTGCTGTCGTTTTCTTCAACTCCCTTAACTGACAAACTCTGCAGAAAATAGAAGAGGTTGTCAATGGCCACCCTGTGATTGTCCTGTGCCGTAGTCAAGGCAGCTGCCTGTTCCTGTGTTGGACAGCTCCACTTCTGCTCCTCTGTGCATATGTGCCGGTGAAATGGGAACACAGGGGCTTGAGCGCTGAGTGGAGCCCCTTCCTCCCAAGCACAAATCCCTGAAGTGTCAAAAAGCTAGAGGAGCACTTAGAGGAACATGGGGAAGTGAGCAAGCTGATAGCTCCGTGCTTCATATAGTCCTGCAAATATTATGCCTGTTTTTTTCACTGAGTTTGGTGCTTGAAAATTTGGGTTGGTCATTAAGGTTCTATATTAATACACATCAAAAGGCATTGCTTTATCAGTTCTCCTAGGTAATGTTTCTACAGGAGGCTGGGAAGATGTTTTGAGTGCATGAACACTGTGTTAGTCATAAGCAATTGGCAATTAAGTGGCTGTAGCACAACAGGCCTTGTTATAGGTAATTTGAAAGATGGCCCTATCAGAGGTCACACAGGCAGTTATAATTAATTTGTAGGTAGAGAGTGTGTGCCAAGAACCACTTCAAGGGACGTTTGTCTCAGTAATTGTGGAGAGACAACCTTAAAGAACACAAGGTGTTCTAATGGAGCTAAGTGGAACTTAGCACTTGAAAAATTGTTTGAGTTAAGGTTTAATTTTTTACCTTTGAATAATCGAAATAAATTTTCAATCTGATACTTAAAACTGTATCCCCCTTCTTAAGTGGAAGGCTAAAGAGGCTTATTCTTGAGGCATGTATTACCAAAATGAAAAGATAATTTAGGTTCAGAGTGGGATTAGGATGAAATAAATTTAGGTTCTCTGTGTGCCTTTAGGTTGCTCTTATAGTTGAGTGGTGTCTAATCAATGCATTCAGTGTGGAGAGTATTTGAGCTCACTGGGAAGCAGATGCCTGCTGTCTGCTTGGCTATGTCCTGAACTACACTGCATGCAATGGCTGGTTGCTTACTGCAGCAGCAGTCATGTAGGCTTTGCACTTATCTTGTTTAGTTCTTTAGAGCAGTAGTGTATCTTCATAGTGCCTTTCCTGTATTAAATTTACCATAGAAAACATCAGTTTGTTTTGTAGAGTGGCTTTGGTATGTAGGAATTAAATTCCCTTTGGAGCAAACAAAAATTGAAGTTCTGCCCCAGGTGAGCACTAAACATTTCCATTAGGAGCTGGGGTGTGTTTAGGCTCTGAGCCAGTGTTTTATGTCTTGGTTGGCTTCACATGATGTCTATGGTGATGACATTAAGTCTAGGGACCAGACTCCACATAATTGCAAATGAAGCCCCTGAGCAGCGTATTGCATAGATAAAGAGAGCTCAGTAATAACTGTTCTAATGTATTGATCCTCCCATTGTCAAATAATAGAAGAAGTAATGAGCATTTAATATTGCATGGGATGAACTCAAATATTAGACAAGCACAGGGCTGGCAAACTCTGGAACAAGACTGATGGATGATGCTTGCCCTTCAGGAATCTCACTCCAAATGGCCCTGCATGGCTGGATGTGAGTGACAGCATTAAGTTGTAGATGTAGAACTGGGTTTTGGACTTGGAAAGCCCTAGATGCAAGGTTTATGTTGAAATTCTTTTTGAGTTAAAGCAGTCTTTTTAGGTACTTGTCCTTTGTTACTTTAACCAAATACCTTTTGACAACGAATAATTCATCAATTTTACCCTACTGTAAATATTCTAGAGAAGACATGTCCTTTTCTGTCCTTTGGAGTACTCCTAAGAAACTGGGTTAAGCAGAGTAGGAGGTGCGAAATTGCAACCCCAAAACTTCTGAACTGTTCTGCATCTAATGGAAGCTTTCTCTTTAGACTGTAGGGTTTTGAGTTTAAAAGGAAATAGTTCAGTAATAGAACAGTAAGAAAATAGCTTCAATAATTTGCTTGGCTATTTAATTTTCATCGCTAAATTGATTGCAGTAAGCATTGCAAGTGAAATTGTTTTCTGAAGTAAATTGCCCGCTAGACCACGTCCATAGCATTTGAAGCTGCCAAATACCTTTGTATGTGAGCATACATCAATGGAATATTTACTGAAATGTCTCCAAAACTTCCTGGTGGAATAGGGAGCTGTCTAAACCATGGCACAGGAGATGCTGAGTGTTGCAACTCCTCTCTGAAGGTTTGAGTTTTGAGTTAAAGCCACAAGTATTTGACTTTTCCCTTGAGATTCTGGATTCAGGCCTTCTCCTGAGTTCTGAACTAAGCAGAGCTTCATTCAAGAACAGTGTATATGAGGGATTGAAGAGGTGCACCTAAACTGTTCTTCCTCTAAGCTGCTGTACTTGTTTGGTTGAAAGCTCAGCTATTTTTAGACGCATCACTGGTAGTACTTCTGTTGCTGCCCACCCACTTTTTGTTAAATAGTTTAGTTCACTGCAGTCCATTCACTACAATATTAAATATCAGGATTCAGTGCTTCAGTGTGTGTGGCCTGAGAACAGGAGTCAAGAGATGGGTTCCTTCTGCTTGATCTATTCTGACAAGTCCTGCATTCGTGTTTGTGATGTGGCCTATCCTCAGTAGAATGGTCAAGGCTGTATTCAGCAGAATTTTCTTCTTACAGAGCGTGGTATTATTTTCAAATGAGCCACATGTATGAAATGCATAGAGCTGAGGAGATTGTTCATATTCAAAGTAGGGGACTGACCTCTTCAACTTTGATCTGTTGTACACTGCACTTTTCGAACGCCTTCAAAAACTGTCTGCAGCTGCTTTCAATGAAGGTGAACTTGCTGTGCCCAGATTTGGACTGGACTGGGTTACTCTGCAGTTACTGGGCATATTTGACCTTACTGTTTTGGCTGGAGTTGTATTAAGTATGTGTAGAATCACCTACAGGAGGTGCTTGGGTGGAAGGGCATGCTGCAGGGTAAACGGCTAATGAATGTATTAAGATGACAGTGTAGAACTGGAGCCCTGCAGAAACCAAGGTCTGTTTTAGTACCTTGTTTTCTTTTTCTTGTTTCCATGTGAACTTCAGCAGTAAGGATTCCCCTTCTGCCAAAGCTGATTGTTGTTTTTCAGTAGGGCTTTGAGCCTGCTTGGCAGTAAGACTTAGATTTTTATGGGCCATGGGTAATGGTAGTGAAGTTGGATGTGCCAGAGTCAAAATATTACTAATAAAATGCAAGGAAAAAAATAAGTGAAAATTCTGTGGTAAATCATACACAGTTAAGGTGTTTCCTGATCTGATTGACAATGGGCAGTAATGCCTTTTGTTTTAAGAAAGGTCATTTCCCAAACAAGAAACAATGCTGCCTATCTGCATGTTAGCATGAAATGATGCCCTGAAGAAATCAGGCCACCAACTGTTGTCTGGCAGGTGATAAAAATTATATAAATATGAAGGGCAGATTCTTCCTCTATCTTGGATTCACATGCCCACAGCTGTGAACAAAAGTTCCAGCTTTTGAAAAATACATTTCTGACTTTTTGTGTTGGTTCCTATTGTGTTTACTATTGCTGATACAGTTGTTTTGAAATTTGTCTGAATTATGGCTATTTATTCTGTAATCTAACTCTAAGCTTTCTTTCCAGTTTTAAGAAATGGGATGTGGCAGAACATTATGTGGAAAGAGGTAAATAAAACCTGAGGATGGGAGGGAGGGAAAGCAAGTGTTCAAGAATTACACTTGCCAGAATTAGAGGGCACAGAATTAATGTATAATATGTGAGAATTCTATCATTTGGGGTGGGGGAGCTGGGAGGGATCCCTTCTGTTCCAGTTGTTAAAATTGCCCTGAGCAAGGCACCTGAGTACCCATTTTTAAATATTGTGTTACCATCAAATGCTAATGAACTGTTGTTTTTGCTTGTGCAGTTAATAGTTAAACTGTAAACAGTATTTTGTTTTTAGTCTACCTAAAAGAGTAATTTTCACTGCAGTGCTGTACTTCCCCTGCAAGTCTAACAGAGACTTACTTTGCCTGTGCTAAAAAGTCCCTGGGCTTTGAGACTAATTAGTAAGCTGCTTGCCCAAGTAAGAAACACAAGCCCTGCTACTACCTGAGGCACTTGGGACCCCATGTTCTGCGGAGCCCTTGGCCAGGGTCTGGTGAGCTTTATTTCTAAGAACTGGAAGTTGCTGAAATGCCTTAGGATGTATCGATCTTGTTGTGGCTCTTAATGCCTTTTAAAGGATAAAATTAGCCCTCTTTGATAGTAATTGAGGAAAAAGTACACCCTTTTAAAACCTCTGAGGAATGAGATCAGTCTCAAGGTACTTAAAAGCAATCCTGCTGAAGTGTTAGGCTGTAGTAGAAGCCAAAGATTGTCAGGGATTCTGATGGCTAATGTTGGTTCCTGCTTATGCTTTTTCAAGTCCTATTTTTGTAGAAAGGACAGTGAATTGAAAGATTAAGGTCAAGCCTGGAATCTGGGTCTTTTATACCCTTAGGCACTTCTTGACTCGACCTGTGTCTATAACTGGACAACTGTAACTGTTGTCCAGGCTTGTATTTATTGTTAAGGAATAACAGGTATTAGCTACCTTGATCACTGTAAAGCAATCTTTTGGCATTTTTTTTCTTTTGTGCTGAAAGTGGTAGGGAATTTATTTTTAGTGGTATCGGAGTAAAACTAATGAATCTGCTTGTTCAAGCATACCATCTGTTTCCATTTTTATAAGTTAATATCTTAAAAGTATTTTAAGCCTGTTTCAGACTCTCAGTGGTGCATTGGCATTAAGCAGCCTCATGCTTATTGGGCAAACTTGGTTTACTGTTTTTAAAGTGGTACTTGACTCTTGCTAGAATGAAAGTCCCATGCATATGTGACTAACTCAAGGTGCTGGAAAGTCTTAGTTCTGTGTAGGAGGAGACAAAGTATTCCAGAATTCAGAACTCTGCATATCTCAGGGAAGGACAGGATTATAGTATGGATCCATAGAGATGGTACTAGTTGTTAGTGACTAGTACAAGCCATGCATCTAATGAGAATTAAGGGAAAATGATAGTGATGATTGGGTAGGTAAGTAGCAGAAATAAGGAATAGAAGAAAACTCCTGATACTTAATGAAGGTAAAGTTTAAAGATAACATTTTTACTAAGGAAAATAATAAGACTAAAGAAAACTCCTGAATCTGGATAATGGCAGAATTATAGAAAAAAGTAATTTTTATTAAATATAGGCCACAGAAGTTCACAATTTCTAATTGAGTATATCTACCTTTTTTCTCTATACAATTGTTTACTTTGCATTCAGAAAAGGGAAGGCTTTGATATTTCAAACTTGCAGTGAAAAGTACTCTGACTTTCAGAAACACTGTCTCTAGCTGTTCTGTGCTTGATGCTGTTCTTCTGACTGAGTGAAAGAAAATAACAAACTAACATTCCAGACAAGCGAACTGTTTGTTTTTCTCTTCCATGCTACTGTACTCCTGACCACCACAGGTAGCAGTAGGCGATATTGTGAAGGTCACCAATGGGCAACATCTTCCAGCAGACATGATCATAATATCTACCAGGTATCCTGAATGGGTGTGGAAGTGATGTGTCTGATGAACTGAGGTGCAGAGGACTTGAATCTCTGTATTTGCTATTAATAAAACCAGACATCAGATAGCACTAATTCTATTCCACATCTAAAATCAAATTTCAACAATGACAAAACATGGCTTTACTAGACTTTGATTCATGTATCGTTGTAGATAGGCTCTTCTGAAACAAGGCGTTTTTAAGACTTTATGAATTGCAGGTACATAATACTCTGCATCGATGAGTTTGTTGGAAGACTAAAGGTCCTTAACGTGAGCTTTGTGCAGTCTGTGGTTCTATGGCCTTCCAAGAATCTCTCCACTTAAATAAAGAATCTTACATTTTTTTCCAATTAATTCCACTGAGCCCAGGCCCCTGTCCCACCTTTCCTTTTCTGGTCTCCCCTTATCCCCCACCCCCTTCGAGGGAAAAACTATTGCTGCTAAGGTGTAGCCACAAATACTTAGCATAACAATGGAAAAAATTCCACAGAAAGAAAAGGGAACAATTCAACCCCCAACAGCTCCCCAAGGAAGATTTCATTCAAATAGTAAATCTGAAAGGCTAGCTCTATTGGCATCAAACAACAAAAGCTTTTGGACTTCATTTGTTGACTACTTCTCTTGAATGCAGCACATGTATGGCCCCTCTCTAGCATGGTAGCAACAGTAACCTGTTGAGTCCTGCTTGGTTTAGTTTCAAATATGGGACAACTTCCTGATACCCCCCCCCAGGACACACCTGGCTGCTGACTCATGTTGAACTTGCCATCAACCAGGACCCCCTGGTCCCTTTCTGTGGGACTGCTTTCCCTCATCCCGTTCTCCAGTCTGTACACATCCCAGGTGCAGAATCCAGCACTTGACTTTGTTAAACTTCTTTTGGTTGGTGGTTGCCCAGCCTCTCATTTGTCGAGGTCTCATAGTTCCTAAAAGCATTTGAATGGTACTCGACTGCTAGTCTAGGTTCTAGATCATAAGGAAAAACTTGAGGCCCCACCAAGACCACAATTTGCTTAGACAGATGAGGTTTTAACAAGAGACAACAGCACAGCTCCTGTTGTCAAGCATGCTTCTAATAGCCAAACCTTGCAACACCTCGGTAATTCCCTCCTGTGTGTACTTCTCAATGGTGACTGCAGATTGCTCTCGTCTCTAGGTTGCAGTTTTCTTACAGGATTCAACTTTTAAGGGAACTTGTTTTTCAAGCCGCTCTGTTTTCTGCTCCATCCTTCTTGTCTGTGCTGTTTCTGGGAGGTTTCAGTTTTTTCTAAGCTGTATGCAGAAGCTCAGTCTTTATGAATTACCACATGATGAAGGATAGAGGTACCTTCATTCCATGGTATGTAGTATTGTATATTTTAAAACAAGCCCCAAACATTAAATAAGCTGTTGTCAACTTAATATGCAGTTAGGCTGAACTTGGACATCAGTAATTTTGTTTCAGCATTGAAGAATATTTTACTGAAGAGCTTCTCTAATGTGTTATGCTAAAAACCCCTTCTGACTTATTTCTTAACTGTGTGGGCCAGCTTTTTGTTCTACACTATTCTACTAACCTGCTGTCACTGATAACCACATAATTAGAGAATTTAACCCAGAGCATGTTGATGTGGGAGAAGCTTTGCTTGAAATAAATAGCTATTTCTATGGCAGTTCTGCTTTATAATTGGTATTATTCCCATGATTCCTTTAAATGTCAATACTAAGTGTCCTCAGTTCACCAGAAAGCCCTGCATGTTCTGAAGGGGGTGGGTTCTTTTGCTTGTATATGTTGATTTTCTGTGTCTGAGGTGATTGTCAGAGGTAAAATTGACAGTTGTTTTTATCTTGACTCTTGGTCTGTACAGCAAAAAGGTGACATCAAATTTTACATAAAGAATGAATTAACATGAAGAAAAAATTTTAATTCAAACACAGCTTTAGAAACACGTCCACATTTCTTATTTCCACAGTTCATATCATTTCTGTGGAAATAAGAGGAATTCTATTGTCGAACACCTTGTAGATACGATGTTTGACAGAGGTAAAATTGGAATCAGAATGGCCTCTAATCAGTGTCTTTCTTGGGTTCAGATTCAAATTGCCTGTGTAGGAGGAGACAAAGAATAGACTCAACCTTTTTTTCCTTTTCAAAGCAAAATAAACTAGACTAATCTAGCTTCTTACCATGTTATAAATATACCGGTCCGTTTCTTAATTATTCTTGTCCTAAGGAGCCTTTATTACTGGCTGTTCTGTTGATCGACTACATTTGTTGTTAGAGCAATTGGTTACTCTGGGAAAAAACTAGTCATTTATCAAGAATGTGAGAAGTGATATGCTGAAGAAGCACTTGCTTGAATCCAGATGGGAAACTGATATTCCTTAGCAGCCTGAGAAGATAGTTAGCAGAAAAACAGTTTTGGTGGTGCCATACAAGAGTTTTTGAGTGGTATGTCAAGAGAAGATCTGGTAAAGGTACTCTTCCTTATCACCAGTGCTACCTATGCAGAGCTCCTCTGTTAGATGTAGATAAGAGCTTGACTAATAGAAAATTCAGTTCTAGGAGGAAGATTTTTATCTCTATTGGTAAGGACAGAACCATATCTGGAAGATGCGTGACCTTGCAGACATGATTTTGTGTGTTCAGTTCAGACAGAATTCAATAGCAGAGAGCATTAGCGTCTTCGTGTGAACATATCCCCTTTTTATACTGTTCAATACTTGCTATTTCATCCATAACTCTTGCAATCAGAAGCAATTTAATGGATTGCAGTTGAAAATAATCCACTCCAGTCATCTAAGTTTATCATGACCTGTTAAATTTTTACTAGTCTTTGATTTAGACGTGTCTTTCTCTGCAGTTTGTTGTATGACCATATCCAAAAAAGTCTCGGTTAAGTATGTACTTTCAGCTTTCATGGTTGTACACCACCAGTATGGTTTTTTGTCTTCTGCAGTGCATTGAAGTCTGTTGTGGACTATATTAGTGCAAAAGTAGTGTACAAAAAAGTACTGAGTTTTAATATTGAAAATCTTACACTCCTTACAGTGAACCACAAGCCATGTGCTATATTGAAACAGCTAATCTCGATGGGGAGACGAATCTTAAAATACGACAGGTAAACCAAACCAAATTTCATGTTCTTTTTCTTTTAGGTATTTAATATTAGTTATGAAGCAGCATCTATCTTGCATGGCAGCAATACAAGTGCTTTTTTGTTGTTGTTATTTTTTTAAAAAGCATCTTTCTTCAAGTGGCTGTAATTTGCCTTTTCAACAGCTACAAACCCAAGCAGTAATGAATCATGTGCAAGTGTAAGGAACTAACCTGGAGCAAGTATTTTAAGCCCACAGAGACAAATCAGACAGACCTTGGATGTGTTTTGCTGAAGGTCTAGTCAGTGGAATTTAAGTGCTTTACATAAAAAAAATCAGCTATGCTTATGATGAGAGTTGCAGTTTCTCCTGTCACAAGTACTATTTTATGAACATTATGCAGAGGGAGAAGCTGAAAACGATCTTTGTAAGTTAATTTGTTATCTGTTTGTGGTAAGCAGAAGAATTTATTTGGATCTTTCTAATTTTCTTAGAGAAGTACTGTTGATTATAGTGTTTAGAAATAATTAACAATCTTTGACTTCTTTCATTAAAAAAAAGTATTTAGATTAGGATTTTGAAACACAGATAATTTGTTTTTGAAAAGCTATGTTTGCTCCTTCTTTACTACATTTGTAGAAACATGATATACTCTTCCAGATAAGGTTACTAAGTCAGATCTTGAGATCTTGTAAGTTTTTATTTGCTTCAGGATATGCTTAAAATACGGAAATACGGCATTGCTCTGGCTCGCAGTGCTGCAGTCAGATTCTGGTAAAATAAACATGAAATGGATTCCTCTTTTAATAGAAAGGCAGTGGGGTGCTGTGCATGTGCTCAGATGTAGAGTACCAATGCTTTAGGTTGCAGTTGCATAACAGGCTGATCATTAACCTTGAGCAGGATCAGAGCATATTGGCTGCAGTGGCCCAAGAGAGACTGCACTTAAGAATGACCATATTTAGCAGCCATAACCCAGCAGTGAAGCTTTACTTTGAAAAAAAAAAGAGAGGCCTGTTTATACTGCTTTTCCTTACTTCTTCCTGCGTGTATCCAATTTCATGTTTTGTGGATGTTGTATTTCCTCTTGGTTAAAGAGACGTCATGTAAGTAATGTAAATATCTGTGTGGAGTTTGTCTTGTTAGTAGGCTCATATGTGTCCATAATGAGTCTTGCTTGCAACAAAGAAGTATTGAATATCAAATAAAGAAAGAAAACTCCTACACATAACAAAAAGCAACCACGAAAAAACCCCACCAAAGCAAAACAGGACCTGACTGACAAACCTCCACAGATTTAATTGCACTTTGGTTCATAGATGTTAAAAAGAAGCACCATTTTCCTAGATTGCCTTCTAATAAGTTTTTGACAAGAATCTCCTTTGAATTGTTCTGTGCAGGGTTTGTCTCAAACTGCTAGTCTCCAGTCCAGGGAAGAACTGATGAAAGTCTCTGGGAGGATAGAATGTGAGGGACCCAACCGCCATCTCTATGACTTCACTGGAAACTTGCGCTTAGATGGTCAAAGGTATTGACAACAAAACCATGAATGCATTTGGTTAGGAAAAAAATATTTCCTCTGCTCTTGTAGTCTGCAAGTCTGAGCACATGCGTGTTTTTACTGGAGAAGAAGAGGGTAATAATTAATGTTTATTAATCAGAGCATCTGCCAGTATAAGATAACACAGTTCTATCGTTGTATTGAGCCTTCTGCTTGTTATGGGAGTATTGATTTCTTAATAATTAATGGTGATATTTTGTTAAAAGTACATCTAAAGAGAAGGACTCAAGGAAATGGTTGGGGTTTTTAGGGCCTTCTTGTTACTCAAGATACACAGAGGAAATGGAAACCTTTTCCTATCAACAAGAGCCAAAGGCCTGCACCAAGGTCAGGTTTGTAGAGAAGAGTGGTCTCAGAACCTGGAGGCTTTGTCAGTGTGACTTTGATTTCTACAGCTCTTGAAAGAAAAGTACATAGTTTTAGTACTCAAATTTACAGATTGTGAAAGGTTGGTAGGAACATACATGTTTTATTTGGCTGTACCTGTTTTCCTTCACCAAATGTACATTCCTTGGGCAGCTTGGTGCAAGAATAGCACATGATCACTTGCGTCCCACTTGGAAGTCATGTGGTTAATAGAGGCTTTCTCAAATGCTTGTTTAATGGTCTATGTGATGTAGTGTGCTTGAAATGGATGATCTCTTTACAAGTTCAATGCTTCTGTGTCCTTGATGTGAGAGAGAATGTACCGGCCAAGATCAAGTGCAGAATAAGCTTATTTATGGCTGCCATGTAAGTTCTCAAGTTTTGGTTAACTGGAGCAGCTTTGCCCTACTGTGCTTTAGTATGAATTAGACTTACAGAAGTTTCCATGCTTTCTTCAGTTGTGTGGAAAATCTAAGCTCATTATATTGCTATTACATTCTTCTGTTGTTGTTTGTGGCTGCTTTTATTATTAACTGGGGAGAAGTGCTGAGAGAAGAACTCTCTTCTTTAAAGTGTTACCAAGAATTGAAAGATCCATTAACTTCTTCCTTTGCAGCCCAGTTCCTGTTGGTCCAGACCAGATCTTGCTGAGAGGTGCACAACTGAGAAACACTCAGTGGGTCTTGGGTATTGTTGTGTATACAGGACACGATACAAAACTCATGCAGGTAAAGGTTTTAAGGGGATTAAGGGTAGGTTTTGATAGAAATTGGTCCAATCTCTCCTGTATTCTCGTTGGCATTGAGTTGATTTTATGAAATGATTTGACTCATAGTTGTTTAATGCCTGGACGCCTTGAGGAATACAAGGGTCCATTGTACTCCAGTTTGCATGTGCACATGTGCAAACGCACACTGAAGTGAAAGCAGTTCAATATGTAAGGAGAATAACTTTCATCTTAATTTATCTGGTAGCTGGATGACATTTAAAACTGAGGCTTAATAGCTGAGGACATAATCTAAGTATCTCCATGATTATTACTAAGACAACAGTCCTGTATTGCCTTAATGTCAGGGAGTGCCTGGAGAGACCAGCAACATGTGTATGTTGATCACTGCTGCTGACCATGAATGGGATGGATAGCAGATGCTCTAATGGACTCTGAAAGTAAAGACTGGGTTTACTTCTGCATTTTTCTCTTGTAGAAGCCATTGCCATGTTATTTCTCTTTTTTTCTTTTTTTTCCCTTTTTTCCCTGCTGCTGTTTAGAATTCAACCAAAGCACCTCTGAAGAGATCAAATGTGGAGAAAGTGACCAACATGCAGATCCTGGTTTTGTTCTGTATTCTGCTGGTAATGGCCCTTGTGAGTTCTGTAGGTGCCTTATTATGGAACAGAACACATGGCGAAGTTGTCTGGTATCTTGGCTCCAATGGTGAGTGTACAGGCACTGAGCCAGTGATATATCAGACTGTAGGGCCAGCCAGGCTCTTACCTTCACTGAATTGATGCATAAAATAAGAAATAAAAACCCAAAAAAAACCCACATCTTGCTAGGTTTTTTATGACCTAATATTTTCTTGTTTTTGAGAGTAGACTGACATAAGTAAACTTCCCAGCAAGGCTTCTAAAGGTTAGGTAAATATCACTGTGTTAGCACCCAAGGAGCAGGGCAGAAACAAGAGGGGCAAGAGTTTTTTGGATATCTGGTGTTCACTTCTTTCATCTCTGTGGAGATACCATACATGAATTTTTTCTCAGGGGAGGTCATATACTGCAACCTTATGTGTGTCTGGCTGTATTTGACTGCAGAATGGGGAGTATCAATCTGATGCTGACTTCAGCTTTATGCTTACATACAGATGCAAAGGATTTCTCTTGACTTTTTTCAGTCAGAAATGCTGATCAGTTCTTTTAGAGAAAATTGAAATGCTAAATGTCACAATTCTTATTGATTGGGTAAAGTTTCTGTCTTTGGCTTCTGTTACTTTGTTGTGAGAAAACTGATCTCTTAGCATGGTTATTTGAAGGGTTTTGATTTCATTCCTAGTCCTCAAATTTGTTAGTTCATTACCAAAGATGGGCATGAGCAATGAGATACTCCCCAGAAGACTTTTGAGGAGGTTACATTAGCTATAAAATGAGATGTTAAAAGCATTTTGAGATGCAGATCTTAAAGCAGTTATCACACACTGTAAATGGCTTGTCTGCTGATGATGCAAAACAGATGGCAAATGTATCTTCTGCAGTTTAAGAGCTGTAGTTGTGGTAGTAAAGAAATAAAATCACATAGGAAGAGCATGGAAATGCCCTATATTTGACTCTGGTTTCGGTAGTTTTAATGTCTTCTTGTAGCAGTGTCAACAACTTTGAGAGTTTCTTGCCTGCTCTCCCCCTTGTTTTTTAATGGGTAAGTTTAAATTTGTGCCTCCCAATGATGGAAGTAATATTGGAAAAGATGAATGGAATGAACTCTTGAACTTGCAGTATAAAACAGGTACAACTTGCAACAGACTAAGATGACATTATAGTCTGTATGGATGCTGTTCCGTGATTTGAATGCACAATTTCTATACCTTCTCTAACTGCCACACCCTGCCACACCCAGGAATGACACTTTTTCAGGTTAGGCAGGTAGATGTTAAATTTTCCTTAAGTGTCTCATCTCTGTAAAAATTGTATTGGAAAATGTTCCAATACCAAGCATGCTTCTGCTTTCTGTAAACTTATCAAAGATATGGAATTAGGGTGTACTCACTTTTTGAGGTGCTTTTGTCCAAACTCTGATCTTTATTAGGCTTCAGCAATTTTCTCTGGATTCTGTCTCCTCCTAGATTGCTCCCCTGACTTCTAATTAACTTGTTATGCTGAAAACCCTTAGTTGTGGACTCTGACCGCATTGTGCTGGGTGTTCTGTGTGCTGACTGAAGTGCCTAAGTTTCTGGGGAAGTGGAGATCATGCAGATGTGGAGACTTTGATTGTCAAGAGAAGGTGTGGGCAGCACCATGAACAGGAGCCTTCATCCTGTCTCTGCTGATCCTTGTACATTCCTGCTGGCTGTCTATAAATGCTTCCCCTTCCCTTAAGAACCAGTTGTGATGGTAGACTTATTTGGGCAAGTTTCCCAGTGTTGTCACCATTAATAACAGCCTCTTTGCTTAAGCAGGGTGCCTTAGTTCATATACTAGGCAACTGTTTAACAGTCAACTTTTTTTTGTTGATTTCTTTAGTAAGGGTAAATTCTCAATTCTGACAATGTCAGATTTTAGAACTAATTTTAGTGTTTATTTTTTGTTTCCTAGCTCCACTGAGGCAAGTAGGCACTTTGTGAAAGATGGTTATATTACCAGTGGCAGTGGGGGCTCTTAATTGGGCAGTTGGCATAGTAGATGAATGTCTAAATTGGGTTATAGTGGGGAATATTGTACTTCTCACCATCTGTCTAGCAAAAATTGTTCAGAAAGTGCTCTGTTCTTTTATATATAGCCTCACCAACCTTGCCCTTCTTCACCTGTGTAAAATACATGTGTTCTGTGGGTATTTTATCTATCTTCTATTGAAATCAATACTAAAATGGCCCTTACACTAGACATCAACACACTAGCTGACTATTTTAGTATTGCTAAATCTGATTAGGTGAACTGCATAAATATGATTGCCCCTATACCACTCAGACTTGTCTGCCAAAGTCCCATGTATTTTGATCCACAGAGATGCTGTCTGTCAACTTTGGATACAATCTGCTGACGTTTATAATCTTGTACAACAATCTTATTCCAATCAGCCTTCTGGTGACATTGGAAGTTGTCAAGTTTACTCAGGCTCTTTTTATAAACTGGGTAAGTAGCAAGAATGAATGTATCTCAGTTCTGAATGTTGACATTTAAAATAAAAATCCACTTAACATCTTAGTGAGATTTTCTAATGACTTTTCTGGTGCAACATCTGGGAAAGGCAGGGGAAACCTAGGATTTATTCTATATCAGTTCTGTGTTTCACAAGAAATTAAAAGATCTAGCCACAGCAAAGTCCCCTGTGCAAATGATGACTTGTATTTTAGGCTTTTGGGTTGAGAAGGAACTCTCAGCTTTTGGTTGTAGGAGGTCTCTCTGCTGACTCACCTTCAGTAATTGTCTTTTGAAAACTCCTTGGTATCTTACAGCTTCTCTCATTCACAGCAGAGGGAAAGACTAGACTTGTTAGAAGGTGTGGGGTTTGTTTTTACATCCTGAGACTGGCCTTAAGGTCACCTCTGGTATGGACCATAATGTTTTTGTAAGGAGATAAGTTGATGCCTCCTCATGCAACCAAACAGAGATCCCTCTGTTCAGGGAAGTTTTGACTTCAAAATGTCTTTATCAAGTTTAGGCCAAAACTACTATAGTGATGGCTTTATAGCTAGACAAAACCAAGAGGAATACCTTTTGTTGGTGTGCATTAATCCTTGGACTTTGAGTAATGTAGTAGGTTCCTATAAAACATGTAAGTGAAGTCTAATGTGTCTGTTCCCTGAGCTGCTTGTCATGTAGTAGAGATGCATATCAGAGAAGTTGCTTTGGTTTGTGTAGCAGGTGTTTTGTTGTAGTAACTGAAGTAGTTTGTTTCGTGGAGCCACCGAAATAGTCTCTCATGTGGCTAGATGTGCCTAGAGCAACTGCTTATTGCAACCGAACACCTATGATTAGCATGGCTAATGCATGAGCTTCTTTCTGCTGCACTAAGTTTGGGTTTTTTTCTGTTGCACCTTTAGTTTATTAACTACCTGTAGTTTGGATCTGTCTTTTCTCATGTCCATGTAGGATGGAGGTATACTTAGGAAAGGAGGCACTCATATTCATCCAGGGATGATGTTTGTCTCAAGCATTCAGAATGCCAGCTTGTAGCATTAAGACCGTCAAGCCAAAATGGAGCTGACTAAAAGAAGAACAGCGACTTTAGTGTTTAATTTGCATAACCTAAGTCTTAATTTTGCTCTCATTTCAGGACATAGATATGTATTACCCTGAAACAGATACACCTGCAATGGCCAGAACCTCGAACCTTAATGAGGAACTTGGGCAGGTAAGATAACATTTTCTTAAGTGTTGTGATATATCCTCTTAAGAGTGAAGGTATGAGAGCAAGATGTACAAATCAGCTTTATTTTGTTGCTCTGTGGTTTGGGTTAATGGGGCCATTTTTATTTTCTCTAGTCTGAGTCTTACAGGTGAAATAATAAGATATCACAGGGTTAAATGTAATGTCATATAGGCAGTTTTATGTTTGGGAATTAAAACTCTTTCTTATGTTCACTCTGAACTATGTTTTCAAAGGTGTTGGAGAGATGCTCTGTGGTTTTGGCTCTCTATACCAGAACAGAACATATAGGGCTAAACTTGGCTGAAGAGCAGGCCAACAGCCTAAGCTGTTACTAGTTTTTGATGTTTCTGACTACTTCACAGGAGATACAAGTAAAAAAATCGCAGTTGTATTCTTTATTTTGATATTGTGTTCCTTCAAGCATTTCTATTTTCCTTTCAGATAAAGATAGCTGTATATTAACTTCTAGTTGTTGTAGGTTTGTTTATTCTGCAAGTAACATTTCTTCTATCTAGAAGGGCTTCCCAAAAAAAGCTTACTGGAAAATATGACTTTGCTATTGGAATTCTGTGGTACTGTTGTGAAATAATAGCTTTTTTCCTTGACGATCAAGGTTATAGGTCTGTAACTGAACACATAAACTTCGTAACTGGCATGTATTTAGTGCTGGAGGCAACATTTATGTGTTTAAAATACGTAATAATATCCTGCTCAGTAGGGGGGTAGTCTTAATTCTTCCTGCTTAATCTGATCAGCATTTTTCTTATGAATGCTGAAATTTGATTTCTGTTTAAATCACTTTGTGAAGTTATCAGCCTTCAAATTATGTTGCTATTTTTGCCTGAAATAAAGGATGTGTGACATAATATATGTTGGTGGCCCATATGTTATTTTCAGGAATGGCTTACTAGTGATTCTGTGTAACTAGACAGAATTTTTTGATTCTTTAATTGAATTACATGTTCACAGGTGCCCTTGATAGTTTTGTTTTATGGTGAAATTATTAATGACTTAGAATTCTTCAGAAGTCTGGGTACCCACTTTAACTTGTGGCTTGCAAAGGCTCCATTTCGGATGTGTTCAGGAGCAGTACAGTGCACAGCTAAAGGATCGCTTTACAAGTAGTGTAGTGCACTATCTTGAACTGAATGGCAATTATTGAGGAAAAGCTTCTACTAACTCTAGTCAAATTATTTTGGTCTTTGAGTTGTCTAGCTCTTTCATGTTACCAGCATCCCTTCCTACTTGTGGCTGGTGGAAAGGCTTACCTGGTGCAGAGGTACAACTGTGGTATCATTAACTTGCAATTAGTTTTGGTCTGTTGTGACCCTTTGAAGGTGGGAATTTTGGATCTGCTAATGCTCCAAGAAGTCACGCTGCTTTGATGGGGTTGCCTTCAAGTTCTGCCTTAAAATCACTGTTTACCTTAAGGGATTATTACTTTGGGCAGTGCTGACTGTGGCTGTGTTGTGTACTTCAGGACTGCTCGTGACTGGGCATCAGAAAAAGCAGCTTTTGTTCACCTGCAGAATACAAGTTGGACTTACTCTTGTATATTCTGTGCTTATAGACTGGGGAAAAAAATCCCCATTCCTGGTCATCTTTGAAACACAGAATTTCTTCAGTGGTGTAAAATCCCAGGAGCCTTCAACAATCCTAAGAGTCTTTGTTTTCATTTCTAGTCACTCTTTGAGATTAGTTTACTTGAAAGATTTGGTAAATGTCCAAGTAGTGCAACTAAGTACATCTGTAGTGACCACACTAGTGCCTTGGCTACTATTTGAGCCCTTCCATATTTAGAGATAAAGAATTAATGCAATTAAATAATTTGCCTGATTATTTTTCTGTAGATTTGGTAGACAAATGAAGCTCTAATAAGCCTGCATTGGCCAATATTGTGACATTTGAGCAATCTGTCTCTGAGAATCTTCCTGTTTTCTACAAGTTTTGGTACTACGCAAGTTGAAAATCAGACTTGTTTTTTCCCTTCCAGGTAAAATACCTGTTTTCTGACAAAACAGGTACTCTAACATGCAATATCATGAACTTTAAGAAATGCAGTATTGCTGGAGTGACATATGGGTAGGTATGACTTTTTAAAAAACTCTGTAGCTTAATGCATGCTTGGTACTGGTACAAAATTTTGTATTGGAAAATGATTAGAACATTCTGTTCTTCAATTCATATTCTAGTGTATTTTGTGGTCTTAATTAATAGCTTTTATTTTCTTGTCCTGCAGCACAAATTATGAAAATCAAACCTGGGGAGTGTACTTCACATGAAGTAGAGAAACTTGCTTCCTAACTTACCTGATTATGATATAAACAAAACCAGAAGTGCTACATAGGCTCTGGCCTAAGAGGGAAGAATTTGCAGCCCAGTTATCAGTCATATTTCTGTGACTTTAGGAAAACCAGAATTTTGTCAGAACAGTGTAGTTGTAGTTATAGAGCTTAATATTCCTTGCACAAGAGGAATATCTGCTTACTGGTTTTATTCTGTTCTCTTGAAAGGATGCCTTTGAGTCATCTAAATCTTTGTGTTTGCTTCATGTTAAATGGATAGTCTTAACATCTCGATGCAAGTTAACCTTTGAATTTCATGTTAGCTAAATTAGATATCTCAAAAGGCAGAAAATTTGATTCAAATGTATGAACAGCTGAACCCATGGTTCCAGCATATGTTTTTGTGGGATGACTCATTGATCTTCGCTTTCTACCTATTTTTTTTTGGTTACTAAAGTGGAATAAATGTTCTTTTTTCCTTTTTCTATTCCTCAGTCACTTTCCTGAGTTGGAAAGAGAGCGTTCATCAGAAGACTTCAGGTAAATACATTCCAAGATGTTTGTGCTCTGTATAGCAGAGTGGGTACAATCTATATAAAGACTGCTTTCCAATTTGGGACTGGAAGAAGCCCAAGGGAGGAATGTGTTTGAGTAAAATGGTCTTCCAGTGGGAGCCTAATGCAGAGCTGGTGGGTGGTGATGGATCTACTCTTCTGCATAGAGATTTCATATGTGAAGAGGTGAGACTAGGCAGTGGCTGGGATGCTAATGTAGTGCTTATTTATAATTGCAGACAGTCAAGTTAAAAGCTAAAAATAACCTACTTTACAGGAACCTTACCCCTAGCTGGAGATGGAATGTTGCTCTTTGCAATCACTAGGTTTGGGCCTGACAATGAAAAGAAAAGGGACTTTTTAATAAAAAATGCTGTGTTTTAGTAATTAAACTGGGAGAGAGCTTGATATGTAGGCCTGTCATGTCCAGAGAATCCTCCTCCTTTTTATTGGGAACTTTGATTGAATATAGGTAATGAGTCTGTCCCATTCCACAGAAATCAGTGAAGACCCAGAGGTGTTACACAGGTGTCAGTGAAACATGTTGAGAGTACTGGGGAGGAGGGAAGAGCTAGGGGAGGGCTGACATGGATTTGAATGACAAATACAGGGGAGAAGTGAATTCCCACCCAAGAAACAGGTAAACAATCAATGCTGTTAGAAAAGCACTTGGTGATGGACTAAGCTGGGCTTCTCTACTGGTCCAGCTCATTTTTATTGTTAGGAAGGTGATAAAATGATATATTTCTTCTGCTGAGATGTAATTTGTATAGATCCCTCTTTTCTTCTAATATATTGCTGTTTCTTTCATTGCTGTGTTTTCTTTCCTTGTACCTTTCTTTTCTGTTCAGTTCTGTGAAAGTGTTTTCTAGGTGCTTACTTGGAGTACTTAGACTTAAAAATCCTCCAGGGGTCAGCTTGAAGTAGAATGCTCTGACTAGGGAAAGAACTTAGGGATATTGAACTTCGATCTATTTTATGAGCAAGCCACCTTGAAATCCATTTGTCTTAAATATGCTTAGAAGCTGCTGTTGCTACATCTGTCCCAGGGGCTGCATTGACACTTGCATCTTCTGAGATACACTGTCAAGCATAACCATTTCGGGTTTCTTGCTGGTGTTCATTTTCAGCGCTTGCTGCATTACTCATATGATCTTTTCACAATGCTTTCAAGGACATTGGAGTCTTACTTTGCTTTTTAAATTTGCTTCCCAAGAAAATAGATGAAGTACTAAGATTAGCAATATTGCCGCTTGTTTGAATATGCTTGTTTTGCTCTGCAGCCAGCTACCTCCTTCTACCAGTGAATCGTGTGAATTTGATGACCCAAGACTGCTGCAAAACATTGAAAATGATCATGTAAGTCTGCTCTTTGACTATCACGCCTCTTAAATGCCCTATTCTAGGCTTGTCTGGAATTGCATGCTGAACAAATCTATTTGTGTGATTAAGTCTGCTCTGTGAGTGTGTCATGCAGGCACAGAGGGGTAAATTGGAATCAAAATAGCTCCCTCCAACGCCCTTCTGCCCACTTGTCTTACAATTGAATTAAAGAAGCTGATATGGATTCTAACATATCCATATTGATATGGATTCTAGCTGCCTATAAGGCAGCTTCATATATTCTGTTGTGTATGGAAGATAATGTTTTGTAACAAGTTATGATAGAAATTAAAATTCTTTAAAAGAAAAGCTACTTGGAGTGTTGGAACATCTATACAATTTTTAACTCTAATCTATAGCACTACAAGATGGTTCTGGAATGAGCCTTGTTTTAAGTGTTGCAAGTGTTTGGAATTCTAGTTATGTAAAGGATGTAAGAGATGGGAATTAATTGCAAATTCAAGCTTGGCATGAGCCTTAATGATTAGTAGTCTTAGCCTAGCTGTTGAGTCCTCAAGGGACCTAGTCTTTACAGTGTTTTTTCATTGTTTGTTTGGAAATCATGTGGTTATGAAGTGTCTGACTGGACACCAGACAATTAATTCACTTGCCAAAAAGCATGACCCTTGTTCTCTGCAGGCTGTCTCACAGTATGGGGTCTGAGCATTGGCAAGTGCAAACTCCATCAGCTGATTCTTCTCCTTAGACAGTGTAGCTTCTGTAACTGGGCTGCTTAGGTTTAATATGAGCACCTAAAATATAGTCACAGTATACAGTTTCTGTGCAGGAAAGCTTTGCTTTCTGTTCTGCTCTGTAGTACTTAAGAACTGCAGCCTGGTGTGAATGCTGTAAGGGAATAATTACTCGATATGGCACTGTGTATTCTGCAGGGTGATGGAGCCTAAAGGTGGCTCCTGTGCTCTAAGCTCTAGCAAGGTGACCCTCTCAGGAAGGTGGCCTGATTTCCTATGTGGCTTTTGTAATTATGCACACTGGAAGAATTTCCCATTGGACATGGCTTTCAGTCAAGATTTATGCGTTGTCTTGTTCCTTTGTGTCCTGTTTATTCATTTATGGCTACAGTTATGGCATATGGCAGTTGCTGACTCCAGGTATTCATTCTGGTTTAGGTGTAGACTGCAGATAAAATGTCTTTGAGCTTCTTTTGGCTGCTGCAGCTTTAGGTATGCATAGAGAAAAATGCTTTGGTATATTTTAATAGACTCAGCAGAAGGGATGTATCTCAAATGAGCTGAGAGATGGAATTTCTCACCTAGCCTTGAGATGGCTGCTTATTCTGAGGCTACCTAATGACTTCATCTTCTCTAGGTAGTTTCTGCTTTGGGGGATAGAAGAAATATATACTGGTGTAGCAGGCAAATAAGGGATTTTGGTAGCTTCCTTAAGTGTCATTTAGTCTAGACAGCTCAGAGGTTTTCTACATTGAACCCTTTTGTATCAGTTTCTTTTTTGCTGGTCACTTGAACAGACAAATAACTGATGTCCTTGTACAGCTAGCTATTGGGCTGAGCATATTGTGTGAACTCAGCCCCCAGACAATCAGTGGAGAAATTACTGGCTAATGAGAAGTACCTTGTGTAGGCCAAAGATACTTTTCAGAGCCTGACTGTACTGGAGGAATGGATGCCACCTTCTGGCAAGTGGTGATTTAGCACAAGGCATGGGAATGCAAGGACTGCTTATGACAGTTTGCTGAGCATGTTTGGGTGTATTTGTCAGGCCATGAGTGAGAGGAGGGCTGAATTCCAGGGTAGTGGTAGAGGGAAGGGTCCTTCTAGGTTTTTTGCTAGGTCAGCTGCTGAGATGCATAAACTGCTTCTTTCTATCTAAAAATCTGTATTATCTTAATAATCTGATAAATAGGTGCAGATGTCTGTCAATTTCTACTCATTTAGTGAACTGTGGTGAAAAACTGAAGTGTTCTAACATAAGCTACCTAGTGAAGTTAGATGGTGCTATACTCAGGCAATTAATTCCCCCTAAACATTTGCCCTTTTGCAGCTGAAGCTGTGTGATCTCTTACTCTCATTAAGTGTTCATTGCTCTGGTCTTGAAGATTTTCATCTTTTTTTCTTTCAGTTCAGTCACAAGTGTTAGTTTAGAACTGTCTCAGTGCCAAGTAATTTTCTTTCAAGGTTGAAAATAAAAAATTATGTACTTGTACTCATGAGACTGTCTTCCATCTGCTAGGAAGATTTTTAGCATCCTGCATCACCTCTAAATTTCATAGTGCTTCTGGGCCACTGGTGTGTAAGGGCTGACTGATGGCCAAGTCCACTTTTGAGCAGCAGTTAAAGAATTATTGCCCTGCAGGAATTGTTCCAGGGAAAAATAACATGTCTTGAAAGCCTGTGGAAGTTTCTCTTAGCTGCTCTGGTATTTTAATGTGGAAGAAAGTACCTAGCTTTGTCTATCTGTGCTTTTTCTGTTGGATGAACTGTGCAGCTCTACCAGGTGTATGATGCTGTCTTATTTCTATAAAGAAAATGGCATACACTCTTAGCCTAATAAGGAAAGATCCATTTTTTTCTAAGACTAGAAGGAATGTTGGTGAATATGCTAGATGGTCTTTATCTTGGTGCTTGCTAATTGCATATGTCCTGTGAATGAACTTAGCACAGAGATGCAAACATGTTTGATGTGGGGTTGTTTTACACTGATGGTAGGAAAGCAGGGGAGGAGATCAAGAAGCAAAGGATCTGACTGACTTGGTTCTCATCCTAGACTCCTGTATCTCCCAGGATTCTCACTGAACTTCATCTGTGAATTCCAATTTGCATGTGAAATTTCTTCCGTGGCCCCCAAATTATCTCTTGGCCAAGAAGCAGCAAACATGGTATAGCTGCAGATGCATGAATGGTTCAGTGAGTATGTATGAGGAGTACTTTAGCAGCTGGCCAGGCAGAACAGACAACTATTGTGCTCACGCTGAGCCTTTACCACACTGAGTTTGTTTAGACCTCACCAACACGTCTGCTTATTCTTGTGTCGTGTGTGGGAACTGAGGCTATTATCCCATCAAGCTTTGTTGAAATGACAGCTACTATCAGCTGGTTCTTAATTCCATAGGAAAGCAGAACCAGAAAAACATGTCACGGCTAACTGGGATGAAAAACTGGGATTTCAAATACAGTAGGGGGGAAAAAAAATGTTCAGGTGATGAAAGCCTAAGGGAGGCTCTAGTTCAGATTGCTGGAAAGCTGTCCAAACACATCACTTTATAGCTCACAATTAAATTGTTGGAGCTTGGTGAGATATATTTTTCTCTCATCTGCTTTTGTTCTTATTGTGCGTGGGACTTTGGTACTTTTCTTCAAGTACAAGGCAGTATCTTTAATTATAGGTCATATCTCATTGGTTTTGGACAAAACAAACTTGCATTTAACTCTGATATTTGAAAGCTGGTTAGTGTCTTCTCTCAGTCTGTGCCTGAAGTATCTTGGTCTCCTCCAGTCCTGCCAGCTTTGCTGTTCTGGAGATGCTCAACATGGCTGGATCCTTGCACTGCTCTCCAGGTACTTTAGTGAATTAAATGGTAGGAAGTTCATATCTTTTTAAGATGGTGAGTCATAATTCTCCTTGGTAATTAAGTACACAAGTATTTTCACAATTGTCCTTGGCAGAATATGCTACTTACATGCAAAGTAGTAAGCTCAGGTTGTTAGATTGTGCTTTAATATCCCACTGGCCATTTCTAGGCATTTGCTCAAAAAACTGTCAGTCCTACTCATCTGGAAATACTGTGAATGGAGGCACTGATCTGATGCTGCTGCAATTAAAGGAAAGATATCTAACTTCACATGCAAATTCCTTATAATTTGGTCATAACAGTTGAGAAAAATAATTTGTCTTTAGAGTGAAGAGTCCAGATAAGGACATGTGTGACACATGCAGCTGTGAAGTTCTACACAGTGCGGTTGCTCCCCAAAAGTCTGAGGCTTGTCTCAGTGTTTTGTTCCTCTGAATACGGGAACCAGGAAGGGATGAAAACTTGCTTCCTGACCAGTGGTCTGCTTGATAATGGATAGTGCTGTGCCTACTAGGTAGCTAAACTTTGCTTTCACTGAGAATAGTACTTCTTAGGTAACAATCCAGAAACTGCTTCCAGAAGCAAGAGACCATTGCAGTGTGTGTGTGGTTTGCAGTTGGTAAGGGCAGCAAACAAAGTTCACCCAGTGGAGTATATTACTTGTGTAGATGTTTATACACTAGTTTTTTAATGGATTTTTTGGGGAAAAAAGAAAACAAAAACAAAAAACAAGGGAAGAAGCAATGTCTTTTACCCGGAGTTGTTGGCACACAGGGAGAAAAATTAAGGAAGAAGGCACTTAAAATGAGAACTACCTGTGGGCTGATGAATAAGAGATTAAAATATGCAAACTTTGTTCCTACTACAGATAAACAGAGAACTAAAAAATGGGGCAGGAAGAAATAAGGCTGGCCTTAACACATGAAGAGGCAAGAAACCTCTCACAGAGACCATCAGTAAGAATTTGACTGCTGAGATGTCAGAGACTTGATAGAGGAAAATAAGTAAAAAAGCAGAATCGGTTAAGCTGTGGGACTTCTGTCATGTGCTGGGATTCAGCTCAGCATATTGGAAGGGATACACTGCCACAGAGGCCATTAATGGATTTTCCGCTCACAGGTCCAAAGCAGGAATTTGAATGCTCTGCCCTGATTCATGTCTGTGCAACAAATATTGTCAGTGCTGGAACAATATAGAAAGGAAACAATAACAGCTGTGTGGAGGAGCTGTTGCGATAAGCTGGGCCTCTGGTGATCTGCTGCAACAGAATTGGAAGATTGCCCTGTAATACATTGTGGGCTGTGAAAATACTAAGACAGCAGCAAATTATGTTGCTGGCTTGAAAACATAAATACATACTTAGGAAGGATTAAAATCCATGTCACTACTGGAGACAGGTTGTTTCTAGCTGATAGAACACATACTATGAAAGCTTGTTAAGGGGCTAGGTGATAAAGTGTAAGAGAGACATCAAAGGTCTGCAGCAACAGATGCTGAAAGGAGAATCTGGCAGGCTGTGCCTTTTGACATGGAGATAAAACTTTCATTGCTTTGACTGGAAATGGTGGAACAGCAGTAACCTCTTGGCTGTAATTTGCTGTGGACTTAGATAATAGTGTGTAAATGGATGTTAATTTTCCTGAGCACAGCCTTTGCACCCCAGCATGTCAAAAGCAACAACTCTTGTTATTGTAGTGACATGTGACTATACAATTTGGAAGTTTCAGTATGCAAAGGTAAAGGTCCTAGGTGAAACAGTTACTTTGAAAATATTCATGGCAAAGTACATGAAGTAAAACAAGAATATAGGGCTTGGCTCTTCCATCTTTTTATTACAGTACTTTCTGATCAATGCTTACTTTGTTTACAATTGTTGCCACAGTGTTTGCCAGCTGACATTGTTTTGTGGCTTTCATAGTAGTTTACTTCCTACTAATTAAATCTTCATATTGCTGTGCATATGCTGTGCTAATGAAAGCTTTGGAACCTAGATGATATTTTTATATGCAAAAATTCTTTGAGAGTGTGCAAAGTCAAGTAGGGCTTTCTGCAAGGGTAGAACTGCTAAGTTAATGTCTGAGTCACTGAGCAAATGACTGTTGTGATGCAAGACACTGATGCTACCACCTGTGGATGTTATGGATATAACAGAGTTGGAAAAGGTGAACCATGTGTTCACTTCAGCTGTTTCAGCCAAGCATCTTAAAGATCTGTGTGAGTTATGGATGAAGTTAGTGGGCCAGGTTGTGAGCTGGGCATCTGAGTGCTCTTCCTGACTGTGGTGAGACTTACAAATCTTGTGCCCAGAGGCAGGGATGGAAAGGAGGGAAGAATGGGATGAGGGACTTAATTTCACATCATTAAAGGTTGCAGTTGCCGCAGTTGGCTAATAAGGGGCCTGTGATTTAAGTGCCAGAGTATCTTTGCTGAGTTGCAGATCTGGTGTCTGTTTAAGCACTTTGCAATAGTGATTTATGTTGCATGTTCTCGTGCTGCTGAATGCGTAGGGACATAGATTAATTTTATGCTTGGCTGAGTTCTGCATTCCTTTGGAAGGACACATGATGTTGCCTTCTACTGGCTGTTCAGCGGCTCTCAGCTCTGGATGTTCACCACTAAGGATGCAGGTGCAGCAAATCTAATTCTGGTGTGGTTGCTGTCAGTCTGTTGGAAGCTGCCATTAGTAGTATTTCCTGTTTCTAGGTTGTCATCATCTTGTGGTAGGTGTCTTTGCCTATATGAAACTTGGGATGCTAAAGAAGTAATACTTTTATGTTTGGGGGGTGGGGGTATACTTTGGCTTCTCAGCTCTCTGCAACTTAAGTGAGGTCTTTATCATCAGCTCTCTAGTTCATCAATGCTGGCCCTGAACTGTCTTGATGTTCTGAGGTCAAAGAACTGCCATAAATAGAGAACAGAATATGTGTTTTGTTGTGTTTGGTTTTTTTTTTTGGTTGTTTTTTTTTGTTTTGTTTTTTTGTGTTTTTTTAAGTTTTTTTTTTTTTTTGTGGTACCTAAGAGATCATCTCAGTTTAGTGAACAGGTTTCTCAGTCTGTGTGCAATGCTAAACCTCACTCTCCTGGTGTCCTGTCTAGCCCACAGCTGTACATATACAGGAGTTCCTCACGCTGCTGGCCGTGTGTCATACTGTTGTTCCTGAGAGACAAGGAAATACAATAATCTACCAGGCCTCCTCTCCAGGTTGGTTGTTGCTTTCTTTTTCAGGAGGGAAGGGGAGTGAATTGAAGGAGTAGAGGTAGATGGAAGGGATGTCCATAAACTTCTAGGTCATTTCAAAGGTCATTGATTTTGAAAGCAAAATGTTCCCCATGATGCTTAGCAGTAGATCTGGCATCTTCTGTAATCAGTACACACTGTTTCTGAATGCTTCCTACAAAACCACATAGTCCATGATGTTTCTTTAGAGCTAGGCTGGGCTTAGGATCCTTTCTGCTCTCATGAGACTGTCTACTCTTTCTGCAGGGATGAAAGTAAGACATTGTGTGTAGGAAGTAATGATTTGTTTCTGCATAAGCAGTTACTTTATTGGCATGACTATAAACCGTCTTTCTTGATCTAGTATGCTTAGAGCACGATAGGGCACTATCAAGTGCTGATGATGACACAATGCAACCAAAACTTGCAGAATCTTGGTGATATTCAGGCCTGCCCTTCACCCATTTTTTACTCCTTTCAGTTAGCGAAGACAGAGCTAGGTGGGGCCAGATTAGGGAATAAACTCAATGGAGAGCAACATCTGTTAGTGAAGATCTTTCTAGAGTTGCCATAGTGATGTATTGCATGATGAAACCGTATCATTTCTTATGTCTTACTAGGGTGTCTGAAAAGTAGGATGAAGAGTTCATGTGAGGAAGGTCTGGTCAATGTGATGAACTGTGAGGAGACTAAGGGAGCTGTAGAGATGTGAGGGTTGTTTGAATTAGGCACTAAATCCACCTGTATAGTGGTTGTGCTCCATGGCACTTGCTCCCTAAGGAGCTCTGTAATTATCTATGGGAGCCAGATGTTGGCTCTGATTGTAGCTCTGTTAGTTGAGCTCTTAATAACACTGCCCAGTAGAGTCTCCAGAAAACAGTTCTGTATTTCTGCAGTACCTGAACTTAGTGCCTTCACAGCAGAAAATGGATTAAATGCATGTTGTGGGAATTTCAAGTAACAGAGCTTTGATCTTGCTTTCAGAACAGATATTTCCCCTTTTTCATGTGGAAAAGTGTGGTACCTCTAGAAGAATAGAGTTCAATTCTTCAATAGTTACAGGATATTTTATACAGATTGAGTACCATGTTTGTGTAGCTGATATTGCATGGCCTTTGTAGGACTAAAATGTTGAATGTTTTTGTGGAAGAGTGTGCGGAACTACTCTAGCACCCCTATGGATGGGAGCGCATGGGAAAGGGGATTCTGTTTTGGCAGTCTGGTGTGTTTAAGTATGGGTTTTGGAGGCCTCTTTAACACACCAGATTAAATTCAAGCAGTTTTGTTTGTTTTTTTGTTTTGGCAGATGAAGGAGCATTAGTGAAAGGAGCAAAAAAACTTGGTTATGTCTTCACAGGACGGACTCCCCATTCTGTTATCATTGATGCGGTAAGTGATGAATGTACCTGGCACAGGCTGCCAAGCTCATGCAGAGCATGAAGGTGTCTTCTCTGGTCCCTGTGAGGGCCTTTTTCCAGGGCCTTTAGGATTCCACGTGCTAAGGGCTTATGTACTCCGAGAAAAGTTGCCTTAATCTGTTTGAAGATGCCAAGTCCTTTGCCCCTCTAGGTGGCATGGGCGATAGGAAGTTGCAGACTTACATGGGAAATGACAGCAGTTGTGCCTGAAAAATATTTCTCTTGTCCAGGAAGCACAGATGGGAGCACTCACATTAGAAGGAAATTCATGTGTCTGAGAGGTTTTCTGACTGTTATTTAGAAGAACAGTAACCATTAAACATGTTTGATTTCTTCTGAGAACTTAAGTAGAAGATGTATCTACTTGACAAGCTGTGTATGCAGGGGTGTGTAGTTAATGGATTGCAGTTGACACTGGCAGCCTCATACTCATGGGGCCACATTCAGACTCAAGTTGCAGTCCAAGCTAAAGTGGCTCCAGATTTACAACAATGCAGCTAGTAGGGTGCTTATTAAGAATAATGAATGTTTTTTTGTCCTTTCTCTCAGGTATGTTCCTTTCAAATTTCTTGGTACACTGCCAAGCTAAGCACTTGAAACATATCTTCTAGGACTTGTCATGAACTTTTTACCAATTCTCAAACTCCTTTTTAGTTGAAGGGGAAGAGCTTGGGATGAAGAGTGTCATCTAGAGCCATCTAAATGCTTATCTCCTCTGCAGAGACATCCAGGCCTACCTGGCCTGGTTGCATACACATAATACAAAGCTGTGTGCATTGTTAATCTATAACCAGCAATAAAAGCTCTCACTCTCAGAGATTCCTGTCTCTCCTGATTGCCTACATCAGTGGCAGCATGTAGAAAATGGTTTGGAAGTGCTTTTTAATCTTGGTCATGTTGCTGAGTTGATATGTGCCTTGGACATGCCTATACTGCAATTAGATTTTACTGCAGCACTTTCTTTAGCGGCATGCTACAAATACCGCTGGAGTTCTATGACTCTGGTAGCTCCTACTGCTCCTTCAGTGCATTATACAACAGGAATGGCAGGTGTTTTAAAGTGTTTCTCCTGCTTCGGGTTGTTCCTGCTCAGCCCCAGCAGAGAGTTGCTGGTGATAACAGGAATTTCTCCTCAGTTAATCTTTTTTCCTAAGAAAAATATAGGTAGTATTTCTGTGAATTCAAATAAAAGAAGTACTAAGGGAGGTCAGTCAAAGTGACTGACCTACAAATTATTGTAATACTAGGCCTGGAGGGCATGCTTATTTTAACTTGCAAAAATGCCTTCAGCCTGTAATATGTCTTAGTTGATGGCTGTTGAGAACTAAATATGCAGCTTAGCTTTCAGAGCATGCCTAATCAAAAAGGATATTAACTCCTTGTAATGCTGTAGCAGTAGTAAACGAAGGATGCCACAATACAGGATGTTGAATTAAGTTCATTAAATAGGGCTCTGCATCCTTTAACCAGCAGAGGGAGCCATTGCCACATTTATTTATACTGGGATGTGTGATAGACGCCTTATCAGCTCGTGTTTGCACATGTAAGAATATAATATAAATTGAACTTATAATAGTACACTCTTTTGTTTTTCTTTTGTAGCTGGGGAAGGAGAAAACTTTTGAAATTCTTAATGTGCTGGAGTTTTCCAGGTAAGTTTTCCTCTAATATATGAAATTCAAGAAACTCTTATTACAAAAAAAAAAGTTAGTTAGAATAAAAACTTACATCTGATTCAGTAGAAAAGCAGAACTTCCTTAATTTTTGTCCTGCCCATTCATTTACTTTCTGATGTACTATGAATGAGTTATAAACTGGTGGCTTTTTGGCATGTGATCATAAAACTTTCTCTTGCCACTGCAGCTCTAATCATTTATTGAGGAGTTGCTGGCTTCGAAGTGTCTTGCTGTGACTCATGGATATCCTGATTTGTCACTTGTCTACTTCAAGAACATACTTTCAGATTGCACTTTAATAGTCCTTCTGCAAATTAGTTTTTGAGTAGATGGAAACTACACCTGGAAGTGCCTCTTCTTAAGAACCATGCCAGCTATGAAAATATAAATGTTACAAGTACTCCTAATTTGTCAGGCTCATTAGGATGGGCATTGCTTGGGTAGCAAGAAGCTGATGAATCAGGCCCCTAAATGACTGGAAATAACAAGATGCTTTCTCTTTGTCAGTTGATGAAGTTATGTCAGTTTGGATGATGCTAGTCAGCATTCCTTTTTTTCTGTTTATTTTCTACTCTTGCTGGGGATTAAAACCTTGAACTCTTGTTCTCTGCTGTCTTTGAGTTGGCTGGTTGTGCTCTAAAGGACTATGTAAAACTCAAGGTAGGGATGATTTGGGGAGGCAGCTTTTCTGGTGTCCTGACTTGCTTTGGAGATTATTCTTGAGTACTTCCCTGACTTGCTGTCCTAGTTCTCTTTTGTGTAGCACCTTCCCACCTGACCCCTGAGGGAGTTCCTGTAATTAGTTTTTGAAAAGCATGCAGAAGTTTTGTAGTGTCATTAGGCTGTTGCAGAAATTCTGGGCACAGGTAACTGCTGTCCTTCCAACCCCTCTTCAGAAAGCCTCAGAAAGGATTTGTTTTGTCTGATACATACCAAGAGCTTACTTTCGTACATGTGGTTCTTGAGCTCTGAAAGGTGACTACGTTTCTCAAATCAGCCTCAAGAGGAGAAGGAAGATTGCTCTACACTGTACACATTGGCAAAAGCATAATGAGGAATGAGAATGCTTCCAAGTTGGTCCTTTTGCTAAGGAAAAGATTTATATGAAACCGCATGTTTTTAGGGTTCCTTTGAGAGTTGATTGGTTTGCTTCTGCCTCTTCTCTTGCAAGTTGTGGATTTTTTCCAGTGGCTCTTCTGAAGGAAAGATTGATAAGTACAGTGTCAGAATTTCTTTAAAAAAAATTATACTTGCCTGCCTGCCTTTGTTAAATGTTGGTGTATACTATGCTACTGTCTACTTTTAAAAAAAAGCCAAACTTGACTGTCCTGTCCTTGCTCAGGGGGTCTGACTTCCTTCTACTTAATTCCTACTGTGTGTGTCTGATTAGACCAATATAAAGAATTAATAGAGGCCAAGAACTGGTCTATACCATGGTTTATTTCTATGATGTTTTTGCTTTCTTTTGAGTTAGGAAGTTAAATAACTGTCCTTGTCAGTGGATGGTTGTTTCAATGTGTATTATGCCTATAATAAAGACACAATCAGCCTTAATGATTCCATTTCTAGAGTCCCCAGAGCAATTTCGCTTGAGGAATAAGGAAAAATGGAGAGAATGATGAGAATAAATGTGACTCCCTTTCTTTCAAGACAATTTTATGCTATCTTGTTCTTTTTCAAATTCTTGCTTGCATTTGGGTATTAGTCTGGAGTGCTTGCCAATGGGAGACACAGAGCTGAAGCTGGAAATATGCAATTTAATATATCTCCTTGTGGTCAAGGGTTGTGGGATCTTAAGTTACTGCTGTTATATCCCATTTAATCTCAGATGCACGAAACACATCTGAGAAAATTCACTGGCTAGAACAGGAATTAGTCTTCACCACTTTGACTAATGAAAGCAAATATTTTTCTTTCAATAGCAACAGGAAGAGAATGTCAGTGATTGTTCGAACTCCAGCAGGACAGCTACGTCTCTACTGCAAAGGGGCTGTAAGTAATTATGCTGCCTAATGGAGAACACTGCCAGTTATTGTTTCAACAGCTGTGGCTGATGCTGACATTTCATGTCTCATGCATAATACCTGTTGGCTTTCTGTTTAGGGCCAAGTGATTTAAGAGAGCTGTCATTCCTGCTCTGACTCTTTTTGCAGGCTGGAAGACTGCTAGGCTTTCCGCTGCCCAGTTGAAATCCTGAAACTAATGGGAGCAGTACCCTTACTGCAAAGCCAGGGCTTCACCCAGCTGTGCAGCAGGAGTTCAGGAGCTGGAGTAAATGTTGCAGCATTTGTCTGAATTTATAACAGTAAAATTTGTTAAGTTCTTGGCTCTTGATCTGGCTTTCTTGCATCTCTGCACCTGCTGTTATTTGTCATCACTACTTGCACCATGTTGTGCTTCTGTCTTCACTGACAAGAGCGATAACTTAGCACAGTACAAAGGCTCCAAAACTAGCACTGTCCACAGGCAAGGAGTAGTTCTAATTTCACTGGAAAACTATGGAGCTGACTTTTTGCAACAGGGAAAAACTCCTTCTGACCTCTGTGAGGATCTGGTTTACTTGAATTTGTCATGACATATAGGTCAGTATTCACTACTCTGTTGCTTCCATTTACCTCCCCTGATTTGATAAAGATGTGCCAGCTTCATGCTGGTATGGTGGAAGTGAATTAAGCCTGCCACCATTGTGTGGTAAATCACAGTTCTATGCCTAATAGGACCACACAGACTTGCAGCTTGCTTGTTCATGCTGTGATGAATTCACACTATTCTTTGGAGTGTGGCACTGGAAGGGATGGAGAACAGGACAGTTTGTTGTACAAAATTTCTTGCTGTTTTCGATATGAGCGCACCTAGATGTACTAATGTTCTGCATCTGCCACTCGTGTGAACTGTAAGTTAACTGACTATTCTGCGTTTACTCTTCCATGTTCTGGTAGTCATCCTCTGTCCTGTTGCTTCCATGATAATTAGGTTTGTTTGCCTGTCTCTAATCAGCACTAGATGTAGGTCTGTTTACTTAACTTAAAAGCAGATGTCTGAGTAGGCTTTCTGTATTACATGTGTTTGTAGAACTTTTTCTGGTAGTTATAAATAAAATCCAGTGACTCTAGATATGTAGGTGATGCTTATATTTTGATTTCAGCTCTTAGCTGGGCCTTTTCAATTGTCCTTTGATTTACTGACAAAGATAGCTGCTGCAGAAAGAAGGTTGTTTCTGAGAGAATATTGTGGTAGAACATGATCAGTGTTTCTGCCCTTTGTTTTTTAACATCAATGGGAATCTTTTCTAGAAGGGATTGCAGGAAACTCTACTGCATGGGACTGCTGTATATATTGAATAAGACAAGAGATTTGTGTTGTTCAAAAGTCAATATATTGGCTTAGTAATTTATAGACAAGTGTTCTGTGCTGCCTAGTAATGAGGACCTCTTTGTGGAAGGAGGAGAGGACAGCAGAGTGTGCTTCTGTCCCTGTTATTTAAGTGGATGCAGTATCTCTGCCACTAGGTACAATCCAAATAAATCAGTCTCTACAACCTAAATATATTTTATATAACATTAGCAACTCCATTCAAGTTGCTTCTCTTGAGCTTGTAAATGCACAAATGGCAACTTCATATGTAGACTTACTCTGTTGTAATGAATTTGGTTTTAATAGGATAATGTAATTTTTGAGAGGCTTTCAAAAGATTCCCAGTATATGGAACAAACACTGTGCCATCTTGAATACTTCGCAACAGAAGGTAAGAGAAACAGCATGACATGAGAATTCAGTTTATGAAATTATTTGCAGCATTTTCTGCATTGTGTAAGCTCTGTGGTGTCAATTAAGGTTGTGAAGATAAATTAAGATGAGGTGTGTTAACAGCAAATTAACAACTGTAGGTTGACAACAACTGTAGGTTGACTTCAACTGTAAGGGGGTTTTTATCCAGCTTCTTTGTGATTTCAGGAGGGAAGTGGAATTTGGAAGGAAAAGATGGTGTTCTGTGTGTCTGTGATGAAGGGAAACAGCATGAATTGTATTGCCCAGAATAACTTAATTGCTTTGGAGTTGGGGGTTTTTTTACCAGGGTAGAAGTTGGATGCCAGTGTCTCTGGCTTTACAAAGCAGTGACAACCTGAACATGCTGAGAAGTGTGGTAGACTGAGGCATCAGAGATGATCTGAAATGGTCTGTAAGGCCTTTGACTGATGTAACACCTCTCTTCACAGGGGAGCACTGGGCTTTGTTCTCTCTTCTGCGATAGCATAGGATACCTGAGTTATAGTAAAATCAGTGTTTTCTTCCACAATCTGAAAATACCAGCCAGCTTTTAAATTTTTTTTTCTTTTTTTTTTTTTTTTTTTAGATTCCCATGTTCCCTGTACTGGAATGTTTGTATTTTATGTCACACTCCTTTTTGCTTGATTTGTGACAGAAAAAGAAATCATTAGTTCTCTATGTTTCTATGTTAATATTTGCCATTGGTCTAATAAATTGGTTTTCTTACTTCATAGACTCTCTTCACTATATTGTGCATGTGTAACTCCCATTATTTGTGTGAGTTACATCAGTACACTGGAGGAGAAGAGTGTCTTGCTAAAAGGAAGCACGGGCTATGCAGGATGTTTGGCTAAGTAATATCACCAATTACAGTATGTAGCCCATTCTTTGATATGATCTTTTTAAAAATACATGAAAGGCAAGCTTACTTTCATACTTAGTAAAAAGTCTTTGTCCAATACTCTATTGATTTGCACCAACATTAGTGGCCAAAATGAACCAGATTTGTGTTTTATGTTTGTGGAAATCCTAGTGCTTAAAAAAATGTACTGGGATATTTTTTGGAGTCCAGAGTTTAACAGTTGTGTGTTAGAAGCTCTTGTTCCAGTGTGAGGATTAGAATTTGGCATTCATTATGTATGAATGATTTGATAGTACTCAATGTATTTTTACTGTGGGTAATGGCTGTCTTCTGTTTTGCAGGTCTGAGGACGTTGTGCATTGCTTATGCTGATCTGTCAGAGAAATCTTACAGAGAGTGGTTGAATGTCTATAATGAATCCAGTATGGTTCTGAAAGACAGAACTCAGAAGCTGGAGGAGTGCTATGAGATCATTGAAAAGGTAAAACATACTACTTTGATCAGATGCAGATTGCCTTACATGTGTATTTTCCAGTGGAATTTGGGCTTTATACAATGAAAAAAATTAATTATTTCATAGATGAGAAACTGAAAAGGTGTTCTTAGATGGTAACCTGTTCAGTGCACAGTTTTAATCTGTAAATCTGAGATTAATTTTATGGATAAAAAAAATTTCTACTTAACCTCTTTTTTAATGCTTTTTTTAGTCTTTGTTTCATGTAAGGTTGTTGTAACTTGATAAAGATAATATATGTAAATCGTTATGTTGCACCAAGTTCCCATGTACTAGGGTATGAAGAGATGTGTTCCTTTTCATACAGCAGTCAAATTCAGAGTTTTTGAAGGCTGTTGTAGGCACAATGTAGGGCTTACCAAAACCTGTAGGGGCATGGGCTGAAAAAAGGAAAACCTGCACTCCATGCAAATTGCAGAGCTCTTAATTTTAGAAGGGGAAACTAGGTATCAGACAACTGATTTGGAATGCTAACCCTATAGTGAATGAAATGTTAAAATGCCGACGCTAGGGGCCAGTGTTTCTCTGAGCCTTGTATTCTTGCAGTTTTCGAAAGGGCTGGTAGTTGCACTGCTCACCTGGACAGATTCATGCTCTTCCCTCTTTCTCCGGGTATTTAATTTTATTTAGTGATTTCTTTAAATCATGTTTTGAACTTCAATATCTTTTAAAATTAGTATTTAAGTGCTGCTTAGGTTCTGGAGCACTGTTGTTTATTTAAGTTAGTTGCGGCAAATCATAGAATTATAGAGTGGCCTGGTTTGGAAGGGACTGTAAAGATCGCTGAGTTCCAATCCTTGTGCCATGGCCAGGGTCATGTTTGACCAAGGCCAGCTTGCTAGAGCTCCATCCAACCTGGCCTTGAATACTTCCAGGGATAGGGCATCCACAAAGAGGTTGGGACTAGGATAAGAGCTAACTTTCAGAGGGTAAAAGAAAAGCTCCAAGAACTCTTTCAGTAAGAGCTGAAGATTGGGTCTTCATTTTCCAAGTCATGCCTGAAATGGTCTTTTAGTGTGTCAGTAACAGTGTGGTTATCTCGTCCTTGGTTCTGTAGGTTTGGGTAGCCCCTTTCAGCTTTCTGCTTCTTGTACTGTGCTCTCATACTCTTCGGTTTTCACAGAGGTGAAAAATGAACATTGCTTTTGCTGTACTTTAAAATCTGTTCTTAAGCTTTGGATCATTTTTGGTGATCTACTTTCTGCCTTTTTCACAATTTAGTATCTTGTTTAAGGAAAAAGGGAACCTGTGAATGAGCTGTAGGTTTGGAGCTGGGAACTATCCAGCGTATGCCTTCCTTTTAGTGTTTGCTTGCTGGTCATGCCAAGAAGCAGGCCTTACAGACGAACTGGCATTTCACTGTCGCATAAAATACAATGTATTTTAACAGGCTGGGGTTTTTTTCATCTAAGGGCTCAAATGAGGCCAACAGAGCTCCTTTTTCAGTCTGAGTGCTGAGGTTGCTGGATCACAGTGCAGGTGCACGTGTGGAGACAAACTTGAACATACTTCCTTCTGGAGCCGTATGCTGGCTCAGAGGACTTCAGCAGGTGCAGTGGTAACTCCCCTGCTCAGGTAGCTCAGCCATTCTGGTCCCTATGCTGTCATTTCTAACTTCTTAACGAGTGATTTTGGGGGAAAAAAAGACGATCTGCAGTTGCACACTTGGATTATGTTTGTAGCCTTCAAATGCTGGTAGCATTGATAGAGCTGATGTTTCATTCAGAGGCTGTAGAGTACTAAAGCCTAGTGATTTGCAATTGATTCTGCTACATTTGCCAGCTGAATCTCTCATAGCAAAAGTGAAACTCTGTCGCGACCTGTAACTAATGCCAGCTTACACACTGTATGGATAGCCATTTGCTCTTCTGTTCTTTAATTGTGCTTAGATTCAAACAAATGGAAACTGCTTTTAATGCCCTCTCCGTAGAATCATGGAAAGGTTTGGGTTGGAAGGGGCCTTTCAAGATCATGTAGTTGTACCGCTGCCCCCCAGCCGTGGATGGGGATACCTTTCACTACACCATGATGCTGAAATCTCTATCCAGTCTCGCCTGGAGCATTTCCAGGGATGGGTACACCACTTCTGTGGGCAAACCTGTTCTAGTGTCTCACCACTCTTATCATAAAAAAGTCAATTCTTTATGCCTGCACTAAATACACCCTCTTTCAGTTTAGAACCATCGCCCCTTGTCCTGCCACTGCTGGCCTTGGTAAACAGTTTATTCATTTTTCTTATAAACCCACTTTTTATATAGAAAGGCCACAGTAAGATCATGCTGAAGCCTCATCATTCCCAGGCTGAACAACAGCAACTTGCCTTACTACTTATGTTTATTTGTCTTCATTTCTGTTGAATAATTTTAGTCCCTGCAAAGAATAGAATATGCTGCCTTTTCTGTGCAATTTCTGAAATGATACAGTATACCTAAATTTATTTTGGTTTGTTTTAAGTTGAACATCTTTGCATGTGTAAGGAATCATTAAAATGCTTTTAGAGGTAAAATCTGTGTAGACTGTACCTTTTGACAAGGTTTATTTCTTAGCTATTTTCTTTGCCCATATTCTTTTTTACTATAATGTAGCCAAATTTCCTCAAGCATTTGTTTTAGAATTGCCTGAGAATACAGCTAACTCTGTAGTATTAAATTCACTGTATGAGTCATGTATTTCTGGCAGACATCTATATGTTGATTAGAGATACTTGGATTGATTAATGTTCATACCACTTGTGTTACACAAATGTAATTATTAGATCCATAAATAGTTGCAATAATTTTTGTTTTGAGTGATTGCGTCCAGTCTGTATGTACATTTTATAGGCGGAAATTAGTTTAAATGATGTGATGCCAAATAATTTTTCTGTTGTGAGCTTAAATATATAAACTGACTACTCATCATGTTGCTATGGTGATTAGTGAATGGTCTAGTATATATGTTCATCTATAGGCTAATTTTGGACTTTTATAGCTTCAATCAATTATTCTTGAAATGTTGCCATCTTTCTAATCAAAAACACTCTGTTCCATTTTGTACCTCTTGAAATGTGAACTGTATGCAGAGGAAGTAGAATAGCCACACTAGAAATTTACTGTTGTGTATATTGCTTATCAAAGTGCAGTATTAACAGTGAGATGCTGTCTCATGCAGTCTTAATTCCTCTTTTGGGATATGTTCCAAACAGAGGTTTATCTTAAAAGAATTTGAGGGATTATTATCTTTTTGTTTTTCCCAGGATTTGCTGCTTCTTGGAGCTACAGCCATTGAAGACCGCCTGCAAGCAGGTGTTCCAGAAACAATAGCCACACTAATAAAGGCAGAAATTAAGATATGGATTCTGACAGGTGACAAACAGGAAACAGCTCTCAATATAGGTATCTGTCATTCTGGTTACTCTGAATGTTTCTGATAAGTAGCAGGTCACATGCAAGATGTGCTGTGTGTGTTTTTAAATGGAGTTGGACTTGCTGCTTATAGAATGGGTCCTCAGTAGCAGGGCACAGCGTTGGAGAAGGGATTTTGTAGTGAAGTGTTCACTATGGCTGTCAGGCTATATTCTTTTTTATTGTTGTTGTTTTAAGGCAAAAGGGACCTTTCTGCTCTTGGTTAAATGCAGTTCTCATGGAATGAATACATGTAACTCTGCTTTCTGATGGTAACAGGAGAACTCCACCAGCCTAATGTTTCAGAAACGGTTTAGAGCTTTTCTTGCTGACCGCCTTTGAATCAAGTTTGGGATACAATGGGAAATACGATAATGCAAAGCATGTCTAGTTTAGAGCATCTTCCAAACCATGTCTGTAAACGTAGGTGGATTATTCAAGCTTAAATAACTGACCTTGCTGTCCCCTTGTGGCACATCTGTTAGTATGTAGTAAAGATTTGGTAAAGGGACGTATCCTGATGTAGGCACCCCCTTTGTCATGCCATGCCTCCCAAATGTCCCATCTTTGGCAATAGAATGCCATGATTCTCTTGTGTTCTTTTTGATAATTTTTCTCACTATCACTGGTAGGTCTGCCCAGCAAGGGGAAGAGACAGAGTTGCACTCCTGTAATCTGACATCTGACCTCAGTAAATGCAGTTAAAGAGCATTTTTGTTCTGTCAGGAATAACGGAAATACATCCAGACCTGTGTGCAGTTCTAAATGTAAAAAGCTTAATTGCTCACATTATTTGTGTAATTAGGGAGTCTTGAAGACAATATGAGCTCAAAAAGACTGCAGAAATAGCTGCTTTAACAGAAGGCAACATATGCTGTTAAGGTTCCACAATTGTATTTAGATTTGCAGGTTAGTCTGTTTAGATGTACGGGTGTAGGTTAAAAGTAAGTTTAACAGCATAAGTTGCTTTCTCAAACTCATTCAAGATTCTCTATCAATGATGCAAACCAACTTAGATTATTTTTAGGGAAGTTTTGGACATTTGCGCTTTTTTTTAAGTCCGGTTTGTTTTGTGGGTTTTTTTTAAATTTTATATTCTGTTTTGGTTGACTCAGTGAAATTTCAGAATGCAGTCTGCTTGACTGAGTAGAATTTGCATGCTTCTCAAAACCAGGTAAAATTTCATGTGTCTTTGTATGTTGAAGGTGGTACCAAGAGGTGAAATAACTTGCTCAACTGATACAACTGTAGTAGAAATACAGTAGATGGCCTAAGTAGACAATTTTTTTCAAGGCTAGTTATCTGGTTTGAATCACAATCTGCAGATTTTCCTTTCTTTACAAGCAGTAGTTAACTTGAGAAGGGGAAACACCATCTTTTGACTAATTAAAAAAATGTAGGTACACATTTTGATGTAAGTACCTGAAATGAGTTGGTATATTGACCAGCTACCTTGAACACCAGTAAATGGGCTTATTCTGAAGACTGTGAAGCAGACTAACTTCCAGATTTCTCTAAAACTGTTGTTTTGTTGTTTCTTTTATTATAGCAACTTGAGAAGAATAACAATCTCACTTAAAGCTTCTAAAGTATTCCTTAGTTTAAAAGTGCAGTTTGGTAGTAAAACTCTAACTTAATTAGCTTCATGTTCAAGTTGGCTTGAAAGTATAAACATGTGGCACCCTTCCAGGTTTTGTGTGTAACCCAATAAAACTGTAATAAACCTTCAACTTAAAACCCAATCCACGTGTGCACTATATGTTTCAGGTATAAATATGCTATCTGGGGAGTAAAAAATATTTTCACTTTCTCATTGTGTTTGAAGGTTATGCTTATTGGCTCTTGCTTGCTGTATGGACATGCATGTGTATTGAGGGATATTTCAGCTCTTGGCAGCTCTGTCAAGCAGCTGAAGTACTTTGCTCTTTCTGCTTCCTCTTGATTCATTGATTTTCAGAGTTTGCATGTCTTTGTCTCTGGATTGTGTTCTTGACTTCTCTGGAGAGTAATGGTTGACCCTTTGTGGGGTAGCTGAATGCCTTTCACTCGGCCATGTGCTAGTCAATAGTTCTGCAAGTGAGGAGAGTGTTTGTGATAAACTTTAATGCTGAAGTTCAGTCATTTGAACTCTGGCTCTTGAAAATGGGTCTTGCAGGTTTAGAAGCATCTTTAAGCATGACCTGCAAATAACTATAGAAGGCTTAACTGTGTTCTTGCAGATTCATCCTTTTCTTCAAACAGTCTGGGTCATCTTTGCCTTTCAGGGAGACAAAAACACCCATGATAGATTTCTGTTTGCCACCATCCTGGTGCTCTGCACACTCACAGAACACCAGAACTGTTGTATTTCCAGCCAATAACTTCCCTAGGAAGAGATATGTTTCCTGGGAATGGGAGTACAGTGTTTGCTCAAGTGTGTCCTTCATTGAATCATGAATTGTCCCTACAGTTGAGCTGAATGCTCTTACCTAAGGTGTGCATTAATAGCTGTGACTGCTGCCTTACAGTTGTTTCGATTTGAGGTTGGAAGGGACCTTTGAAGATACAGTCCTCCTGCTCCCTCCCTGACAGGAATATCTTTCATAAATCATGTTGCTTAAAGCTCCATCCAGCCTGGCCTTGAATGCTTCCAGGGGTGGAGCATCCCGAACTTCTCTGGGCAACCTGTTCTAGTCTTGCTACCCTCATCATAATAAATGTCTTCTTATGTCCAGTCTAGACCTACCCTCTTCCATTTGGAAATGACTGGCCCTTGACCTGCCACTACAGGCCTTGGTAAAAAGTCTTTCTCAGTCTTTGTTGTAATTCCCTTTTATATATAGAAAAGTCTCTCTAGAACCTTCTCTTTTCTGGGTTAAATAACCCCAAATCTCAGCCTGTTTTCATAGGAGAGATGTCCCAGACCTCTTATTGCTTTTGTGGCCCTCTTCTGTACTTGTTCTAACAGATTCACATCTGTCTTGTGCTGGGGGCCCCACGATGCAATACTCTAGGTGGAGTCTCACAATCAGTTTTTCATCACTTAGGTACTTCTCAGTGCTTTTAGTGTGTTCATCCCCATGTCTGTCCTCATGGCTATTTGTATTTGTTGCAGTACAGGTGGTACTGCAGTACAATACAGGGATTGTTACAGGACCTTGCACTTGGCCCTGTGGAGCTTGATTAGGTTCTCACAGGCTTACTCCTCAAGCAGATCAAAGTCCCTCTGGGTAGCATCACTTCTGTCCAGTGTTATTTAGGTGCACCATTCAGCTTCGTGTTTTCTCAAGGCTTGCTGAGGGTGTACTTGATCCCTGTCTGTCCCTGGTGAAGATACCTAAGGACCAGTCTCAGGACTGGCCTGAGGGACACTACTCATTACTGATTTTTCTTTTGGGTGTCATACCATTTAACTGTAACTCTGAATACAAGCATCCAGCAGATTCCTTACCCATCTAACAGTACATCCATCAGACCCCTATCCTTCCAGTTCAGAGATAAGAACACTTCTTGGTGAGCTGTACTTTATTTCTGTTCAGGAGACAAACCATGCCAGCACACTTGCCTGTATCCCTATGCGAAGTTTAAACAGGGCATTTGTGCCCTCTCTAAACAGAGGATAATCATTCTTCCCTCAGATGCTGGATTCTGTATGCCTGCAGTATGAATGTGCCTGTGGGCTATGATCTTGAACTCTGGTTCAAGCTATCTTTCTCCCAGGACACTTAAAGGAAAATAAGTCCCAGAAGTACCTGATTCCTCTGCTTCATGGACTTTTAGTCAGACTTTTAAATTAAAGAGCTAGGTATCAACTTGCAGGTGTGGGTTGACGTTTTATACCTGGCTTTGAACCAGCAGTTGATCTTATTTTACTCAGAAGCATTGACAAAAATACTTATCTTAGAGTGCATTTTTGCTTGCCATGTTAGTGTTGCCAGTAATAACTATTACAAAACTATTATAAAACTTTAAAGTATTACTAGAAATGTCTAAAGTTACTACTTGTACTCCTGCAGTTGCCAGCTACTTTACTTTATAGTAGTGCTAGATTTTAACATCATCTTAGTCCTGAAATTGTACGTAATGTATAGATCTCCTATAAACCCTTGTTAGGCTTTACTTAGGTTCTCCTATTCCAGTCTCAATCTTTCTGTTTAATGTGATGGCAAGATGCAAAATAGCTTCAATTGCAGGATAGGTTCTTCTGAGTCCATGATTTCCAAGATGCACAGCAGAGCAACTGTTTTCCACAGCTTTTTTTTTTTCTTCCAGCCTGACTTCTAGAATGGTATCTTGCTTCCTCTGGAAGAGGTAAAGCGAGGCAGTGAGCAGTGGTTTAGAAATTACAGCTCACTATTGCAGCTGCTGTTCTAATGAAATGCTACTAGAAAATCCTTTTGAATTAGTTATGCTGAATTTGTAACAGCCTACTGCACAAGACTTGCTTTAGCCTAGGGAAAAAATAATCCTGTTATGGAGGGAAGTACATAAATTTGTAATATTCTCTTTCTCAATAAAAATAAAGGAGATATTTTTAACCTGGAACTAACTTTTAAAAATGGAAAGCTGACTTGAGGAAAAAAAAGTCAGTGTTTTGTCTGTAACTGTTGGAGGTTTGCTGCTCAGTTCTATACTACCACCTAAGATTTGATCACAGGCAGAGTCAGTCAACTGCTGTAATTCATTGCTATGAAAAAATTAGAAATAAAAAATAATTGTATTGAATTTCCTTTTCCCATGTAACTTAGATGAGCAATAAAAAGTTGTGCTTCAGATAAATTAATTCTCTGCTATTTTATGAAGCTCACATCGCTATGCCAATCCCAAGTGAACTTGCAGGAGCTTTTTGGGTAATGTAGGGGCCAGTCTGGTACAAGTTTGCATTTATCTCTTGCTGTTAATATGAGCAGAATTAACCTGTTTATTCTGTAAATGATTAAACTTTTATCAAAATGAGATTTTTTTTCTATCTTGAGAGTTTTTGTTTTGAATTTTGGTGTCCTGGGAAGTGTACAGAACTGCCTTCTGGGTGCTGTCGTTCTTTCATATCCCAGTCCCACACTAAGAATAATGTAGTCCAATTAGCTCGTGTCTATAGGAGTTGGTAGGGGCTCTGTGAGTCATTGATCTATGCTTCTTGAGGAAGCCCAGAACCTTCCACATTGAACACTCAGGAGTAAAAAATGCTCGTGTAAGCTTTGTGTGGGCTAAGGGAACTGAGTAGCATCAACTGAAAATATGTGCACTTCCAGTCACCTGGCATAGATGCAACTGTGCATTCAGATCTGTTCCTGTAATGTGCTGAAGGCAAACCTGCTTTCACATACACTTAAAAAATAAATTTGATGTAGGGTTATAGACGATTTTCACTTTATCCAGTTGACACAGTTTTTCTTTAATTAAAATATCTCAAGTGATGTATTTGAAAACATAGATAGAATGCAGCCCGTATTTCTAGTAAATCTGTCATGTTGGAGTGTGCCCTATACACCAGTGTTTCTAGCAGTCTGCCTGGTGGGAGTAACTCCTCAAAAAATAAGTTGTCATTTGACATATAGATGCTTAAGGTTGAGCTTGAACCTTAGATAGTCTTCCAAAAAGTAAGTCCTTGTGTTTTACTGTCTTTTTTTTTTTTCCCTCTTGCAGGGTACTCTTGCAGACTCATTTCACAGAGTATGTCTCTCATCCTGGTCAATGAAGATTCACTAGATGTAAGTAAGCAAATTCTGATGTAATTCTTGGCAGAAGTAGGTGTTGCTAACAGGATGGAAAGTTGTCAGGCTTTCACATTGAATTTCTCTTGCTTACTCTTAGGGATAGCAAGATAAACAGCTCATGGTAAAACACAGGTGTATTGTGTAAAGTGTACCCAGAGGTCTTCAATCACAAACTGTACAAATCAAACTGAAGTCTCAGAACAAGCAGCTTCTTAGGTGCATGGGTTTGATTCTGCTGCAAACTGGAAAAATCTGCAGTATGCCACCAGGAATATAGTTAAGTTTTAAGGTATAGATATCGGAGTAACATTTGAAGAAAACTTGTTTTTTGTTTTTTTTCTATCTTCAGTATTGCATGGAACAGCTCTAACTACACCTGCATTGTGAGCTTGTATATGTACAGTAGCTTTTGAGACCTAAAATCAAAAATGTTCTGCAAATAGTTGCCATGCTCCTTATATATATATGCCAAAATTAAGTAGAAAAATCATACATTTGTACATGAATCTTCCCAGGAGATATCTTTCCATTTTGTGTGTTTTGATGTCCATATCACTGTTGGGTATCACTTGAATATCTGATTTCTATTCGAGGTATTTGTAGGACAGATGAAAGTACCTATAATAGGCAGCATCTGACATTTGCATTTAGAATTGGCAGCTTGACTGGATGGGAGATGCCAAGCCTGTGTCTTGGAGTACCAGAGGAGTTACTGGATATCTGCAAATCTGGTTGAAGAGGGTAAACTACTGTGGCAAAATTATCACCAGCTAAGTGTTATTTTCCAGTTGCCTTGATGTAATTCCAATAATTTGGTGTGTATAAAACTTTGGCTACAGAATCCAGCTGTAAACAGTATTGGAAATGTTTCAGTAAACATAAAAACTAGTGGAAGCTTTCAGAACATGAACTTGCACCCCCAGCATGTTTGCCAGTGATACCAAGCTGCGTGCTGCAGTCAGCACACTGGAGGGAAGGGATTCCATCCAGAGGGATCTGGACAGGCTTTAGGGCTGGGCCTGTGTGAACTTGATGAAGTTCAACAAGGGCAAATGCGAGGTGCTGAACTTGGTTTGGGGCAGTCTCAAGCGCAAGTCCAAGCTGGGAGGAGAGCAGCCCGGAGAAAAAAAGACTTGGGGCTGTTTGGGCAAAAAGCTCCATATGACCCAGCAATGTGCCCTCACAACCCAGAAAACCAAAGGCATCCTGGGCTGCATCCAAAGAATCACAGCCATGGTTCTCCCCCTCTACTCCACTCTTGTGAGACCTGGCCTGGAGTGCTGTGTTCAGCTCTGGGGCTCCCAACACAAGAAACATGTGAACCTCTGGGACGAGTACAGAGGAGGGGCCCCTAAGTTGACCAGAGGTCTGAAGTACCTCTGCTAAGAAGACAGGCTGAGAGATTTGGGGCTGTTCAGCCTGGAGAAGAGAAGGACTTGTAGAGATGTTATAGGACCTCGCAGTATCCAAAGGAGACCTGCCAGGGAGCTGGAGAGGGACTGTTTACCAGGGCCTGTAGTGATAAGAAAAGGGGGAATGGCCTTAAGGTGAAAGAGGGCAGGTTTAGATTAGATGTTAGGAAGGAATTCTTTACTGTGAGGGTGGTGAGACACTGGAACAGGTTTCCCAGAGAGGCTGTGGACTCCCTATCCCTGGAGGCATACAAGGCCAGGCTGGATGGGGCTTTGAGCAACTTTGGTAAAGTGGAAAATGTCCCTGCCCATCGCAGGTGGGTTGAAGTTAGGTTATCTTTAAGGTCCATTTCAACTCTAACATTTCTATGATTCTGTGGGGGGAAAAAAAAAGGAAATGGAGAACCATGGCATGTCAGACAAGAAAAGAAACCCATTATTTATATATATATATAGTTGCTGGTCTTTTAAGTGAAGAAAATGTTATCATATGATACATCATGAATATGGAAGGTGACTGATACTTTGGCTCAGATAACCTGTGTTTTTATAAACATAAGTACAAACTAGTGGAGCTTCTGAATTGGTACATCAGAAATGCTTTGTATTACTCTTGCTTTCCACATAAAGTAAGTCTATGGGTTTTCTCCAAAGTACTCTTATTGCAATTTTAAATTTTATGTACATGGATTTTATGTACATTTGAATATAAAACTTATGTTTTGCTAATAATTGCCTGTAGTTCTTTTATTCCAAGGAGTCTTTAAGTACTTATTTCCAATTTTTAAGTATGGGATCTCTATAGTAATACTTATTTTGTGTTGCACCTCTAACAGAAATTTTGACTTCTGTTCAGCTGAACCTAAAATCAAAGGTTCTCACACTGAAATTCTGTAGTATTATATTTAATATATTCCACCTTTGAAATCTACTAATACTAAAAATGAGTTTTTATAAGATCCAAGTTGAGCTTAGAGCTTTTAAATATTGATATACTTCCCCCTTTGTACAGTCCCCGTGTGACTCTTCCCTCCCACTTCTGCTCCTTGGCATGCAGCAGCAGGTGAGATGTGATCGAACAACTGTCTTTGCTTGGTTTTGAGAGATAAATTTTTTTCTAAATCATGCGCTTCAGGGGAAAAATCAATCATTTCTGTTCTCTTCAAGGAACTCCTGGGAATAGAAAAGACTAATCCCTAGCTTGATTCAGCTGAATTCTTGAAACTTAGCATAATAATCTGCAAATGTCTATCCCTTATAGACTTTACCACATGCATACATATACTCACTTGTTTTTTCTTTTCCTAATAAAGCTTTTTGAAATGAGAATATTTTGAGCATGAGATTTACTTAGAGTGTAATTCTTGGACTCACTTTCTCTTTAATTAAATTGGAACACCATAAAGTCTCATTGTGCAGCTCTTAACCTGGAAAAATTTCTCTCATTGGCATCTTGTAGAAATTTGGGGTGTGGGAGCAGTAAGAAGGGTACCTGAAGAAGGGAAATTGGATGACCAGAGAGCCCCTGGCTGGAAAACATCTAATGAGGGAGGCAGTATTACAGCCAAGGAATGTGTGCGTGTTCCTCCCCATAAATCCTGTGGAAAGAAGAGCTGGGAACTGTATCAGTTGCTTATCACATGGGATTGTATTTAACATTAATGGAAGGACAGTATTGGAGGGACTCAGTTCTAAAGCTGTGGGTAGTACTTTGCTGTAAAGTAATCCTATTGATGTAAAAGGAGCTACACTGTGTGTTCTACAGAGCTCATGTGCCAGGTGTGCCAGTCCTGGGTTATACACAGATGTGTGAGTAACAGCAGATGGATACTCCTGTGTAAGAACCCTCAATACTGGTGTCTCTTGTTAAGACTAAAAGTGTAAGCAGAAACTGTCCTTCCTTGCTTTTCAACTTGCTCAGGTATACCTTTTGCATGCTTCACTGTTGGGATGTACCTGTTTTGTGCCACCATGGTATTTTGTAGTATTCTTAGAAAACAAGCATAGCTTCACAGCGTAATTTGTCATCTGTACTCAGTGTCTAGAGTTCCCAAGTAGTCTTAGTATCTGCAGGGAAGCTTTACGCACAGTTATGTTTTATATTCCAGCAGTGAAGAGTGAGAACCTGGAAAACTTGGTTATTTTGTTGTTAGTTTATTTTAGCTATTCTGTAGGGTAGCATTACTGTGAAGGTTCTATAAGGAAGATCTACTAACCTTGAGAATATTAGGTTTATCCAATGACTTTCATGATCTTCATTCTTAATTGGCACATTTCCTTCCCGCACTTAAGAGTTAAAAAAATTAAGGAATTAAGGAGATCTTTTGACAGGTAACATTATTCATTGTATTTAAATACTGATTCATCTGTAGATCCGATATTATATGGGAATCATAGATGTCTTAAGAAGTAAAGCTCTGACCTGGTCACTGGACTTAGCCATATACTAGAAATAGCAGGTTTTCTTGGGTCATTGTCTAAAACTTTTTTTAATAACCATTGAGACTGTAAGGGAGAAGAACACGAGCAGAAGGCCATTAAAAATAAATTGTTTATCGGCACATTTGTTTTCCAGCAAAGAGTATGGTTCCAGTAGGGTCCTCTGTACTAGACTTTTCAGAAAGATTTGCATAGCATTATGGCTTACACAGAAAGGTGTTACCCTCACCTACAGAATTTCTTCAGCATATGCACCATGTGAGCTTTTTATGTAAATCTGTATTTCAAACTCTCAAGCACAATTGCAGGAGACGGTGCCTGTGAAGCTCTGAGAAACTTTGAAGGTGTTACTTTTGGGATCCTGATTCTCTTGCAGAAGAAGGGAATGTCTATGCCTTGTCAGAGATGTCATGCTGATTACTCCCAAAGAGTGGGCCTAAAGGTATTGTTAACTTTTCAGACTGAAACAAAAGTTACCTAAAACTCCAAATGCTCCAGAGCATTGCTATCGTGTGTGCTTCATCTGTACTAAAAGATAATAAGGTATGCAGGTACTGCTGGGAAGACAAGAACAAGCCTGGTACTGCTAATGCCATGTAGGTTCTTTGGAGGTTACATCTTGTGTGCTGCGCTAGAGAGGAGTCTGGGGCTTTTATTTCCCCTGCTCTCATCTGCCCACATGCATTCAGACAAAGTTAATATTCTGGAAAACTGGACAATGTGAGCAAGTTCAGTTTGAACCAAGGATCAGGTCCCCTCCAGAGGGGCATTTGCAGCAGTTCTCTAGTGCCTTGTGGCTAGTGAGTTACTCCATCTACCACTCAGCCTGGAATTGTGATCAGCTCTTCTGTCTGCCACTGGGGATTTGCAAAGGAAGCTAATTAGGAAAACCAGGGAAAGAATACATTTTCTATTGTACAAAGCTTTTACTATTGCTTTAATTTCTGTTTTTCTTGATCTAGAAATAGACATCAAGCTAAAAAGTAGTTACATAAGGAACAGAGTCTAGTAATCAGATAAGTCTTAAAATGTTAGGTAGAAGTGGTTTAGTGTTTTTTTGGTTTGTTTTTGAGGAGCAAATAGGATCTTTCATAACTCCAGGTATTTGCTAATCTGCATGGAAAGTTAATTGTATGGATGTGAAAAATTGTATGTGTGAAAAGCTGCTTTGATTTGGGTGTACTGTGTAGAATTATAAATGAAAGAATATAGGTGTTACCTAAACCTGTAGATTTAAGTACACACAGGACTGTGTAACTTAGGTATTAGATTACCACATTTTCAGGAAGCAATACTAATAGGTTTGAGCTGTGAGTGGTGAATGAGTTGGGCTGGTATTTTTGTTTCATCCTGCTTTTCACTTTTCAGAATTCATTAATGACTGTTCTCCCTTATCTGCGACTCTGTTTTTTCTGTTAGTGTTTTCTGGCACTGTGATGGTTGGTTTGGGTGAAATGGGGGTACTTGGACCTGAAGGAATGCCAAGGACCCTTAGGAGTGCTAAGAAAAGGTTACTAAATAACTCTGCTTTCTATAACTGGAAATTGGTGGGAAGGCTGCGGAATGCTTTTAAGAAAACCCAAACATACTGTTTTCCAAGTCACTTTTCGTTTCATATTTTAAATTGTAATAGTGGTAATTTCTGACAGGAGTTGATTTTAGGCAGCTGGTGTTTAGCAGATGTGGGCTGATGCCTTGTCCATGCTTTAGGACAGAATATTACATAAAAATAGAAAGGAAGAATGTGTTCCCTGAATTCCATCTAAAATTTGCTGTCTCGTTTGTAAGAGTTCTCATATGTTAGAGGAAGATGACTGGAAACAAACAATATTTCTCGTAAAATTGCTAATGATCTTCACATATGTGAAGGCTTATATCAATAGATGATCACAGAGTATTATCCAGGTCTATTTTCTCTTGTGTGGGTAACAAGAGAAGCATGGCTTCAGCTGGATGGTGAGGGAAGTATCTGCTGGCTTTCAAGATGGGATTCTCTGCAGCATACTCATGTTCTTATTTCTGTTAAGCACAAGAGACCATGGGAGCATAAGGAAGTGTAATCAAGTGTTAAATGAATTTTTTAAAATGAGACGCTACTCATGAAATGCATTTTTTTTCTGATATTAAAGCATGATGGTGTGTTTTTAGGGGAAAAAGACAAAGCTGGTGTCTGATGTATGGATAAGTTATGGATACCAATCCTCTTGATTAGCCTTCTTGGGCTAATACTGCACATCTGTAGAAAGAATTCAAATTTGTCTTTTGTACCAAAGGGTAAGAACTAAATAGTCTTGTCTTCTTCAAGATACTTTCATATCTGATCTTTTGCTTTCATTGGAGGGATTCCTTGTTCATGCAAGTTTTTCTGGGGGTTTTAAGAATAAGCAGTCTTCCTTTCTTGGTGTGGAGCCAGCCAAAAGCAATAGGATTTATTCATCTTCAGTGTTAACTTAATGAAGACGGTAGAGAACTAACTGCTTTGGGGTGACAGGGTATATCTTGGTTATGTATTCAGAAAACAGAGAAATATAGGTATCTGTGGTCTTACTTTTGTGGTTCTCATAATACTGACTTACTACTACTTTGTTAAACAAATTTTTAAAGATTATTTCCTTTTTCGTAATAATCAGAGAATCATTCTTGTAACTGAAGCTTGATTGCTCCAAGCCTTCTCATCAGTCATATAAAGGAATTCTCCTTCACAGGAGAATTAAGGAAAGAAAAGATGTTTTACATCTGGTTGAAGCTAGAAAATGTCCCACAGAATTTCTCTGGGTTGACTGGTCTGTCAGAAACTAGAATTAAGCAGTTCTGCAGCTGTATGAATTTGATACCTGACTAAGTATGTGTTTCTTCTGCTTTTTAACCTTCAGCTTAGAGTAGAAACAATCAGAGGAATTTTGTGGAAATTGCTAGGGCTTTTATATAACTTTGTCACAATATTGTAAGCTTTTTTTAATGGAAGAATGTCTCAAGGTTCATTTTTTCACTATCTCTAGTTGTTCAGCTAGTGATGTTAGATGTTCAACATAGTGATGTTAGAGGATTAGTGTTGCTCTCACATCTTAAGTAGTGTTTGCCATCTCTCCTTTCCATGTGTTCAAGACAAAACTAATTTGGATATCTTGGGTTTTCAGCTAATTCCCAAATCCTAAATGATCATAACCCGTGTTCTAACTGGGCCTAAAAATAACGGTTCTGAAGTGTTAGAATATAGTGGTTTTTTGAACAGCTGTGGGAGTTAGTCAGAGCTGAAGTGATTCAGATGTCCTCCTGAAGCTTCCATCATGCTGATTTTTGATGGTGTCTATATATGCTTGTCGTGTACTTCAGATTTTCGAGCTAGCCACAGTGAATCCTCTGATTTGCAGGATTGAGGAATTTGGTGTCTGTTACTAATTCAAGTTCTTGTAGCTAGAGTATAGAATTCAATGAAACAAGAAGATACAGCTATCTGTAGAAAGACAAGGCATCAAATTCTGTGGTATAACTTGGGACCATTTACTTGGCTAATGGTGACTGAAGTTGTCTGGCTTCAAGAATTCTGTTTTCTTGGGGTGTGGGGGGGAAGGTCAGCAGAGTGTGTGCTTTTGGATATGGAGTTTAGTAAAACTCTGGGAAAATGTGGATGAATAAAGCCAATTATTGGTTAAGGGGCTTTGTAAGATCCGGGCTGATATGGTAATATTTGTCTGGATTATAGAATTAATATTTCACAACTTACCTGTAATTAACATAAGGAAATGGGGGATGGGTTCACAACTTAACTGGCTGACTTTTTGAAAACTTGTACTTTCTTTTCAAGTTATTAAAACTTAATTGGTCTGTCTATAGCAGTTTTAATACTGTCAGGTTCTCAAGGGATTTCTAGTTCTATCCAGGGCTTGACAGACAAAATTTGCAGTTCAATAGACAGAGTTAATAGGTTTAGTAAATATTAATAAAAGAAATCTATTGTATAAACCACTACAGTAATTTCCCTAAAGATTTAGTTAATTTTAAAAAAGAAACATAATCTTGATGATTTTGTGGAGTTTTCTTACTAAAGTTATTTTTAGTAATTGAAGTGAGTATCATATTTATTAGATAAACTTTAATAAAAACTTCAGATATATTGGGTAAACGGATAGGAAACTAAGTATGTTTTTAAAACTCAAGGAAGAAGAGGTCTTTGAAAAGTTAGTGTTCACTTAAGGGAATGGTGTTTGTTTGACTAGAAAAGAGAAGCTTGCCTAGGGCTTTCTTTATATTCTAATCTTAAAAAGTAAAAATGCAGGAAGCTGTCATGATGAAAGCAAATCAGGTCTTGTCCACCTTCTCAGTTGAGTGGATACCAGTATCTTTGCTGGGCAACGGTTAATGCCACTGAAATAAGATTTGTTTCCAGTTCTTTCTAGAACTAGAAGCACTGAGATGTGAGCAGTGCAGCAGCAGAAATATTCTTGCTTCCTGAGCTGCCTGTGGATGTCCAGAAAATGTCTGTTTGCACCAACTGTATATGAGAATAGAACATTTAAGTTGTAAGGACTAGGATCAGCCCAATGAAAACTTTGTCAGTTTTAATGTAGAGATGAATTGTAAGTGATACTCACTGGAAATGGTGTTGTACAGCCCTAGTTTTTAATACACTGTAGAGAATTTCAAGTCAAGCAAAACCTACGTCTATGTACAGGCTGCCCTATGGGCCCTGGATGCATTTTACCATGCAATCATTGCTAAAAACGGCAATTGCCAACAAATACATGTTAATTTTAATGTTTTGTTGCTTTTAAAGCTGCAAGGAATAAGCAAACCTCTTACTAGGCGAAGGGATAAAATGGGTTACTTGTGGGAGTCTGGCAAAGTATAGAGTAGCTGGAAGAAGATTACTTTTCTTTGTGGTTCGCTAACTGATATTAGCAATTTTATTGAAACCTTTAATGCAGGTAGACAGAGTGTTTTTGAGAAGTTGTCTAAGGACTGTGGAGAAATCCAGTGTGATGGTTTTGGAGGAGGAGAAGGCAGTGGATGGTTGTTTAGTTTGTTGGGTGGGGTTTTTTTGTATGTGGGAAGTATGTAAAGCTTTTTAAGAAGCGGAAGTTATTTAGCTTCTTGAGATAGGAAATATAGTAGATCTGGTGACAGATCATTTGCTTCATGCTTGTCCAGCATTCAGGAGGCACATGAACCTTCAGTAAGGAGATCTGCAAATCAGAGAGATAATTCTGGCAGAAGGTGCTAGAAAATATGTTTGCCATGAAGGAATCATTGCTATTTGTCAATATACTGGGAGCTAAGGTGCTGTGCTGGAGGCAATAAAAAGTTGTTCCTGTAGGTGTTATACAGAGTGTAGTAGAGTTACCTCCCATGAGCATAGATCTTCAGTATAACTTCTTGTGGTGGTCATTTAGAGGAAAATCTCTAACTAAATACTACTCAGAACAATAGTAGTCATGTAGGACCAAGCATGCGTCTAGCACATTTTTTAATTTTGTAAGAGACAAAATACTCCTACTTAGACTGCCACTTGGAATTAATTACTTTGCCTGTTCACTGCCCTAACTGCTGTACATTGTCTGAATCAGTGAACGTGAAGTCCTGGAGTGCCTCTAGTTTTCATCACAGAAGCCTGTGCTAAATTGCCTGGTTTCTTACTTGAGTTTTGACTATTAATTTACATACTGTTATTATTGCTATGATAGTTTGTTTTTGTTTGTTTGGTTTTTTTCTTTTTATGTAGGGAAGTTTGTTATATATATGTGCTCAACAGAAGCCTGGTGTTAATACAAAGTACAGTAAACTGTGTATTTTAAGAACTAAGCAGACTAAGTAACATGGACTAAAGTAGGGAAAAAAATGTCTGGTGTGGAGTTTTGTCAGTTTTTTTGTTTGGTTGGTAGTCTGTGGGTGTGGAGTTGTTTTTTTTTAAATTCTAATAAGACATTGAATACAGTCTGCTGTTAAAATGGCCAGTACAGTTTTAAGACCATGTCTGCTGCCTCATAATGCAGTTTCAATCATCTTGAGTTTGGGTTCACATGTGCAGTTGGGTGGTTACAATATTCTTTTCCATTAATAATTTTTGGAACGTATCATGCTTTATGAGCAAAGGTTAACTAAGGCCTGAAGGAAGCTCGAAGCAGCAGAGTGCAGATGTGTTTGTAGCAAAGACCACTGGCCAAGCCCAGGGTAATTACAGCTACGTACTGTTTAAAGATATACCCTTTGTTCAACTCTGCTAGTGTCTTCCAAAAGATGGTGTTCTACCCTAACTGATTTCAATGTCCCAATTCATTGTGGCTAAATCCCTATTTCCCGTATGGCGTTTCAGTTCATGTAGTCAGAAAGGCAGCCTGTGTGATGTAAGAATGAATGTTTTGGCCTGGGAGTTGTGAATATTGTTACCTTAACTGTGTGCTTCTCTGCAATGGTATTGGAGCTCTGAAAATCTTTATGGTGCTGTCTTTTGAAATAGTGCATTTGCATAGAATTTTTTTAATAGGTGGACGTGATCATCTTGTCAGCTAATGGAATAAGCTTTGGGAGGAATGCAGTATTTGGATACTTGAGAGGCTGGGATAAATGAGGGCTCAGCATCTCTCATTTTCAGGGGTCTTGCATACCGTTTGAAAAACTGTTTATTTTTGGTATTTCTGATTCTTGCTAGAGTTCATTGCCCCAAGTAAAGCATTTGTTGACTAGGTTGGAAGAAGGCTTTTATGGATTTTGTTTTATGTCAAAAGTATTAAATTGCTGAAACCAGTTGTTACATTATCTTAAGATAATATAATATTAGTACTGTTTCAATGAGTAATTATTTGTTTGGGAACTCTCCCATAGATTATATACAAGATTGCAACTTCAAGACTGTTCAAATAGTTGTATGAAGTTATTTGAAAGCTATCCTTAGTGTCCAGCATCAGGACAGCTCTTACAGGATGGTCCTTGGATGCAGCTGTTCAGTCAGTGAACCAAGCGAATGCATCTCGCCTCCATTCCTCTCCAACACACTACCTGGGATTGTTGCCTCCTGTGTAGCTTTGGAAAGTATGAAGACACTAAATTGTCAACTGAACATGTGTCATCTTTTGGATTTGCAGTGTGTCTGGAATTTCAGTTCTGGCTGAACTATGGCTGGTGAAGAAACTGCCTTAAACATGTGATGACAAGGGCAAATAACCTTTTAATGTCACCTCACATAGTATTAAGTAGGACTTTGTTTAGCAAAGGCCCTTTTTCTATGCCTGTACAACTTGGAAGTACTTGAAATGCTCAAGACTTCACTTTTTTGGGTTTTTTTCCCCCCCAAATAATCTAGCTAAGAAAATTACTAGGGAGCAGCTGAGTGGAAGCTTTTGCTTCCTTTGATCTTCAAGGAGGCCAGTGGCAAAGCTCCCTTTGTTCCTGCTTGTTTCCTTTTCCACCACTACCTAAGGGTGATGCAAGGCCAGACCATGGCCAGGCTGTGCCTCTGAAACTGCTGTCAGGAGGTGTGTGCTTGGTTATGCACATCACCCTTCCCGAAGGGTATAGCCTGTGCTGAGAAGGTAATGTTATTTAAGGGAGACAAGTAGCATAAAATAATCTCAGGCTACTGGCTGATATCTAGAAAGATCTTGATGCCATGTGCCATCATCTCTTATAAACCCTTAGCTTTTCACGTTTTATCATGTTTTCGTGTTTTATCGTGTTATAGTCACGTTTTTAAAACTCTCTAGATAGGCTTCAGGCTCTCCAGGAGCTTCCAGACATTCCATTTTATCATTGAACCTAGTCTCTCCTGAGTAATTAAAGCTGTGGTGTTAGGAGCAAACCTTTTTTATAAGATAGGCACAAAATTTAATTTGACTACAGAACTGATGTAAAATTCAGTATAGAAAGTCACAATTGTATGGCAGCTTCTGGACTGCCTGTGGGGAGCTGGTCCATAGACCCAGGCTTCACTTCTCCAGAGACTTGAGAAGGTGAGGGGAGGCTGTATACTGCTTCATGTGTCATGTGGCAAAGGATGGGCTGGAGGAGCTGCCTGTCCTGTGTCCTGTTTCAAGGGTGGAACTGGGGGCAGGAGGGGGGATTTGAATCTGTACCACATCTAGTTTGTCGTTGCTCACATATTTGCTGCCAGTTAAAATGAATTGCTCAAAGAAAGCTTGTTTATACTTGCTTTTCCAGACCTTTATATTTTTCATATAACTGTAGAATAGTGTGAGTTGGAAGGGACCTTAAAGATCTAGTTTTAATCCCTTCTGCTATGGGCAAGGGTTCCATTCCCTAGATCAGATTGCTCAGGGCCCCATCCAACCTGGCCTTTATTGAATGTGTCTGGGGATGGGGTTTCCACAAGTTCTTTGGGCAGCAGTTTTTGTCTTTTTGTCACTGTAATCTGCTGTGCTCAAATTGCAAGACAGAAGGATTGAATTTCTTTTGGTGTTTTGAAGATAAGTAGCATTGAGCATTAATTGATCTTGGTAGAGCTTTATTAGAAAATCTAATCTTCAGACTTTCTCTGACAAAAATGTTTAAGCTGCACAATTTTGAGGTATTTACTTGATGTTATTGTTGTGAAGTACTAATTTTGTAATCAAAGTGCAACGGAAGAGTTTACATCATGACAAATCTTAGCAAAACTAGCAAGTAGATTAAACAGGCTGGCATGCATAAAGCCGTTTGGATAGTTTGGTCATGCTTGTCTCATTTCACGATCTGATGCTTTGTAGATAGTTTGGTTATGGGTCTTGTATCAGCTGAGCAGATATATAGCTATCTGGATTTCTGGTATTCTGATATTATAACACTAAACTCTTTAGTTTTCATAATTTATGTGTGGTGCTAGTGCTCATGTTTTGGATCGCTCTCATGTTACTTTCCTTCAGTTGTTAAATGAGAGTTATTTGATCCTACAAATCTAGAAGTGTTCAGATAGTGAAGATCTCTATGATCTAGCAAGAATGTTTCCTAGCATCTTGCTTGTGTAACCCAATAGTGTTTCTCCCCTTCCCTGATATGTGCCTACGTTTTTTAGCACTGTAATTTATGGGTTTAAAAAAACTGTAGTCTACGGTTAGCACTTGTAGCCCTTCTACTGTCCTCTGCTTGGATGCAGAGGTATAGGGCTCTTACTTTTAGTTTTGGGATAGGAGGCAAAATCCAGTTTCCCTGTATCCTTGCTGTTCCAGCTTTTCGATCTCTGCTTCTTCCTCTTATGGTCTGTGTTTCCCAGGTGTGGTAGTGTCCATGCACCTGTCCTTCAGGGCACGTGCAGTGTTTTCCTTGTTCAGTGTGCTCCATATCCTTCGACTGCCCTAGCAGGGCAATTTAGATGCTGTTTTGTCTTAAGCATAATCAGGCTTGAGCACCTCTTTCCAGCTGCTTACAAAGGGGCTGACCCAAGCAGGAGAATGCTGCCTTGCTGTCTGCTTGCTAGGCTCTGCTTCAATAGAAGTCCTGGGAGGGCACAGGTGGGACTGAGGCCAGGAATGAAGTGTCCAGGATAGACTGTTGCACCTTGCCTACCACTGAGCAACTGCCAAAGGGCAGGAAGCCTGACCTAACTCTTCAAGGAGTCAAAGCAATCCCAGTTGGATGGAAACAATCGATGAATGTATGTGTTCTCCATTTTTGAGAGGCTGTTGGGGAATAGGTGAGGTCATGGGTGTACAGCTTGTATGAGATCCTTCTGGAAACCCCTTTGTGTGTTATTTTATTGCCTAGTCAGCCCTGGGTAAAAGGGAAAAATACATACTCCAAGGAGTGTGAGTAACTTCTGATGCTTGTCATGTTGTCAGGGTAGAAGTAAAATCTCAAAGGGTATTTCAGGAACTGTGAGTTCTCTCATATTTCTGCTCAATACATGTATTGTTTCTAAATCAAAACCAGGGCTGTAAGCAAACAACTTGGGTTAAAAGCAATCTGCTTCTTAAAAGTCCATTTTGTTACAGAGCTTGTTTGTCCTAATCAGTGCCTCTGGAACTTTCTTGGCTTCACTTGGAGAAACAGATTTGATAGTACACCAACACTTTAAAGGAAGACTAATATGACAGGTTGGCTTGTGCTTGTGTGGGACTGTCTTGAGTAGCTTAAAGTTTATAGTTTGCTGTTTGGCTTGATTCTCAAAGCAGTTTCCTTTTACTTAAATACAGGAATAACTTTGGCTATGAACTCTGACAGCGGTATGGCCTCTGTTACTTACACTACCATTCAACTGAACTATTAACTGCACAGATGCTAATAGTGTTTTTTTTTTAAGGGAATTTTGGAGAGGAAATTAAGAGTGGAAGACTACAAATAATTGAAGCTATAGCTTTCTCTAGCCCTATTTAAATTTTATTACTCTTTAGAGAGGGAAATTTTGTCCTTCCAGCTTTATTTTGATGTCTTACACATTGATGTTACCTTACATGAAAGGGTAGAAACAAAACTTCCTCTTTTCCAGACTATACATGTAATGTGATTTGAAAATATGAAATAATTTTCTCGTAGTGAACACTAGTTTTGACACATGCATGTGTCTGTGCTGGAAAAGTAACTGCATCGTGAGAAAATCATCTTGAGGCAATCCTGTTTTGTACAAATCAATCTACTCAATATTATGCCTTCCTTATGTATAGCGTTCTTCTGGAGGAGAGATGAGCTCTATCATCTTGTCTGTATTTTGTTGTGACTGGTGTTCAGTCTTTTATACATTAATAAACATGGATTCCTTACTTGCTAGCAATGATAAAACTCATTTAATGTAGTCCTGCCTGCATTGGTGGCTGTTCTTTGTCTCAGGGAGTTCCAATCTCGTTGAGTCAGGATGGCTGTATTTTATTTATCTTGACCAAGGTGGTATAATAGCGATAATATATGTACACTTTGTGTGTATAAAAAACCCCGTACACAGATAGCGGTATAAATATATGAAAAAGCTAGTATCTATACAAGAGATATGAATCTTTAAAGCATTCTACCTGAAGGCTTAGGGGTGACACAGTTGCCTTCCTGTACCTGAAGAGAGGACCTTGCAAGAAAGTTGGAGAGGGACTTTTTACAGAAACATATAGTGGCAGGACAAGGGGGCATGGCTTCAAACTGTAAGAGAGTAGGCTTAGATTACATGTTAAGAAAAAATTCCTTACTGTGAGGGTGGTGAGATGCTGAAACAGCTTGCCTGGGGAAATTATGGGGGCCCCATGGCTGGAAGTGTTCAAAGCCAGGCTGGATGGAGCTCTATGCAACCTTGTCTAGGGATGGGGTTGGAACTAGATGATCTTTAAGGTCCTTCCAACCCAGAACATCTTGTGATTTCATATAAGGAGAAAATATCCTCTTTTTGGGGGACAGTAGAGAGAAAATTATAGACTGACTTGTATGTCCACATACCAGTGCTATTTTCTTGGCTGAATCCTCCTCAGCTGTTTGGGGGCATTGACGTGTACTCACAGCTTGAAACAGAGCAACACAGAAGCCTGTGGTTCAGACAGAATAACAGAGAATCCTATATCTTCATGATCCAAAGCAGAAGGTTGTGGTGTCTTCTTGATCTGAAGGCTTATCCACCAGATTGAGATGTGGGCTTTTATCTCTGACAGATTACTTGATAGAAAAGTAACTTCCTGAAGGTCTAAACAAGAGCAGAGTTCTGCTTTGTTTGCTTACAGGAAAAAGCTGGATTATTGTATTCCAAAGAGAAAAAGTAGAAGGAAATAAAAAGTCAGTTCTTTTGAATGAGTTTAATAAAGCTAAAATATCAAACTATAAAGACACTGAATCATTCTAGCTTATTAGCAAAACTAACAGACTGCTTCCTCTTGGCAGAGTACAGTTGATTTTAATAATCACACAAATATTTTGGTGTCCAGAACAGGCATTTCTTTTTTGCCCTTTCTGTGGTATGAGATATAAACAATCTTAATGTGCACCATAAACTGTTCTGTGGTCAAATATCTAACATAGACTGAAAGGAATAGACAGAGTCACCTACATAGAGCAGGTCTGGAGTAAATGAAAATCACATAATAAACCTAATGCTCTTCTTAGTGTGAAGAGAACAGGGTTATGGCTGTAATATTTGAAATCCTTGGTCATCCCAGGATACACATGCTTCTTGCTAAAGTTAAAAATATTTTAAAAAGTCAAACTGAACAAATGTGGTATTGTCTTCCATAGCATTTGAAGAACATTTGATGAATTGCGCTTTTGAGTGCAGTTGTTTCTACTATTGTTTCTTATGCTGCCAGCTTTGCCCTCTTTGAACTCAAAGAAGAGTTGCAAAAGACTCATGGCTTTCAAGATGGTGCCTTTGGCAACCATGTTGCACTGGCTAACTATTTAGGATGTCAGTCTTTTGGTCTGGGAATACAGAGACTTCTGTCAATTTTCTTGATTTTTTTTTTTTAATGAATCAGTATTTTAGTGAATATTACAGTAAAGACTGGCATTTTTAAGATGCCATTGCTGTAATCAGTATTTCTCTCTTTAATGTGAGGAAAAAGTAATGCTGCAGAAAACTTCAGGTTTTATTTCAGAAGGCTAAGGTACGAGCATCACCACTTCTGGCAGCCTGCACTGACATGTTACTTAATCTGCAAGGTGATGATTAGTTATTGAAGTCTTGAACAAATTGATTTTGCTTCTTATTTTGGCAAAAGCCTCTCTTTGCTCCTAATTCTTCCCTCCTTCTCCCACCACCCCAAAGCCTCTCCAGCTGTGGAGTTGCAGGGGAGACCTAATATATATTCCATATTATCAATGTTGCTTTTCTTCACTGAGAGCCTGAAGTTTAGTGTGCAGCCACCTGACATAGTACGTTTAAGTTTGCCTGAGTACTTAACCATGTACTTTTTGAATAGTCAGCTCTTTGGTGCTCCTCCTTGCCATGATCTTGAACTGATCTTGGAGGTACTTGAAGTACCCACAGCCTTTTATACAGTGCATGTGTTTGAGATGGTATATCTGACTGACACTTTAGGAGATTATTTTTCTGTGATCAGATGAAGTTTGTGAAAAGATCTGTTTCATTTTTTTTTAAACTATGTAGAGCACTCTTGGAGATAGATGTACAGATGACAGGACAGATATTCCTTCAGGGTGTATTTTTTTTCCTTTTTAACCAAGTTTCTTGGCTCCTGCATAATAAATTTGTTGCAGAACTGGAAATACCCTTGAATCATTCTCTATAGCACTTCTTACAGCTCTTGATGGGCTTATTAATCTAGGCTTTCAGCCCTAGATACAAATATTCTGGTATGATCTGTTTATCTTATATCTGAAGGCAAGATTTGGTCTGAATATGTGGTAACCTGAGACTTGCTATGCAGATTAAGGACTCTTTGTATCAAGACATCTTAAATTACTTGCCTAACTGAAGCAATTTCAGGTTGAGGTTAAATTCAAAGCTATGAAAATGATTTGACTGAACCCATCTAATATCTCTAGGTCCTCCATGTGATGTTTTTCTTGGCACAGTAGGAGATCGTATTCATCAAGCGGAGTCATGGTGTTATTAAATAAGCAAGTTCTGCTGTGTCAGATCAGTGACAGTCATTTGATAGACATGTTTTAGGAATGGCTGTGAGCTGTCATTGGAGTGGTTACACTGTGTGCTCTTACGTATCTAAATCAGCATGTTACACAGGCTGAGCACTGCAGTAGTACTGAGCAACAGCTATTGATGGGCCTGTTTGTTAGTTTTTCTTAGTTTTGATCTTAAAAGAGTGAATTGGAGGTATACAGCTGGGATCTGATCTTCCATGATCCATTTGCTAAATGGTTTTGTGTGTACAGGTTGAATTTGAAAGTACTCAGGTTTCCTCTAAACTGGGAGATGTTGATACTATTTCTTTTGAAATGTGAACTAGTGAAGTATTCACAGTTAGTCTTTGGCTTTTAAAGGTTTGCCTGGCACTCAACTGGAGTGTCCTTATATCCTCTTCTCCTGTAAAGCTAAGGAAGGGATGAACTCTTAAAACTGGGCTTTAGAAATGTGTAATTTTCAGGGTCATCTCTCCAAAGTGTGGTTTTCTGTGAGTTAGTAAACAAAACAACATCTCTGCTAATATTTCTACTTCTGGCATTACAAGAACCTTAGAAATGATGTATTTTCAGGAATACAGCCTGCTTTGTTAACCATGTTCTGCCTCATCTGTTGCACTGTGTAGCAAGATGAATGTCCATACTGCTGTCAAGTTTTTTGTTGTGTTTGGTTTTTTTGGGGTTTTTTGTTTGTGTTTTTTTTTTTTTTTAGCATTGTGATATGGTTTTAAGAGTAGAAGAAAGCCCGAGTAGTTTTGTGGATACTCTTAATAATTTCCTTATTGTTGAGAAAGTGTGCAAATGCTTCTCTGAAAGTTTTTGTGAGTTGAATGTGGAGGTCTATGTTGTAGAGTTGATTGTATTACGCCATATGTATTCCAGTATTAGTAACCAAGTATTTTCAATCCTACTGACGCTTTGAGTATCCATTTTATGGGCCTTAAACCTGGCTTTTGTATCAGTTTATGTAAGCAGGTGACACATTTCACCTAGAAAACACAACTGTGTTTGAATTGGTATTTCCATCCCCAGCTCAATTCTGAGTACACAGAAGCTATTAAATAACTGTTTGAAGACTGATCAATTGGAGGAATCACAAAAAAGAGGGAACAGAGGAGCATGACAACAAGTCCTGTAGCTGAACTACTGCCATAAACATAAAGTAATCTTCACTAAGCATTGTGGCCATATGCCTTGTGACCTTCCTTATAATTAGGTCTTCAGAAGTTGCCTGTTTTGCTTTCGGAAATGATGAATTTGAAATAGTTTGCTGACCTAGTCAAGTTTGGTATTAAACTTGGAAGATTGGCAAAAGTGAGTATCTATTCTGAAAGCGGTATTTCTTTCTAGGTTTCAAGGTTAGCTCTTGCATATGTGCTATTTATTGTGGAAAGCACTTCCAGTGATTCTTCTGCCCAATGAGTGTTGCTTTAAATAGTTCTATTATGTTTTGCCAGCTTTGGTTTAAACATTAATTTTTCTTGCCTTTATGTCAATTATTCCTATGCTCCTGTAAATTTGCTTCTGCCAGATGTCTTTACAGGTATCTCTGGCACAGCAGCCAGACAGATTGAAGTCAAAGATTTCACCTAACATGGTGAAGATTCTAGGTTGCAATTAAGATACAGTGGAAAGTTTCCCATGAAGTAGGATTGGCCAGTATTATCTTGGTTGGGGTTATACAATGGATTCCTTGCTTAATTCTTCAGTTCTCCTTGGAATATTTTTCATTTAACACTGGGGGAAGGGGATGTAGCTAGTATTTTGATTGAAACCACTTTTTTCAGCACAGTGAAAGGATTTTTGCATCTGATAATTCAGATTATCCACAGATGGGAAGGAAAACAGCAGCTGTAAGAAGTAAACTCTTGAATTGGTAAAATAAATTGAGCTGGCACTTTAGTGCACTCTCTTGAATTAACAGATTGTGTAATTTATATCAGGACTAGTGGTTTGGAAATGAATTATAGGATGATGGAATAATTTAACTCGGAGAGCCCTTTAAACTGCTGTACCTAGCAGTACTTTCTAGATAACTAGAGAAGCAAATAGTATTTCTGATTGACTTAGCTTATAGTTAAACTGATGTGTAAGTTTAACCTCTTACTGCTGGAGCTTGTTGTGCGAGGGTTGTGTTAGGTCTTCTGAGATGGAGGAGTGGCTGGCTGTTCAAGAAGGGTCAATCACTGAATATTCTGAGTTGGAAGGAACCCACAAGAATCATGGAGTCCAACTCTAAAGTGAATGGCCCATATGAAGATTCATATCATATGATATGAATCATCATGTGTAAACATGTTGGAAATGGAGAACATGAAAATGCACTATTAGCACCATGCTCCAACCAACTGAGCGTGTATGAAATGTGGGCAGCCAGACTGTAAGGCTGATTTGGCCTTATGGGTGTATGCATGTCAGAGGTCACAGATCCAGGGGTGAGTGGCTCTCTTCAGCTAAAGATACCTTCTGGCCTATGTGATGCTACAAGACACTGACTTCTCTTCCTGAGATCTCTTTCCGTGTGGACCATGGATGGCTGTATGCTTACAATGAGCCGTGAGTGTAGTGGCTGCACAAAATTCTATCCTTTCTATCTCCTGCTGTCATTTCAGTGACTTTGTGATTCTTTCCAGGGAAATGCCAGGGAGGAGAGAGGAGATTTGGAGCTGATGATCTTATAATTGTCTAGTTCTTCTCTGAGTACCAGCGTTTTTGTAAGATAAGCTTAGGAAATGGCTATTACTCTGCTGGAGTCTTCGGCCCTGAGTTTTTCCAAGTCCTTCTGTGGTCTGTTTTTTTATTGGCAAGTAACTGATACTGTCATTCTCTGTTGGATACTACGTTGCCTCACACCAACACTTCTTGTTGCAGTGTGCAAAGCTGTGTTGGGAGGGAATGGGCGCTGCTTCTAAAAAAACCCAACCAAAACAAGGCAAAAAACCACCCAAGAGCAACAACAACAAACACCACCCAATGGCACATGGTGCACACAAAAAACATGCTTAAGAGCTAATTATATAACCTATACAATGTTTCTAATATTTCTTATTACAGTATGACGAGTCTGCTCTTGTTTTTAGGGAAATCAGCATAGATTCTAACTTAGTTCTCATTGAATTGACTTCCCAGTTGACTTTAAGCATCACATGAAAAGTGTTAGTATTTGCTCTGTTCACCCACAGAATAATAGCCTGGTAAATTCCAGAATGTTTGTCAGTATTGTAATTCAAATATAAGGCTGGACACAGCAGGGATTTTTCCTGGGGTTTTAGGAAGCAGGAGTATGCAGGCATGCTATCACAAGGTTTGTTAAAAATCCTGAGCGTACAATCCAGAGAAGACCACATAAACTCTGCTTCAGGATGTTTTTGTTTTCTGCCTGTCAACAAATTTACTCTGCTATGAAGATTTGTCATAGTGAACTAGTGATGTTACTTTGTGTTCTGCATGGAAACTATGCACACAGAGAACAATAAAATCTGAAAGTTTATTTTAAGGCAGTAATGCAAGTAAATGCTCTGCTGAAGGTTTGTATTTGCAACTTGTTAAAATGGAAATGGCAAAACAAGCAGGAGGAGCAGGTGAGATAGGTTTTTTAAGGAATATAGCGCTATGTCTTGAATTTAACTCAAGTACAGAGACTGTAACAACCTTAACCCTTAAATACATTTATGTCAGAATTGTTCATATTTTTAGAAACAAGTACCCCCATTATGTCAAAGGTCTAAAAGTAGAATAAAAATAAATTAAAACCTGATTTCCTTAGCTTTTTCAGTTTGGGCTCTGTAGTTGACTTTTTACAATCTTTTTCATATTTGTTCTCTGACACTTGGTGGTCTTATGAATGAGTTTTTAAGCCCTTGTAAAGCTCTAAACTTATAATGTTACTCTGATTCAGCTGACGGCTTAAGCATGTGCACATGTCCTCTACTGGCTTATGGAGTGTCCCTATTTATTAGAATGACCCACTGAATCACTGCTGCTAAACAGATGGACTTTCCAGTTTTCATACCTTCTGACTTTCAAGTAAAGCTGTGTATTTTTAATATTTGATGGAAATTGATATGCCAGTACCATAAGGTTTGATTGGCAGGCACTTTTCTGGGTTTCCCCAGAGCAGCTGGATGCTCTGTGGCTGGGAAGGAAAACCAAGTTTATTGTGGCTAAGTGAAAGGCTTGCTATATTTGTTTCTAGTATTCTATTTCTGTCAGAACTCCTGACAAGCTTACCATTTAGGCTTGATGGATACTCAGTAAAAAAGGCAGGGGTATTCCGCAGGTGTGAATTTATCCAGATACTTTCTTAGGATTACTACTGATTTCTGCTCCATCATGCTTGTTCTAGTAAAGGATTGATTTAATCTTGCTTGATATGACTCAAAGAAACTTATCCTTTAATGTCAAGGACAGAGTAAAAGCTAGGGATCAAAGCAGAGATTTTTATTTTAGTTACCAGTAATGAGTTGCCCACAGAAGGATATAGTTCCTCATGGTTTCCCAATGTTTGTTCCCCTGCTTGCTTAAAAGGTCTTCATTATATACCCAGTGAGAATGAGATCTGGTTTATTTGGCTTAATTGCACTGGCCTATAGGAGCAATAGTTGTTTGGTTTTTTTTAACTCAGCAATTTTAAGTAGTTGGAAGAAACAAAAATAATAATTAATGCTTTTTTACTGTATAAGCTGTTAGGTTGTAAGTTAGCCCTGCATATGGAGGAGTATATTGAGAGTTTTACAAAGTGCTGGTAAAATGAAGTGCCTGACTTGTAATCCTTGATTTATAGTATTTTGGGGTATTATTAACAGTGTTACTAATTCTGTGCCATTTTACATGTATGATGAGTAAGTTCCACGACCAGGGCATGAATTGGATGAGGCTTATCCATAGCCATGATAATAAGATATGGAGAGACTAGTAATCTCAACTGATGAGAAATATCACCTTTTATAAGTTTTCCTGTGGCTTTTTCTTTTGAGCAATGGATGATGGATATTCAGTAACCCTCCTGAACTTGCCCTCGGATTCTCATCTGTCTCTGTAGGGGGGAGTAGTTGAGCTCTGGCCTTTACCCTCCTTTGAGTCAGGTGAAAAATGAGGGTGTTCCCTCTGAAGTGCCCCAAGTGCAAGAAAGGGAATAAGGACAAGAGAGTTCTCCCCTGGTTTCACATAGTCAGAGAAGCATTTAATCCTGTGTGTGCATTCAGGAGGAGGACAGGGGTTAATCCTGCACTTGAGAACAAGAAAATGTTTAAGCAAGACTGAGAGGAAGCAGTAAAGGAAAAGAATGACATTCCAAGATCCCAGGGGCAGGGACTCTAGGGATAAAATTCTATTATTGATAACATTACCCAAAATGTATCCGTTATACCATCCTTGGAGTTTCTGTGGATGTTGTCACTGCACACTAGTGTTGAACTAGATTAAACAGCTTTCTTCCCAGAAGACTTACCCTTGTTTTCCCAGCACTGGTCTCTAATGGTTTAAGCACAGTCATCTACTTTGTGTTAGATTTTCAGGTACAGTGTAAATAAAGAATGCCATGAAGTCATAAATCTAATCTCTCACATTTTAATGGGGAAACAGGGAATTATGCAGTCATTCTTTTAAAGAAGAAGGTGCAAAAGGTAATCTGTGTCTGAAATGGCTGAATTGTGTTCTCTGTCACACTGATTAACTTAATCTATAAATTTGCCTCCAGTTTGGGGCTAGTTTTCTAGTGAATCAGAGTGAATTTGTTTTGATTACCATACTAATGAGTGGGGTGAGAGAAAATGAATTGCAAAGCAATTTTTCCTCTTTCCCCCCACCCTTCCCTTTGTGTGAAAGTGACCTGATTCTTTTCCCACCTGTTTGGCCCAGGAAAGTTGATGTATTTGGGTTACAGTTGGGAAGGCTCTATCACAACTGCTTTGGGCACATCCGTCATGCAGGACTGTGTGGTAAAGAGCTGGAGTCTGCTCTGAAACAAGATGTGTTCCTAGGCAAGCAGACGCAGCTTTTGCTGATTTGTGGCTCAAGTCAGTATGGCTGCACAAGATACTGTTAACACATTAACTCATGTCTGTGGAACTTAAGGTGCATGTGTACTGTGCTCTGTTGTGAGGTCTGGAGACACCTTGCTCTACTTTGAATGCTACTTTTCTTGTATTAGGAAGAAACATTTTCTTTCTGTTTTTTCTTTAGGCAACAAGAGCTTCTCTGACTCAACACTGTACTAGTCTGGGGGAGTCACTGGGCAAGGAAAATGATATTGCCCTGATTATTGATGGCCACACACTGAAGTATGCCCTTTCATTTGAAGTCAGGCAGAGCTTTCTGGACTTGGCACTCTCCTGCAAAGCGGTCATTTGTTGCAGGTAAGGAATTCCATAACTTTTTTAGGTAACAAAATCGGCATGAAGCCTGTGAAATTCCTAGTATGCACACTACCACACTTAAGTATGCTGGAGAGCAGCTTGTTTAGTAGTGGCTTTCTTCCTCCTATGGAGGAGGAAGCATTTTCATTAAAATTGTGTCATCAAATAGTACAATTCCCTCTGCCAGTGTCAGTCCCAGCTGAGTCCAGTCTCTTCTATGAAGTGATGAAAGATCATGAGAAAACATTGTGCCTGATTGCCTGATTATAGTAGACACTGATGAGAAGGAGTGGTATGGATGTCATTTGTAATCAAAATGTTTGTGTGACTGTTCAGCTCAGCTCTAGAGAAGGTCTCTGGACGAATTTAAATCTTGACTTCTAGTTGTGTATTATATGAGCATGTGATAATGGTGCAATTTGCCCTATTAAAATTCTAGACTACCGCTTGCTTTGTTAAGTCACAGCAGAGTTTATTGCTGCTTGTGGATATAGCCATACACAGATATGATCCTATGTTATAACTACTTCAGAAGGAAGGAAATAAGAGCCCCAAGAAAATGAAAAACAAAAGCTGGCTTACTTTATTTTTTGTGTAGCAGAAAGGCTGCATCATTTTTTGCTTTGAAAGATTATGTGGCTTTGAGAATTGTGTGTGTTTGTGCTCATTGCTGGTATTTGGGGAGACCTGTGACCCAGGAGGGATTGTTGATTTGGGCAGGCAGGAAGTTTTATTTGCATTCTAGAAGCAAGACCTGCTTTGTGGGAAATGGCTATATGGAGATGTTATACTACTTTTTTTGCAGTCTTACTTGCCTTGTGTGCACTTTTGTATAAGTATCACTTGGCAAAGGCAATGCTGTCCATGTATCTGAAATAGCTGAACCCTTGGGGTTTTTATCTGACTAGTTTCTTTCCATTTGTTTTCTGGACTGCTGTATTGCATGATACCAGGGCTAGAGCTGTTCCATGTGTTCATTAATCACCTGATGATTAGATGGAGTATGTCCTCAGCAAGTTTACCAATGATATGAGACTGAGGAGTGATTGATAATGCTGAGGGCTTGGCTGCCTTTCTGAGGGACTTCAATAAGCTGAAGAATTGAGCAGCGAAATCTCATGAAGCTCAAGAAGGGGAAGTGCCAAGTCCTGTGCCTAAGGAGTTACAGCCCTTTATACCAGTCAACTGTGGGAGTTGCTGAGCTAGAAAGCGCCTGTGTCCAGAAGGATCTTGGGGTGTTTGGTGGACAAGCTGACTGTGAGCCAGCAGTGAATCCTGGTGGCAAAGCAAAGACTAGTGTTACCCTGGGCTGCAGCATAAAAAGCATTGGCAAAGGTTGAGGGAGGTGATCCTTCTTCTGCACACTGGTGAGGTAACTTCTGGAATGTTGTCCAGTTCTGTGATCCTTCATATAAAATGCAAACAGGTTTAATGGAGAGAGTCCAGTGTGGGACCATGAAAATGATAAAGGGGCTGAAGCATCTGTCATACAAGGAGAATCTGAGAGCTGGAAGTGTTCAACCTAGAGAAAAGGAGGCTCAGAGGTTTGTATCAATTTGTATGAACATGGAGTAGAAGTGAATGAAGATGAGGGAGAAGGCTCCTCCCTGTAGTGTTCAGTGACAGCAATTTTTCTTCTGCTGCTGATTAATTTTTTTAAAATTTGGGCAGGGGGCTAGAAGAAGATAGCACAAAGCCTTAGGTCAGAGGTCTCATTTCTGCAGCTGTTTCATGGGGTGACAAGTGTCTTATAAAAGAGAACTAACACAAGTGCAGCCATCTTCAGAATGCAACAGGGCCTGATGTGGGGGCAGTAAGAGAGTCAAGGTACCTTGGGCTTCGAGAACACCAAGTGCCTGGGAAGGGAACTGACCCTGTGTTGTGCTCTGTTTGAGGGGAAGTTAACAAACACAGAGCAGATAGCAAGCTCTTGCTTTTCTACTCTATCACAATGCTTTGGCAGAGATCCTTCCAAGGCACTTTGTTAGTTTATTTCTCAAAGATTTGACAAGCTAAATGAAATGTAGCTGAGACAAATCATAAATTGCAAGTTATTAAAATTACACACAAAGTGTATGTAATTATCTGAATGTTGCTAATGGTCCTGTTTTGCCAATAGGCATGCAATACTGGACATATCCTCTTTCATTATTTCATGAGGGGAACCAACAGGAGTTTTATTTATTAATGAATTAGCAAATTGAGGAACAATGCAGAAAAAAATACTTTAAAGTATAAATCAAAGGGGAAGAGATGATGTAATTTCATAGCTTAAAAGGAGGAATGAAAATAATTGAATTTTAAGTCCCTGGGGAAAAAGAGGAATGCTTTTAATAACCTTTAAGGCTTTTCAGGAACCTTCCAGTCATTTGCCAGGTGCTTGATACTGAAGCAAGAAAAACATTTTTTTTTTTTAATGCTCTGGGTTGTTTTTGATAGTACTTTGTGTCAAATAAGGCAGTGCACTTATACTTCACAGGAAGAAGTTTTAAAATGGAATTGACAAAGAGGACATTTCAAATTAGAGTTAATCCTCAAACAAGAATGTTAATTGGGAGGGGGATGTGGCTCTTTAACTTAGTGGTATGATGTTTAACCGCAGTAGGAGGAGCTGCCTTGCTATTCTCAACACTGCATACATTGCATACATTTATGGGACTTAATATTTCATAAATTTGCTAAAACATTTTCATCTTCTCTGGGGAGTTTCAGCAGTGTTTGCCATTCAAAAATTTTTTAAAAATATAATTAAGACATACTGTATATTCATTTTCTGGGCTTTAGGCATAAACTGTAGTTGAACTTGATTCTCAGGGGTAACCCCTTAAAATGAAACTGTAGTAAACCTGGCTCCTTTTTGCATTAAGAGAGAGAGATGGTATCTTCTGATGGGGTTAAGTCTTCCAGTGTTACAGTGTCTCTAGCAGTCCACTGGCGCAGTGGAGTAAAATATACCCCTCGGGAGACTTGGTAAAGCTAGCAAAATCAAATCAAACAACTCTTTAAGAAAAAGCCTTGTTTGTTAAAAGTTTTTCCAGAGGCTGACAGATCTTATTATCTTTCCTCACACTGACTGGTATGTCAGTATGTCAAGAGCAAGCAAAACTTATTTTTCAGTGGAAGTAAATGTTATTTGGAAGGCAGTTAACTCATGACTTCATTTATGAGATCTGAGCTAATGATTGCCTGTCTCTGGTTTTCAAATGTTCTTTTAATGGACCTGTTTTTAGTGATGTTTTGTGAGACACAAAATGTTAAAGCTTGGGTAGAAGTGAGATTATTCTTTTAATAACAAAATGGGGTGTTATCATTCATCTAGTGTTTATACACTGGCTGGTAGGTACAGCATATTGCTGCATTTGGCTTTGAATATAAAAGTAGCAGAGAAATATGTAACTTGTGTGTTATGGCATTTAATGTTTAATTATTTAATATTTTTAAAATTCAATATAATTTTAAATTTATATTTAATAATCTACTGAAGAGCCTGCCTTGAATTGGGAGCGTTTGTAGTTGAATTAATGCAGTGTTTCAGAAACACTTTTTTATGACTGCTTTGGGAGCTTTTTGTTATTGTTAAATAGAGCTTCTTTGCAGGTGGCAGTGACTATGCCTTTGTATGTGTTTAATGTCATATTAACAAGATATCCATCAGCATTTAAGAGATTTCATAATTCTAAGCAGTTTAAGTACTTCAGCACTTAAAATTAATTGTTGGACAGTAGAAGTAGTCCTTCACTTAATTTCTTTTACAGATGTAAGGACAACAAAACAAGCATCTCCAGAGAGATGCGTAGCGTAAGACTGGGAGCCCATCCCACGCTGGGATGAAAAAGAATCAGTCTCAGCGAGATTGTTTTCTCTTCTGCTTGTATTACTGACCATTTCTGCAATACTACTTGAGGTGATGATGCTGGGGATGTTGTTTCTTTTCTATGTGTTCTTAGATCCTGCAGCTTTTCAGCTGAGTGAATAGTGAGTGGATGCCCTTTTAGGGGGGGTTTCAGGTAATAGGAAAATAAATAAAAATGTCTCAATTGCTTTACAATCCATCAGCTTTTCTGCTATACTTTGATTGGATGTGTTCTGCACAGGTGTCTACAAAGTGGTTCAGCATGAACAGAAATTGAGAAAATCCAGCAACAGCAATTTCTGTGGACTATCTGCTATTTCCACAAGGGCACTTGCCATGTCATGGCTACTACATCAGGATGATTTTGCTTGATTTTAGGTGTGAAAGGTGTGTGCAGTTGTTGCTCAGCATCTGAACACTGGCTTTGGAGGGCTTCTGCCCAACCTCACTAGCTGACTTTAGGTGGTAGTGGCAGAAACTATTGCTTTCAGTACCTTGAGCAATATTGGAACTGTACTGATAATGGTTAGGAGCTGAATAAAAAAGGAAACAAGGTGAGAAAATGTATGTCTCTTTAAACAACCTCCCAGCAACAGGAAAACCCTGTTCTACTTGTATTGCTATTGTGTGTAACATACAGGGAGGCTGGGGTGAGGACATGAACCCGCAGGCATCACTCTGAGAACAGACACTAAATGTTCTGAAATGAACATACCTTTGACTAGAGTGTGTCTGCTTGGGTGTTGAAAGGGAAGGGATTTAATGAATTGGAAGCAGAAGGTTGGAGAAGGGAAGGCAAAAAGCAGCTTGCGAAGAGTACATGTTGCTAATTGTTAGAGTTACTTCATCAGCTAAGGAGAGAGGAGAGATGAGGAGCCAAGAGAAAAGTTATCTCAGCCCTCCAGGTTGTAAAGCCATAGCTGGGGTGCTTCTGGTCTTCCATCATGGTTTGGAGGAGACATTAAAACATAGCTGACAAAATGAACATCTGGAATACTTCTTAAATATTTATTCCCCCAACTCGCATATTGTTGCTGGTGTTAGTATTTGACAAAATGATTATTCTGTGGTACAGTGTGTATTTATTTATTGAATCAAAAAGTATCTTGCTGGCTTTCATTAGATAAGATCCCCATTTTCATGACAAAAAATTGCAATTCAATTCTGATTAAAAGTATGCTAGCCAATTCTAATGTTAATTGGTCCCAAAGAAAATTATGGATGTGTTACATTTTCCTGTATGTACATCTTGTGTTTCCCTCATCTGTCACCTACTAAATAATCAATGCTCATCCTCTTGTTCTATTTCTGCCAACTCATGACAGCAATATTCATCTCATTTCTATAAAAACCATGAGGGAAGAACTATTCTGACAGCTTTAGTGTTTGTAGATAATTCAAGTGGGAGGGAGGTTTGGAGTTGCAGCATTACTTGGTGCTCTCTGCACTCTTGATTAAAGAATATTCACAGATGATTAGAAGTGATCACCTAAACTGTTCAGTGTGTATGTAGGGATGTGTAAAGCAATCCTGGGACTTTCTTATGATTATTTTTCTTAAAAGCCTGTTGGCTGCTTTGCAAGAGCTAAGTAAACTTGGAAAATGTCACCAATTCTGTTCTGGAAAACTAATATGGGCAAGCTCTAGGAGAGCTTGGTCTTATAAATTTTGGCAATTATATTGTCCTCTGAGTGGCAAAGTGAGTTTCTGCTGCATTTTTTGACTCTGTTCTTTTTAGTCTGTGTTCTGAGCAATGACAGTTCCTGAACCTCATTCTCATAGTTCAAATCATTCAAGTGCATAGGTAGTGTTTAAAGGGGGAAAAATTTACTGTTTATACTTAAACAGTACTTAAAGATACTGTTTTAACTAGTATTGTTTGTTTTTTAAATGACACAGGTGAAGCATGTTTCCCTTGGGTAACTATTAACTGTCTGACAGCCTGAATTTAAATGATTCATGTTATGTGGCCGAACATTTTTCTGCTTAACTTCATCCCATTATTGTGACTGTTCCTATTCTTAGAATTATTTTGCTTTATTTGTTCCGATGAGGAAATAATTCAAATGAAGTAATCTCTAAGTTGAATCAGTGTTCCAGTTTCTACTGGTATTCACAATTTGGCAAAATGTTTGCCTTTTTTAATTTATTAAAGAAAAATACTTAGCTAATTGAGTAAGTTTGTATTGTGTTTTAAAATTGTGTATGTCAGTTCATATCCTGTATCTGTTTTAGTGTTCAGTTTCTGTTTATATTGGATGACCGGCTGAATGAGTTCTCGTGCTCATAACTGATTATGAATGAAAAATTCTGCTTCACCTCTATTTCCTGTTTCTGTTACCATTCTTACTAGCAAATTTACTTACCACCAAGTATCTGGATAAAGTTGGAGGAAAGATGTGAATACAGCTAAAATCAACCTTTTTCATTGGAAACAATTTTGTAAGAAAAATAATTCATGTCCTGACAAAAACTTAAGTTTCTCCTTTAGGTAGTGTTTACCCTAGTTGTTATTTTTAAAATTAATTTGTTACTGTTTTTCATTGTGAGCCTAATATTTAGGTGACCAAAATCTTAGCATTTTACTTGATCCATCTCATCAAATGCAAGTGAAATTTGTCTCTTGAGCAGTGGGGTGATAACACTCACAAACAGTTCCAAATGGTCTCAGTGTCTGTTTCTTCACCATACTACAGTATCTTGTCCAAATTGCTTCTGGTCTCTTCAGTTTCTGAGCAGGAGCAGCCAGCAGTGCTATGTTTAGCGCTACACTTCCTGAATTGGAAAATAAACATTCCATAGATACTGCATATGAGAAAAAACTATGCTGCTGGAACGTATGCTATTTTAGAAGTAAGATAAAACTGTGGTTTGGAATACCTTCTGTTCCATGAGAAATTCCTAGTACTGGTATATTTTTCTTTCCACAAGTGTTAGTGTGTTAACCCCTGTCTTCTGGTTCAGTTCTGAATAGAACAATTGGTTTCTTCTCACTGAAATTCTCCTACCTTCTTTATTGAATATAATATTCTTCATTTCCTGTGCAAAGCTGTTGAGGGTGATGGTGTGAATGCTAAAGTTCACCAGGTTTTAATTCAGAGGTACTGTAGCAAACTTCTGCTTGTGAACCCACCTCTAACTATTTGCATCCCTTCATTTTAAGCTTCTCTTTTGTAAAAACAGTATTGGAAGTGTGTTATCACCACTCTCTTTAAGCAAAATATGTAGGGTCTTTTTTTGCAGGGGAGGTGTTTTTTGGTGTTTTTCTTTTAGTCTTTATGATGCATGTTTAACTCTGGGCTTACCCAAGTCCCTCCAGTTTTCCAGTGCAAGTGTAAAGTACCTTTGTATCTTAGCTCACAACAGAATGTTTGAACTATTTCAAGATGGCTTGTGTGGTATGTGTAATACAGGGTCTCTGACACAGTGCACAGAAACATTCATTGGTGTATGCACTTGAGTCTGGTAAGAACAATTTCTTATTGTGTTGAAGTGTGTAGCTAACTGCAGCTCACTGTCCTGTCTCAAAGCTTCTTCCCAAACCACAGATGTCAGACACTGATTCTCCATTAGGCTTCAGTAATGCCAGTTTATTCCTGCTTAGGCATTTTGGTACAACTGGACTCTTGACACAGTTGTCCTTATTTTTACCACTTGTCTGTTGTGCCAAATACCCTTTTCCTAAGTTCCTGGAACAGTGTGTTGTCTGCTAGGGAGTGACTGAATGTTTCCTCTCACGAATTCCCTGCTGGTCCATAAGGCTGGATGGAGGCCAAGGGTCTGGTGCCTTTCTGCAACCTTTCAACTGATTTGTAAAAGTTTCTGGCTGTGTAGACAAGTTCCTTAATCCCTTGCTCACCAGGTTGCAATTGTAAGGAAATATTTTGCCTTTTCTGGTTTTTTGTAATGGTTTGTCAAATGTTATGAAGAAATAGGTAGCCTTATCTTCATCATTCCTTACTATTCTGAATTTTCTTCTCTAAATACTGGGTAGTTTTAAGGATCTCAAAACTTTTTCTAGGAGAGGATTTGAGGATTCTCTTTGCTTTTATTGAAATATTTGTCTTCCAAGTTTAATATTTGAATTTCACTAAAACCCTGATGTGTGAAGGTACAGAAGACAAAGGCCTCTAAAGAATATGTGGTGCTGCATTGTGTTCAGAAACAAGACTCAAACCAACTGTAATATTACTCCTTTCATAAGGTCCTACAGGGTCTTGTGCTCTATCCCACAGGGCCAGCTTAAATATTGTATTTTCCATTGTTAAAAGTACAGATATAAAATTACAGAGGCAGGAACAGTCTGTTCTGCAAGCTTCTTAGTACTGCAGGGAATTACCTTCATGAGGACTCTGGGCTTTAGGGCACTGTAGTAATATGTGGGACACTGAACTGGTAAAACAGCTCTGCTTAGAGTTTCCAAAAGTGCTTAGTGTTGGTGGAAGCTGACTCTAGAGTATGTCTAAGTTCAGTAGGAGCACAGCTGAATCCATAATAGATATTTGGAAAAATTTGACCTTACAACTGAAAAGAATGGCTAGGCTTAAATGTATTTCTCTGCTCTTCATATCCTTGAAATCACAGTAATAAAACCAAAACTATGCTTGAGGGAAATAGAATAAACCTGATTTGATTCAACAGGCTAGACTAGGAAGCAAACTCTTAAGTTTGTTCACATGAGTAGAAAAATGAAGAGGCTCGGGTTGCAGTGGGCTATATAGTTTTTGGCCTGCTTATGTGCTTGAAATGTGTAGATCTATAGATCTTTTAACTGTGTGACTAAATACCACCATATTTTTCAGGGCAAACCACAATATTCTGCAGGGCAAACAAGGCTGCCCACTTGGAAGCCATTTAGCAAAGTAGCCATGTTGGTGGTGTAATAGCTTTTTTGGGGCTTAGACTTTCCTTTGCACAGTTGCCCATAGACAGTAGGAATAATTCTTCTCTGTGTTTTGCAGTCTGTAAGGGGTGCTGCTTATGCACACCAGTACTAAACTAGTCCTTTTAAAAAATAAAAATCTTATCTCTGTGCTAATAATTCTAAGAAAAGGGAAGCAAGAAAATGTGTGAGGAATACCTGTACTTGCAAAGATATACTCCAGTACTTGAAGAAGAACTCATTTTCTGCTGTCAGAACTACCATTCAACTTAAGGGCTCTGTGATCTGAACAACGCTGGCAGGATTAAAATGGTAGAGAGTTGGATTCTGCATTTACCAGTAGGCTGTTCTAATGGTTTTTCTGAAAAAGGAGGTTTAAATAGCTCCTCCCTATTCTGGGAAGGCTGCTTTGATATCTTGTTTTGGCATGTGTGTTGAATACCTTTTCTTCTACTCTTTCAAACTTACTTCTCCAATAGTGTCTAGAATAGATGACAGTGATAGACATTGAAAATTATGATCTCTTTTAAATCTTGCTCCTTCATATCCCCCTTCTCTTACTGTTTTCCACGTCATGGCACACTTATACTTTTTAAATTGCTGTCTCACAGGTCTTCTGTCACATCTCACTTTGTATAATTTGTTGTCTTTGTGCATTTCTAGGATTGCTTAATTTATACTCTACATAAACTTTCTCTTTTCTACATAAACACACAAATTTAAGTTCCTACAGGAACAGGGAGCACTTTGATCAGAACTTCTAAACCTATGTAGGGTGTTATCTGTGGCTATTTGCCTACATGTGGCCTTGAAAGAGCTGTTCCTTGTGGGTCGTCATAGGGAGAACCAAGGAGTCTTAAAAACAACCCAAAACTTGACGTAATGTGTTACGGTGCCGAAGTGAAGATGAGCTGTGAACTCGATATGGCTGGGCTGAAGACACCTGTTTGAGAACTCAACTGCCTGTCATCTTTCTGCAAAAGAGCTGCTTGTTGTTTGGAAGTGTGTGCTGAGCATTCAGGGGTTGCTGGCTGAACTGATCCTGATGTGTGGGGAGGCGGGACTGTGAAATCCTGTGGAAGTTGAAAGAACTGCTCTGCAGCTCAAGAATGGCTGCTATGATTGTTATGCATGTAGAATCATTTGCTGTGGTTCACTCCTGTAGTTTTCCACTTGGCTTTAGTCTTTCATCAAATGTTAAGCTCAGAACTGTCTGTATGCGGAAGGTGAAAGGATTTTTGCATATGGTATACTCAGTGTCCAAATCAGTGCCAAGTTACTCCAAAACTTTCTACCTCTACATGCCTCGTCCTCCAAGTGAGGTATTTCCATACGCCTTGGTACTGGGTTGTATGCATAGGTCATCATCCAAATGTAGTCTTCATGGTGTGATGGGGCTCTTGGAGCAGTGGTTCAGTGATTTTGTCAGGAGATAGAATGACTCTGTACACTGCCATAGTGGTACGAGTGTGTCCAGGACTAGGTGTGATGTTGAGATCACTGCCCACAGATCAGGTGTGTGTGCACATCTCTTGGCTCTGTTGAAGGTTGTGTGTGGGATCTTTGCATGTTCTTCTCCAGTCCTTCAACAAGTATCCTTAAAACTGTAAAAACTAACAACTAGTTCATAAAATCATCAGAGTTAATATAGCCATATTTTGAGACCTGATTTGGCCCTACTTTTTTATAAATTAAAGTAGCCTTACTGTGGGATTTTCTGCTGCTCAGATTGGGTCTTCGTAAACTTTAGCATACTGGTTGGTGTAGTGGGAGCAAGAATTGTGACTGAATTCAACTCAGAATTGGGGATGACCTCCAGAGCAACAAGCAACTGCAGGATTGTTTTGCTACTTTGCAAGATGCTTTTTGCAGCTGCATTTTTCTTGGTTAACAAGTTTCAACTTCATCTTGGAAGGATAAAATGAAGCAACATTGTAAGCAGTTCACTTCAAGGTATCAGGCACGATTGCTTTTAACCCCTGGTGCTTATGACTGTCCCTCCCCTGGTGCTGGATGGTTGACTTTGCTTTATTTTTTCAGTACAGCTGGTTTTAGGAATCTAAGGAAGAAATGTGTGCAAGCTTTCTTCTTCATTGTTTCTTATGTGTGTTTCTTTTGATAACCAACATGTGTGGGCTGGAAATCTAAGCTATTCAGGGATGTTTTGTTAGGGTAGACTTTTAAAGGCAACACAGAGCTATGTTTTACTCTGCCCAAGTGTAAAAATCTAATGAATATTTTTACTTTAATTGCTGAGCTCAGGCGTTCTTAGCACATTCATGGGATTTGCTGGTTTTGTCTGACTATTTGAATGGGTGTTGTAACCAGTGAGGATTTAAGAAAAGATGTCTGAGGAGCCCACTTCATGCTTGTTTACAATAATAGTTGTTCTGGGATACTGTCCTGTACCTGGTCACCTAAAACCCTGTTCAATTGTTTTGGCCATGTCTACTTCTAACAATGGACCTGGGTTGATATAGAATCACAGGAGGGACCACAATGGGGTCATCTGGTCCAACTTCCCTGCTCAAAGCAGGGTCATCCTAGAGCACGTGGCACAGAATTGCACCCAGATGGCTCCTGAATGTCTATCTCAGTGAGGGAGATCCCACAACTTCTCTGGATAGCCTGTTCCAGTGCTCTGTCCCTTGCACAGTGACTGATACTGTGGTACCTGCTATCCTGGGCACACCACGGATATGTAGTGACTTGCTGTCCTTTAATTGCACGGTACTGCCACCAGCAGTTTTTGCATTTTGATAAGTCAAAAATGTGCTGAGATCATCTCAAACTACTGAATAGCTGCTCTCAAAACTGCACACTGCCTTTGTGAAAGGTTCAGCAAGTACCTTGCTGTATGGCAACACTTCTTTGAAAGATTTTCTTTACCACAAGGTGAATTTTATTCACGTTTTGAGCTTTAGAGTTTTAAAATATCAAGTGCCTTCACATTTAGAGGAAATATTGTATGGCTATTTTAAAAACTAATTACTACACATAGAGTTCTGGTTTATAAGCTGATATGTATATACAAGTATATGCAAGGTTCATGCAGGTTGTGTGAATAGGAAACTGCAGGTATTTTTTCTTCCTGTGATAATTTTGTTGTTTATTTATTTTTTTTAGTGGTGTGGTTAACCTCAAGATCAATATGGACAGAACACAGGCATCCCATTAGGGCTGGCATACCCCATAAAAGCAGGGCATGTCCCAGTGGAGGGTGTTGGACCCAGCAATTGCTGTGCAGCGCACTGCTGTGAGCGTGCTGTGCTTGTGGAGCTCCTGGGCTGTGAGGAACTGTGTGCTTTGAGAAGCTGAATCCCATCTCTCCATCTCTTTGCAGTTTCTAGTGTTTAACCCGTTGTTTTGAGGAAGTGTATGAATCTTCAATGTTGTGGATTCTGATCAGCCATCAGAGTACTCCCTGCAGAGAAAAGGCTGGGGAGGAATTGACCTTCAGGTACTCTGTGTGCTGCTTGGGCATCAGTGCCCCACTGTCACTTAATGAGTCTTTACCTTAGCTTTTAGAGCAGTTAACATCATGTCCTGGTGGGTCTGGAGAGTGTAGACTATCTCTGTCTGAGGTGATAATCTAAACTAAAATAAAGGGTGAAGGTGGAGGTTGCTTTTGTAAGTAACAGGTATTGGTTGGAGGCCCTTTAAGCATATCACAGTTGTTGTAGCCCTCCCCAAAGCAAACCCAGCACCTGATTTAATTTGAAAATAGAAAAGCAAAGAACTGCTTAAACATTACTTGAGTTTTTGAAAAATATACCTGATTTAATTACTGCTGGTATCATTAAGTTTTTTTTGCTTATCCAAAAGACTAATGTTTTATATGATGTGGACAAAAAAAGTGCTCTGAACCATAGATTTATGGTATGTTTAGTGGGGTGTCTGCCTGTCCCAACTGTGAAGACCTTTGGATCAGAGGAAAGCTGACACTTAACTATTGTTTCCTCCTCAACTACTACTTTCAAACTGTTGGTTTAAAACAAATATGTTTACTTCAAATTACAGGTAATAAAAGTATTCACATTAAACTGCAAAGAGCTACATGCAAAATAAATTGAGTCTGATTTAAATGTCAGAAATAAAGAAATAGTGAGTTAAAGCTTCAACTCTGCCCACAATGTAACTTATTATACCATGTTACAAAGTTTTGGAGATCCTTTCACTACTCAAGAGGAGTGTTGTGATTCAAAAATGCAGTCCTAGTGTTAATTTTTCTGGTTTTGGTTTCTTCTTTTATCTCCAAATAACAGTTGGTGGGAGTAGGGAGAGGGTAATATAGAAATGTCTAAGTCCAGAAAACAGATGGCAATGGTGTCTTTAGAGCTTTTGTGCTTTATTAGATGAACAAGCATTTAGGGACCTTTTAAAAGCATGTGTCCTGGACCCAGTACCATATCCTTAGTCCTTAGAGCTTAATATTAATGTTTCCATACAGTTGGGATCTATTACAGGGTATAAAAAGCTGCAATGATTTAGAGCTCTGTTTTAACAATATTTGTGCCTCTTATCGAAGGTTGGCTCCTGATGTATGGTTCATGGCTCTGCTAAGAGGGGCAGAAGTGTTCCACAAGTTCTGGGGTTTTTTTTGCAGGCATCTCTTGGGGTAAAGCCAGTGCTTGGTCTCTGCAGGCCTTTGCTTAGAGGTGGGTTGTGTGGAGGGGACCCCAAGTGGTGCAAGGGGTCAGACTTGTTGCTTTTTCAGTGACTTGGAAGAGGCATATTTTAAACTATGGAAAGCACAGCAACAATTTCTGTACCTTGGCACACTAGGATCAGATGTAGTTTGTGAAAACAGGAAAAAATTGAACATTTTGTCTCAGTCCCGGGTGTGCCATGGTGTAATGGAGGCAGGTGTATCATTTCAATGTTCTCCACAGCAGTGCAGTTTTTTTCTGGGCCCTCTTAACTTAGAGTTGCAGTGAGCCTGGAGAGCTTTACTGAAAAAATACAAATTGCTAGGAGAGCAGACAATGCAGGGGGGGAAGGGATTCCTTCAGCCTGCCTGGGAGACTTTGCTCAGTTTTGACGCTGTTCTAAATCCATTTCATTCATGTGTGACACCTGATTCTCCCTACTATTTTGCCTGTATTTTTGTGTTCAAAGAACAGAAGTGGTTTTTATTGTGGGATTCTGGCATGGGTTCTCAACCTGTGCTGATGTTTTAAGGTGTGCAGCCATTTTATACAAACACCGCAGTGTAATAAGACGACAGTATCCAGGTGCTACAAACTGCATCTTTCACAGTCATGATATCCTTTTTGTATCTGATCTTCCTCTTCTGAAATAACTGTTTACTTTTCCCTTTTCCTCATGTACCTTCCATCTTCTTCACATTGGGCCTTGAGTTAATTTTTGGATTTTAGTCTTGAATACCAGGCTGACAGGCTGATCTGTGATGCTGTTGGCCAGCATCTGTGATGACCAGTTGGTAATGTCTAGGGCAAAATTAATTTTTTTTTCTTTTATTTGATATGTGCAGTAAAAGCTAGTATTTTGCAATATGATAGAGAACAGGAACAGTGGTGGCAGCAGCAATTTAGCTGAAGGTGCAGCAAACAAGCCCAACTCATGCTCAGTATTCACACTCCAAGTCCAGAATGGGAGGGTTGGAAAGAATTTTGGTTTTGGCCTGAGAACAAGAAAAGGATTACAACTACTAAACTTATTCTAAGTTTTTTTTCTGAGAAGAAGAAGGAACTGAGTGGAGAATGAAGTATAGTATGGTGTTTTATGTAGTGATGACTGAAAAGCATAAAAAGACTTTCTTCTATTGTCAGTTCTAATTGGAGGCTGGCACTGATTAGCAAGAGGAAAGAAGTCTAGGAAAGGAAAGACAAATGGGGAATTTTATTGAGTGGAAAGCTGCAGAACAAAAGAGGATTTTTTGTTGTTCTATATTCTAGTGGTTTTATAGAAACCTACAAACTCCATACAAACTATTGATAATTCTCTCAAGTGTAAGGAGGGGGGCAAATAGGAAGAGGTATGAGTGCTAAGTAATTCTTCTTAGTAAAGATGGTCTGTAGGATAGTTTGTTAGGAATTCCTGTACTGCGAGCTTTTGTCTTACTGTTCATGCAGTAGGGACAGTGATGTGAATAAGTATTTTACCTGGGGCTCTTTAACAATGAAACCAGAGCTCTGGGACCACATCTCTTGGTGAAGATATCTCATTCCTGGTTATGAGAAGATCCTGTTGGAATGTTAAATATGAAGTGCCAACAGCATTAAGGCTGTTTTATGCATTATATAGCATAATGTGTTATGTAGGCATGTGAATCATATGGGTTTAACTCTTTAAGTCAATGGAATTGTCACATCTCTTCCAATTTAACACAAACATGCAAAGGTGGAGTCTACACGTGGCTTAGTCACACCTCAATCAGAAAAAGCATCTCAGTGATGATATGGAAGGCAAGTTGTAATGCTGAAATTGTCATGGTGCAGAAGCTCAAATGCAGAGGCAGAAATGCTGTCTCTGGCTAGAAACAGCTGAGAATGTTTCAGCTTCTTGTGCTTCCCATCCTAAAGACTTTACAAGGAGCAGTAAAAGTTACTGGATGGCTCTGTGTCTCTGGTGCTTGTTTCAGAAGTCTGAATACCTGATTTGTGCTCCCAATTTGCTATGGAGACTTGAGACACCTGGCCTTCCTCAGCTGTCTGCAAAATCAAGGGCTGTGATGATGCCTCTTCCTGCAGGCTTTGCACAGTGAGAGGCTGTATTAATATCTTGTTTGTTCCAGAATGGCTTCAGGCAATGGAGTAGTTCTGCAGATATGTGGGTGGGAATGTGTGTTTGACAATAATAATGAAAGGACATCTGTAAATGAAGAATAGCTTTGTTTTAAATATAAAGGGGTCAGCAACCTAATTTACAAAATTAGCAAGTGGGTTTTGAAAGGCTGATGGTGGCAACAGATAAGATAAAGAAATGCACCACGAATATCTTAAAGTACAAGAGCAAACTGTGGTTTGGCTCTGATATTAGTAAGATATCTAGCTGGCTTAGGTGCTGAAAGTAGCTGAGCTGCAGCTGCCACCAGCTTCTTCAACAGGATGAACTGCATAGTGTGAAGTCTAGGCTTCTGCAGCCAGGCTGTGAGTATTGCCAGCATCTGCTGCAAAGAAATTGGCTCCCTGTATGTATGTTGACAGTAAGAATCCTCGGTGTTAATTCTGCATCCATCCTTACATAAAATACTAACACCAGCACTGGAAGGTACATCTCGAGTAGACTTGAAACTAAGAGAGCTGTGACAGATTAATTGCTGGTATGAGCAAATGAAAAAGCATATTATCTCCTTCTAAAAAAATTAAATTACATTATTTTGCAGGTCAAGAAATACTGCATGTGGCAAATACTTCAGGCAAGCCATTTGGAAGCATTTCCTTATAAAACTTTGGAAAAAAATCCCCAACTTTATTGGCCTGAATATTGCATGGACTAGAAACTTGCTGGAGGACTTAAAGCAAAACTAGTAGATGTGGCAGTAATTTGAGCTACAAGGCAGAGAACAGTGCTTGTAGGATAAATACCAAGCTCAGATTGTCTTACTAATGATTTAAAGGAGGAGGTGAAACAGCTCATCAGTTAAATTCAGAATTTGATACTAAATGGGGATTTTTTGCAAGCTCAAATAGAATGAAAACAAGTAGTAAGTATGGAGTGGTTAAGTCTTAAAAGACAGTATAAAAACAAGCTAAAAAAACAAGTGTGTTTTAGTGAAGAGAGAGAGCTGGCATCTTTTCTATATGGGAGAAGTTTGTTCAGCATGTTTTACCTGGCTGTGTGTCTGCCTCGGCTGTACTAGTTCAGAGACGTGCTTTGGCAGCTGTAATTAGTGTTGAATTTTTATTCCTGCTGAAGACTATGGCTGAGAATTAAAATTGGGTCATAAATACTGCAACAAATCCAAGGCTATTGTTAATAAGACCATGCTACTCCAAACGGCAGTCTGATTCGGCAGAGATGCTGAGGGGCTGTATCCCTTAGGACTTAAAACAAATGAGGACATTTAATGCTTCAGAAACCAAACACATTTTTAAGTTTCTTTCGCAAAGAGATAGTTATCACATTTTATGCCCTGAGCTAAGCTGCAGTTCAGCCTATTGTTACTTGGTGTTTATGCAAACTACTGTTTCAAAATATTTCTTAGTGAGTGGCTCAGTGAATCAAGTTTTTTTTTCTCCTATTCTGTTTATAGGGCACTCACTGGAGAAGAGGGGAGACACCAATTGTTCTCCCCTCCCCAGTCTGTGTGGGTGTGTGCACAGTGCCTGTGGGGTATTTCAGAGAAGCAAACAAATTATCTGCAGTGTATTTTTACATTATAACACCCTTTAGCTGGGTAGGCAAGAAGTGGTGACTTCGTTGTTTTCTATGCTCTGCTGTCAAGAGCACTGATAGGCTTTCAGTGGGTCCCAATTCAGAGCTTCATTAGCTTTCAGGGAACAGAGCACTTCTGGATCTGCTGGTGCTATACGTGTCAGTCTTGCCAAAAACATTTTACTAGTTGCTGTTTCAACTGATGCTTGATGTTATTACTACTAGGGGAATGCATTGTTTTATAAATGACATTAATAAATCATGTAATACTGAGGAAATCCAATGTTAGCAATTTTAAAATTGATCATGCACATTATAAAGGTAAGTTTAAATGCTCTAATAGAAAACATTTGATGGCTTTCTCCAAAATGTTCACTGTTATATTCTGCCTGATTTAACATAGGTGATCAAGACAGACAAACCTGACACAAAGTACTTAACATTTGCTTTTAATCTTTTGAAAAATTACTTTCTATAGATTTTTTTTTAAAGCCTTCCACTTTTTCTGTCAAATAATTCAAGTATTTAGAGGATTTATTACTATTAAACCTTTCACATTTCTGGTTTGAGTTAAGTCCTAATGCCATCAGTGTGCCTTACCATTGGCTCAGAATATCTCTTAATGTCTTGCATTTGACAAACTCTCTGGTAATTTCAGAAGTGCTGTAATACTGAGTTTCGCCAGTACTGGAAAAGGGAGTAAGCTTTTGACTAACAAAGGATGGAGCTTGGGTGGGCTCCAGCAGGAAACTTTGCATCAGGCAGGTCATAGACTTCTGCCAAGAAGCCAGTCATATGAAAGACAGCTGGTGAATGCGATGGGTTTTGTGCTGCTTGCAGTTGTTACAGGATGACTCTGAATGTCATTGTGAACCCTAGTTACTGCCTCAAAGCAGGGTAATATTTTCTGTGTATATTGTCACAGAGGGGTTGTTGTACTGAAAAAGAAAGTCTCGAGAATGGAGTGCCTATGGAGATGCTTATGGGGTGGATAGAGAGAAGAAAGGGAATAAGCTAGGGAAAAGTGGTATTTGGGGAGTTTGAGAGATTAGTGATGAACTGCTGAAGTGTAAAGGATGGGCCACTTGGTTTGTAAGATTTAATAGGCAAGCCAGGAAGAATATTGAAAATCAAGACTTAATTGAGGTCAGAGTTAGTGAATGCTGGTCTCTTGGAAGCAGCATTTTGTTTTCTTGTGTGAGAAAAGGGCATTTGTGGAAGTAAAAAGAATTGCAGTAGCTGATTGAAGATGATTAGGATGGGAGTAGGGATTCCAGTTTTGTTTTCAGACCTGCAGATATGAAGTATGGCTCCATCTTGAGAATCTAGAGTAGATTTGTACTGAGGAATTGTAGGCTACAGCTTAGTAACCTCTTGATGATGAACAAAGAGTTTGTTCTTGAAAAGGCTTCCATAGTTCTGCATGTAGCATATACACTCATGGAGTGGGCAAGGGTTTAAAAAAGAGAATTGAGGTCAGACATATAGTGGTATGGAGTATTTCTTGTGCCTGTGATCAGTTGGAGAGATCAGTTTCTACAGTCTGGGGTCAGTCATAGTTGTACTGGAACCTCCTATGATGGAAGCAACAGGGGAAACATAAAGTGTGAATTGTACAGCAGACAGCTTCTCTCTGGTCAGATATGGAAAACAGACCATACCGTTTTCTTGACTTGTAAGATTTGTGCCCAATGAAAGCACTCCTGTTAAGTTGGAAGTAAAAAAAAAAGCGAGGTTTAAACATGAATTTGTTGTCAAAAATATTAATCATTTTCTTTATGCACAATATTGAGGTGGTGAGTAATTACTGAATCAGGTAGCTGAATTGGAAAGCTTATTGGAGAAAATACAGTTTGAAATAGTGGATCTACCACAACCTTAAACAAGTCTTTCTAGTAGCTTCTTGTTTTTACTGTTCTTAGAAAGAAAAAAATCTTACCTAGGTTCACCAACTAGTGACTCTTCTGTGACATTTGCCTGGCAAGATAAAAAAGCAGTGTCCTTATGCAATAGCAAAGATAACTTATCCCATTACATTAAGACTGTAACTAAATGAACCTTGATGCATTTAACTGAGCTCCTTAAGTATCTTATGGAAAGGAAAGTTGTCTACAGATTTTCCTCTGCTACGACTTGTCCATTTTTCACTGAGTTATTAATTCCTTTAGCACAATAACGTGTGCCTTTTGAAGGCTCAGTGCAGTGTAAAAAATTTGTCTGCAGTAAATGGAGTATCAGTTTTATTATTACATTCAGATCTTGGCTAGTAAAATCGCAAGTTGTAAATTGGGGTCTGTTTTGGTGGTGACTGGAGTTTAGGTGTAGAATTTGTCAGTAGACAATTCTGAGTATCAGTAGCTTCAGAACTTAGCACAGGTAGGGAAAACACTTTTTTTGTATAGTAGCCTTTCTCTTAGACTTAGATACTCTGAATTAACTTACATATTTATTTAACCCAGGTCTATCTGTGATTAAACTGATTAGCTTCTGATGGGCATCTGGCAGCAATCCAGTGGTGAATGCCTTTTTAAATTTGATTTCACTAACCATTTTTCTCTAACAAATGGTATCATTATCTGGAATTCAGGATGTTGAATGCTCCTGAACAGACAGTCTACTGCTAATGTGTGCAGAAAGATTTGTTTGGTTTTTTTTCTTTTAAACAGCTTATTTAATGGGTTTTGCTTTTTTAATGCATTTTTCACAGTCTTTATGCTACTTGTACAGCATGGAAGAAAAGTAGCATAACAGAATTTTAAAATCAAGTTTGTGGGGTTGTCTGACTTCCCTCTTCTTTACCAAAAGGAGCAATAATTTAAGTGGCATGGAAGCTAGCCCTATATTCTGAAACTGAAAAACTGTGAAAGTTCAAGTGAAAATCGAAAGTGATGGTATGGTTGTAGTTCTTGTGGCCTGTCTCCCAACTTATATGTAATATTTTAACCCTGATAGGGTCAAATTATGCTAGTCCTCTTCGTGGCATGGAAAGGGAAATAATTAGACATTCCTTTAAAAGTTAAAAAGCTTCCATTTCTTTCTCTTGGTTGTACTGCCAGTTGAGTTGTGTGCACAATTGTCAGCAAGTTAAAGAAGCCTTTTGTTCTGAAATGTACTGGAGAACTTTCTGTACAGCACTAGGAGTAGAAGACTTGAATGACCCTGTAATCTAGTTTTAGTCAAACATTTGAGAGTGACTGGAATTAAGGAAGATAACATTGAAGACAATTTAATGTATTCTAATATTTGTCTTATTAGCTATTCCTTGAGGAATTATTTACATGAGTTATTCTCTGGAGGTCCAGGCGTAAATCCTCTCTGGAAGTCGGCTGCACTACCTCCCCAATTCCCTGAGGATGGCAGCCTCATCATGTATACTGAATTACCAGGCATGGTATTTATCTGAAAGTGGTTTTACAGGTGAGAATTAGTCTCTCCCTTCCTGCTGGCCACGTCCTCACTTTTGTTTGTTTTCTTAGGATCTCTTGAACTGTACCAATAATATTTTTCCTGAAGTCTGTGTCTTTCAGAATAATTGTGTTAAATATCTTCTTTACAGAAGAAACAAATCTGTCTTGAAATAAACTCTGATGAATAATGGCTTAGAATATCAGATTGCTTGTCTATTTTCTTGTTTAATGTTGACAATCTAGTTATATTTCAACAGGAGCAACTACTCAGTTTTAGAAGCTGAATAAAGCTCTGGTAGGTTTGATACTAGAAGCTGTGATTTAACATAGTGATTTGAAAGGCTGTAAAGGATATGTTGCTTTATTAAGTTTGTCTTTGCCACAAAGGTTTAAAATAAGGTAGAAATGGGGCAGTTTTTCATGAGCTCAAGAGTCTGCACTCCAGTGTGAATGCAGCCAACTGATACATAATCTCAGACATGAATTTGCAGATAGAGCCAACAGCTGCCAGGGTCTAGAGGATCCTGGGCCCTTAATCAACGTAATTCCTTAAAGGTAACTGCTACCACATAAATATGAGGAGTAAGTGAACATTTCTTTTTTTCTTCTGCTCCACAACTACAACTGAGAACGAGATGCCTGCTCAGGAAAGGACAGTGGTGTCCTCTCTGGGAATGTTGCAAATTTCCTTTATCTTTGCAGTAATAAAGCTCTTAGAAACAGCCTAGGCTCTGCCCCCTACTTCATTTCACTTGATGACATGGGAGTACTGCTCAATTTGTGTGGTAATATGTTGGGGAAAGGGCTGTGTGAGTGCTGGTCTAACAGGGGACTTGAGCTCTTATAGAGCAGTAAAACCCCTTCCTGTTTTAAGCCATGTCAAAAGAAGGAGAAAGGAACTTGCAGATTGCCAGGCAGGCACCACTGTGCCTTTCCCCTTTCTTGTTCTCCCCAGTATTTTTCAGTGTTTTCCCCTTCATTCTTCTTCCTTTACCAGATGTCAAATTGTGTCATTTGGGATTATAAGTTTGGCGGTACATAAGATGCACTAATATAATCCTCTTTGTAGCTTGATTCTGTGAGGTGTTAGATATCCTGTGATATGCTAAATGCTTGATGCAATGTGGGATTAGGATTTTAAGTCAAGTTTGTGCAGTGATGCTGTTATAAATAACAAATAATGGTGAAAGGATGTGTAGAATGTCTGAAATGGCAAAGAGGTGGTTATCTGCAGGCTTGAACCTGTTTCTCTGTTAAAGATTGGGCACAACTGCAGTCTTTCTATTGGTCTTTTGACTGATTAACCATGTTGAACAGTCTTAGACTTTTTTTGATGCTCATACATTTGAAAGCTGATAGTGTGGTAGCTTTCCAAAGCAAAAACTCCAAGAATGTGTTTGAGAATACTTGCTGTTTACATGATTTTTACTTGCAAAATTACTTGTGTTATGTGTTTTCTGGATTTAACTATACTATTATTCTGTCTGGCAATTAAAATAAATGGATCTAGGGGATTTTTGTTGTGTAAATGGACCTTCAGGACTTCATGTTTTTCTCCTCCAATGAATGATGATGAATTCGTCATGTTCTGTTGTAGTATTGGCTGAGTTCCTGAAATTATTTGTGTACAAGTGCTTTGACAGCTGTTGAAGATGATTTTGCTTTCTGGCTTCTAATAATGGAATGATTTTTCTTTGGTGCAGCTTTATTCATAGCAAATTAATAATTAATAAGGTAGAATGTGGCATAAAATTTCTGCCTTTCTGTTATGAGTCACCTGTTACTGAAATTGACTGTCCTATTGTATTGTGTTGCAGGAGCATTACAGAAAATTTTGCTAGAAGTTACTCAGTTCTGTGTAGGCAATTGTGCTTTTGCCTGTTCCTTCGGGATGGTGAAAATATCTTTGCTTACAGTATAATGAAAAAGCATATAGCTCTTCTCATACCCACAAGGAGAAATACTCAGAACATCTGCATGAATTTTTTGGGAAGGAAGGCACTGAATCCCCTTTACATGCAGTATGGGCAGATGTGCACTGCAGAATTAAATGCAGAGCAGTTGCCTTAAATTTATTGCAGCAGTGAGAAGGAACAGCAGGGTGTTTTTCTTTCACCTGGAAGTTGCAGTGTGTGTGGTGTAAAGCAGTGAAAGCACAAGCTACAATTCCAGTCTCCCTTTCTTCCACTGCTCTCCATCACCCAAAGCTTCATCCCCCAAGAGGCTCCCCCTCCAAACATTGCTGTCTGAGTTAGTAAAACAAAACAGTGTCTGTGCTCCAGAGATGACCAAGATGGAATTAACTAGAGAGTAAACAACACTCTCTTATCTGGAGGGAAATAGCTCTCAGCAGAAATGTTTTGTTTCCTAATTTGACCAATTTACACAAATAATTTTAATGCATCTTTTGCCCTTGCTTTGACACTTGCATTCTGAGACACAGAAGATCCCACTGGCGAGGGGAGAGATGCTCAGTGCCAGCTTCAAGTACTGAGAAATGTGAGAGCTGACATCTGTCTGAGACCCTTCTTCCCAAAGTGTGACACACAGAGCAGTCCTGTGGGGGATTGTGTTGTGGTACAGGAACAACTGGCTACTAATATGGATAGCAGGCTTGAAAACACAAGCAAAAGGAAGCCTGTGCTAAGCTGACTACTGTTTTCTTCCTAACTCTATGGGTAAAAGTAAGTTCTTTGGTTATTCCATTGATTCTTTTGGTATTTATTTCATTTAGATAGGTTTTGTTCTTGGTTTATTGCAGGTTATCTGGCCCATCCCCCCCTATTACTTCCCCTTCCAGCCAAAATATTTACCAGCTTTGGTAATAAGTTTTTTGCATGGCTTTTTTTAGGTTTTAAAAAAGCGTATGTTTCTGTTTTGCTTTATGTTGTGATAGATTGAGTTAGTCAACCACGATCAAGACAGGTCTGTAACTGGTTAAGAGATAATATGCTTCTGAGCTAGGAAGGCATTAAAGATTAGTCTAAATATCTTGGTCATATGAATTTTCCCATTGGAGGTGGAATGAAGCTTAACAGGGGCCCCAGGGACTCAACCCTGGTCACAGTTTTACAGCTTAGAAACAGAAACAGTTCTTTTAGAATGTTTACCACCACTTTCCAGTTTAATTATATTCTTCATATCATGTGTAAAAGGTGGGATGTGAGGGGAGGGTGTATGTGCAGGCAAGGAAGGGAGCCCCAACCAAATTTTCACCATTTCTCGTTCCAGTCCAGCTTGAGTGGGTCTAACATAGATATGGCTTCACCAGATGATTCTGCAGTGTTTTTGGTGTTTTGGATAGAGTAGGTTTGGACTAGGTAGCCATGCAACATGCTTCTTGAAAGACTCTTTCATGAAACGCCCTGTAGCTGCAGGTGGGTACAATCCAATGGCTCTTCCAAGATGTGCTGAAGCGTTAAATGCTGCTGGTAAGGGTTTATGGCACAGGGCACAAGTACTGCAAATCAGGAGATACATTTCAGACCACTGGGGAACTGTTCCATATAACTGGTGCTTCCAAGCCTTGCACAAAGGTGGAGATCAAAAGTTATTAAGCAGACAAGTCAATAAAAGAAATTAAAACAGAATAATTGCAGCAAGGCAGGAAAAGAAAAAAATGGTGCATTTAGTGTGCCACAGTCCAAGGACATTGGGCTGGATACAATATCAGGCTTTGAACCAGGAAGTGTTTCAGTGGAGCAGGCTTTGGATTCCCTATTATATTTATGTTAAAAATGAAAGCTGGACATACTGCTGGAAGGTAACTTGCTTCAGGATACTTGCATGACTTTGAAATCTGCCTAACTCTGAAAATCTCTAACAGAGGTTTAATTTTTGTTTTCAATGAAACTCCTTTAGTCCAAAGAATAGAAGTCTGGTTGAAATATTAAGAGATCCAAGTACATTCATATGTGTGAAAAATACCTGCATGAGAACTGTAGAACAAAGAGAAGGTGTTTTATGAGTGGTGAATAATCCTTATAAAAATGTAGAGAGGATACTTCAGTGGTGGAAGCAGGGATCATAACTACTTGTGGGGCTTTTAGTTCTAATTGGTTGTTTTTTGGATGTTGTTGTTTTGTTGTGGTGTGAGTTTTTTTGTTTGTCTGGGGGTTTTTTGGTTTGCCGTTTGGTTTTGTTTCGGTTTTTTTAGTTTGCTTGTTTTTTGGTTTGTGGGGTTTTGGGGAATTGTTTTGTTGGTTGTTGTTGGGGGGTTTTTTTGTAGTTTTTTTGGGGTTTTTATTTCGGTGTTTGTGTGTTTGGTTTTTTTTGGTGTTTGGTTTTTTTTTGTTTGTTTGGGCTTTTTTTGTTGATGGTTTTTTTTGTTTTGTTTTGTTAAGTAAGAACAACAAATTTAATCTTTCAAGGAACAAGCATTGCTTTACCAGAACTTCTTACTTTCTAGTTTAGAAAGTGTAGGTGTGGATATTGGAGCCAGGGTATTTAAGGAATTGGAAACTTGTCCTTTTTTGATGTCCAGTACCTGTAATTTTTTTGTTCTAAAAGAAGTTACATGAGCCCAGGGAGATTTAAGTTGGATGGAATTCCTGCCCTTCTCCCAACTCCATCAGATCTGCAAATTGCAGAGTTCTCCACACTCTATTTTAAGATGTATAGATCCATGGTCTGTAAGGTGTGAGTGTTCACCTGGGGCTTAACTTGGGTCTGAAAAGCTTGTTGAGCTTAGGCTTTTATATGAAGTAGTGTGAGGCTAATGGGAGAGAAAGCAGAGCACCACTGGGCTCAAGAGGGGATGAGCAGGTTAGACCTCCACATTTCCAACTCCGGAGGTGGGATTTATAGCGTAGGGGTAAGCACACAAAACAGAGGAACGTGCTTCTACAGCTAGATCGTCCCAAAACACCCACGCCTCACTTCTGCTACAAAGTGAAGACAAAATGTGTTTATAGGTGTCGTAGATCAGAAAGCAGTGCAAGAGGGTAGGAGGCATATAGGTGATTTAAGGAAAAATTAAAGAATGTTAAGGAAAGAGCCATGAGCCTGTGCATGTGAGCAGGATTCTTTTCAAGTGTGTTCACAGATGTCACTTTGCTTATCAAAAGTTGTGTTAAGGGAAAACTGAACTTCTTCAGGGGAGTTCCCTCTATTTATGAGACTTGGAGAGTTCATACTCCAGACTGAGTTAAAGGCTCATTTCCCAGAGTACAAGCTGGTAATCTGTGTTGGTTGGTAGCAGGTAACAGCTTAATAAGGCGTGTGATATTAAGGAGCTGGAAGATAAAAAGACTGAGGTAGTCATAGATTCACTGATGAAAATGTGTCCAGCCGTGAGCTGCAATGAACAGAAGACCCTTCAGTCAGCTACAAGGAGGCCTGTGAACACACGGGGGTCATTTGCCTCAAGGCCAGTGTTTTACACAGAGTAAATAACAGAAGAAGGACTTGTCTGAGGAGTGTTAACTGCTGTTGTGTATCAGACACATGTTGTGTTTTGTTGTGTTGCATCACTGGCTATTGCTCAAACCTCTGACTACTCTGGGCCGTTTCAGTTGTTTGTTTCTGTAACTTTATGTTAACAGGCAGTGATCAAATTCTTCTTAAATTGATGAGGAATAGTCGTAATAGACAAAACCCACCTATTTTTATGTGTATGTGTGGGCTGATGTGGCAAATACATGGGGCTAAAAGGATGCAGTTGTTAAATGTGTAGTGGTAACTTGTCATTGAGGAAAGTCTTTTCAAGTACAGTGCACTTAAGTCAGAGGAAATTGCTTACGCTGGAATAAATGGGCACTAGCATTGTTTTATGGAGAGGATTGGCAGAGGTGAAAGGTAGACAATAGGCATTACATTTTCTTAAAAACTCCTTAGGAACCGGTCGCAAAGCAAACAACCATATGAACTCAGTGATGAAAACAAGTGTTAAAAAAATTCAATGCAAAGCTATTTGTGTTTAATTTTTCTTCTTTTTCACGTACTAAATTAAAATGTAACAAATAGAGCACTTTTTGCCTAAAGATGTGTGTTTAGGTTTGGGGGTTTTCTGCAATTTCACTGAAAACTCTTTGCACTCACTGTGATCCAAAAGTCTCAAACTGTCTTTGCCCCCAAGATTCCATTTTGCTCCTCGGGGGGAAAAAAGCCCCTCACAACTGTTTCCTACTACTGCATTAGTCTGTTACTTAGCTATTACTGAAGGAACACCAAAAAACAAAACCCCCATCCTTTTCTGAAAGCTAAAACATTCTTGACATTTCAACTCTTGAAAAGTGTGATTTATGTTATCCTAAATCAGTCTCCTTGATACTAATCAATACTTTCTCTCAGTTTTAAAACAGGAAATAGCTTCAGTCTGTGTTTAAATCTTGCAACGTCTCATGTCATGACCTTTTAGTAGTTTGTTCCTTTTCTCCCCCTATTCCAGTTTTCCCTTCTTTTCCTTCTCACAAAGGCCCCTCAGCTTGTCCTTGGATTTTTACTGAACAGTGGAAGCTGTAGATATTTCAATTCCTGCTTTTAGGTACATGTGTCTTAGAGGTTTCCAGTGCCTACTTTCTCACCTTCCTTGGCCTTTCTTTCCCTTTGCTTTCCTTTTCTTTTTATATTGTGCTGTACTCTTCTGAACTGCTCATTTTCTCACATCCACTTCAGCCCTGGGGTTCAGGCTTCTGGTAGGCTGAAAGCCTGCTGCTCCATCTGTGGGGGTAATGAACTCCTTGACACCAGCTGTATAAATCTCTGTTGCAGGCAGTAGAGTCAAGTCAGTAGGAGCATATGGGTGATTAGTTCTGTGTCCAGACAGGCGGCATGGGCATCCAGTGATGCTGTGCATTAGGAAGTGGAAAGCCTGTATTTCCTTGTGGCATTTTGTTCAGTAATTCAGTAGTGTTAAATCTATTGCTGAAGGGACGCTTGGTATCTCTCCACTGGTCTTCATTTGTTTCATTTGGAGACCTGAGAAACTGAAAGTATTGGAGGACTATTAGTCTTAGCTGAGTAGACATGTGTTGAGAGAACCCTGTACATACCTTAACAGACCTTAGCATAATTAACAGGACCTTCTAGGAGGGTCCCAAGGGCTAAACTAGCCAGGGTATTAGGCTTAGCTTTTTCAGACATTGATAATAGAGGCTCCTGGCAGGGCAGCTGTCTGACAGGATGCTGGTGCAGTGAGGAATGCTGGTGTTAGTTTATTCATTCATGTACCAGAATAAAAAGATGGCACTGCTGCACTTCTGCATTTTTTTTTCATTATGGTGCAGATATTTACTGTCTTTATGAACAGAAAATGTTAAAAAAAAAAAGGTGCAGAAGAAATGACTGCTAACTTACTGTCTGCTTTATTCTTTTTTCTTTCCCTACAAGATATGATGTGGGGATTTTTTTTAAAGGGAGCTGAGTCTCATGAGTGCTGTCCTCAAGTTCAGTTTCCTGGTTGAAAATCTGCATACGGTAATGTAATATTCTTCTCCAGGAAAGATTTTTATGGCATATGTAAATGAAATAAGACCAGCCCCTGGTGGTATTGACAGGATGCTGAGAAGGAAGCTGACTGTGTATTAACGTGCTTGCGGCTTAGGTCATTCTCACCGAACCCTGCAGCTCTGTGAGGTTCAGCTGCTTGGTGAACATGACTTCTCATTCTTTCAGTGACCCTTTGTAAAATGCTGTTTCATTAATGAGAAATATTTTTTTACAGACATCTCTTCCCTAAACTGTAGATGATACTGCATTGGATGTGTAATAGTGCTGTTTATACAGGCATAATTAAAGAAATGTGAGCAGGAATCCAGCCAATATCTGGTGTAAACATTACAATGGAAATAATCACTTTCTTTTGTGATCATTCAATTCGCTGGATCAAACTGACTTCTTCATATTTTAATCCCATTTGGACTGGTGTGGTTTCCTTTGCTTAAACTTTCAGAGAAACTTTGATTGCTATAAATTTCTTTGTTTTAAAAGTCAGGAGTTTTAGTGGGAATGGGATGAGATTTCAGGAGACAGCAAACATAACTGGAACACGGATGTGCCAAAGCAGTTTCCAGGCTTGGTGTGGCATTAGAAATATTGCCCTCTTAAAAAGTTGTCTTTTGTACTAACAACTTGGTTTAAAGAAACTTTGTAGTTCTCTTTCCAGAACAGGAGAAAAATGATCTGGACAAAACTGACCCTCGACATCTTATGTTGTACTTGATGAAATGTGGTGTTAGTTGGTAGATTTCTTCCAGAACTCATCAAGCTCCCTCATTTCACAGCTGGAAGTTTCCTTGGGTTTTTGGTGCACTGAGAAGAGTATTTGTTTCCTATATTCAGGAAGCAGTAAGCTTTCTGTCTGCTTTCCATAGTGCTGTGTTGAAAGCAAAGCTCACAGGTTCTTTTCCCTTTTAACAAATACGCATAGCGGAAGGAAAATTTCTCTCAGTGGAGTAATTGTTTTTTCCACCAAGTATTCTTGTTTAGAAAGTTGGTAATAAAGCTGAGGAACTTCCATCAAGCAAAACAGTAGCAAAGAAGACAAATAGGAATTTTTATGTGTAGCAGGAAAATCTAGTTCTTCTGATGCAAATTTTGTTGTACCAGGTATGGATTGAAGAGTCTTTTGGCATCTATTTAGATGGAGTAATGACCATTCAAACCAATGTAGCTACACTGACATCGAAATCTTTCAGTTCTGTAGCAGTGCCCAACAATTTGTGATGGATATTAACTTCCAGAACAGTTTAGAATGAGACACTTGCAGGCCACATGTTCTGAGTATCCTCTGCCTTGTACCAAAACTGCTGCCCTCTCATTCTTCTCTCCTGTGAGTGGTGACTCTTACCCCTCATCTGATCAGTGAAACCGTGCATTTGAGCTACACAGTGTATTTGCTGTTAGCATTCACTTAAAGTAAGAATGAAGATGTTATCTGGGATAATTGGTCAAATAATGTTTTAATGTTTTTGCTGATTTTAAGATTGCTTTTTATGTTAAAGGATAACACAAGTATGGTTAAGGAGAAATATTTGTTGTCTTTCTGCATGTACATGATGTTGGACTGAGTCCTTGCAGGGGATTCTCTTGGGGTAATTATCCTCTTCTGTGAGAGCTCGTTGTCATTTTGCTCTCTATCCCTTTGTGTTTCCTGTTTGCTTTGCCTTCTGGAAGTGTGTTAGCTCAAATAGGTATTTGAGACAACTGCCACCCAAGAAGCAAAGGAACAAAAGTGTCAGTAAATACCCAAGTATATGGAAGAAGAATTTAATTCTCCTTGTTAGCTCTCTGAAGTTTCAGGAGTAGTGATAGCTGTGTTTTATTATTTTTCTCCTGTGCTTCTCATTTCTCAAGAGGGTTTCCTTAGTATTAATGGCTAAAGTCTGTTAAAGACTGAGAATTCTTTTTAAAATGTTCCATTGCTGTTGCATGTCCTTCTCATCTCTCACTGCTGAATTAAAGAAGCAGCTGTGGTATACATGCAGTGAAATAGAATTAGGTATTTTCACTTTCTTTGTAGCTGACTATTCAATTAGAATTTGTTACCTTGGGATATTTTTGTGAAGATCTGTATTATGCTGTCATAAGATTGGATTCTTAAAAGTTGCTGTGGCCTTCAAGTGTCTCACAACTGAGGAGTTGCTTAAGCCTAGAACAGAACAGTAGCAAAAGGGACCCTGCAACACAGAAGTTTCATAACTGACCTACTCTCTGCCAGATATGGAAGAGGCAAAATATGAGGTAAGGGGGTGATAGATCAAGCATATGAATCCAGAAGTTTTGTGAAAAGGCTGGCTTTTCTCTTTTTTGAACACCCCCCTTCTGAGAAAGACAATGTGAGTACAAGAAGACAGTGTTCAAAAATACTGCAACTTTTCGAAATTCCTTATGAGTTTAAGATGTTCTATATTTTTTGTCGAGTTGCTATATGCTGTCAGTGGTAACTGATTTCTTTTTGCCTAGGAGAAAAGTGTGTAGAAAAGTAGGCTTATCACTATCAGGATTTCAGTTCCAAGTGGTGAGAGGTCATGGCAGTGCAGTAAGTTTCACTGGACAAACTGCTGTCCAGTCCACTGCAGTTCTGCAATTCACTGCACAAAGTGCTATCCAGTTCATTGCAGTTCTAGAAGCAGAAGGTGAGCTTCTCTCTTGGAAGAGGTTTTTAGTAGGCTATCTCCAAACTTTATGGATGACATTGCTGTATAGCTGTTCTTTAACTAGTGGTAAATCCATATAGAAACTTATATTTGCTGTAGTTGTCAGCTAATGATCTTAAGTCTGGTTTCGTATGTGAATGTCAGTGTTTGGGGAAACTCAATCTAATCCAGTTTTTGGTTTTAAACAGTGACCAGTAGTGAGTGCCTTGAGAATGTGTGTACAATTAGTGAATGAAACCTCTGTTGCCAGCAGCTGTATCTGCATCTTGTTTTCATAATCCTTCATTGATCTTTTTTTGTTCATAAATTTGAAACATTTTCCTCTGAATGTGTTTTAACTCTAATCTCAACTAGAGATTAGTCTGTAATCTCACCCTGGACACAGGGTGTTATGTACTGTGTAGAGCAAGTATTTTCTTTTTAAATCTCCTTGGTAATTTCATTGGATGCCATCAAGTTCTTGCATTTGAAGAAGTTAAGAATAATCATACTCTGACTTTCTTCCATGTCTTCCTCCCCAATAAACATGCCTCCAGTATATTGAATTTTTGGTTCACTTTTTAAGACACCTCGTCCTTGTTGGAAAGGACTTTCACAGTTTTGTTCTTCACTGCCTCCCTTTCTTTTCCTGTTTGTTGGTTTGGGGTTTTGGTTTTTGTCTTTTTTTTTTTTTTAACTTCTGGTTCATTTTATCTGACGGAGAGAAAAGGGATTCCACTAAAGAGTAGGACACACAGTGGATTTATGCATTTACATAATGGAGAGTTTTGTCATTTATATTCTGTGAGTTTATAAAGTTGTTGCTTTTATGGACCTAGGTGAGTAATTTCCTTACATGGAGCTGAGATTCCTAGATCCAGAAATATGATTCATTCCAAAGCTTGCATAACAACTGAAGTGATGGAGGTCTGTAAACATATGGCTTCTAGCTGGTCACCTCCAAGATGAGACCAGGACTGAGATTAATGAGTAGCTGTTATGCCTGAATTTGTTTGAGATGCGTGAAATAGGCCTCCATATGTGTAAATGCTTTTAAGGAAGGCTTTGGTGTGCATAGGAAGGCACCACATGAAGCAGGCTTGTGTCCTCTTCAGACTGGGAGTTTCAAACCACAGCATTTCCTCTCCTCATGCTTGCCTGAAATCAGGTTTAGGCAAGGTATGCTACTCGTCTCCCATTGTGCCACTTGAAGACAGAACAGTGGACCTTGATTTCTAAACCCTGTTCCTGTTGTTGTGTATACCAGTTATCCAGAAGGAAAAATGTCTTCCTCTCCTCTAGCTTTATGCCTGTCCCCTGAAGTGGATTTGGTAATCTGTCTGTACCTAAAGAAACAATTCATTTATCCTTTTGTGTTTTGTTCATTTGGGACACTGCCAGTTAAATGTAATCAGAGTTTTGTTTCCTAGCAGTTAAATAACTTCTAATTAGAGAGTATGCATCAGGGAAGAAAAAAGGCCTTGTGCTGAACTCTGGAAGGGTAGAACATAACACATTTCAGCCAGATTTTGTACTACTTCTGGCACACTTGAAAGAGTCATACACCATTGGTTCAGGTTTATTGTTGTGTGTGTGTCTTAGTGTTCTTCTGTGAACACTACAGCAGCTGAGTAGAGAAACAGACTATTAGGACTAGTGGGGGAAAGTTGAAAATGTCTTCCCTAAAGTACCGCCAGAGGTTTGTCACTGGAATCTCTCCAGTGAAAGGATGTTGAAAGAAAGGTGAGTCAGTGAAATGGAAGAAAGGAGAAGGAATTTTAAGTAGCATAAAAAGGGAAGTGGGAGGTCATGTTTGTTTTCTCTAATTATGATTTCAGGAAAGTAACCGGCTGCAAAATTAGTTCATTATCTTGTGTTTATTGTAAACTCCTATGCTTTTTCTGAAGACACCAGAAAGGCTTTTGCTTCGTAAATCAAGTTAAATCAAAGAGCTTTCATTATATTACAGAGCTCTATAAATTGATGTCACAACTTGAGAAAAACACTTTTATCTGCAAGCACTTAAGAACACTGCCACTTTCAGAACCATGCAAGACATTAGTAGCTGGCTTGTTCAACTCCTTTCAGCTTTCATGCTGACACATACCATATTGAGGACATGGTTTGTTTGTGTAATACTTGGTTTGATCTTTTTTCGTGGTACTTTCAGTACCGTTGAATCAATCAAAGGAAGTTATTGCTCTGTTGGGCATTAGCATACATTTAGATATTTCTGCATTAAGAGCTGTTCACAGAGGAAAAGGCTTTTATGTCAGAAGGAGAGTAAACAGTATGACTGGTGCTGCTTTGAGCTGTGCTGTTACTTCTGACCCACATGTATTTGAAAGCGAGCCTGTTTGTACTAGCAATTATTCCAGTTTGGGCCGTGTCGTTGTGAAAGGGTCTCTCTTCTCCCTCCTATTTTTGAATTTTCAATTCCTTTAGTCTTTAGCAACTGTGTGAATGCTACAGATAGGGAAAGGACTCTCAATTGCTCTTGTGATGGCTTGCTTCATTCATTGATTAGCATGCACAGCTGAGTTGGCTTCTTTATCTCCTGCTGCACAATCTACTGGGAATAGTAATACTAAGACAGTTGGTAATGCTGAATATTCATAATGTGGATGTAACATACACGTGGATGTAACTTCCCTTGGAAACTTTTCCACATGAACTTTTTGGGAAAATCCAGTTCTACATAGGACTGACTAATCGTCTGGACCTTTTTCAAGCCTCATTAAATTCCATGAAGGATTAGTTTTTTGACTGGGTTTGTAGTGATTACTGTCAGCTACTAAATTGAGTAAAGAGCCACTTAAAATGCATCTGTGCCTCTTCTAATGTCTTACTTAATGCTGTTTTATAAATGTCACAGATAAGTAGTGAAGCAGGAAGGGTTAGAAATGAATAAAAGTGTGTCTGAGATATAAAAGGCTGGGAAATCTTATTGTAGAAGTTAGCATTGACTATGATAATTACGGCCCAATGTAATCAAAAAAGATTTTGTTCTTCTTGAACCCTCTGTCTTTTGGTCAGCCTTACTTGTAAATATATGTGACATTGCATTTAGGAGGATTCCAACTCAAATATGTATGTTTAATAGAAAAATAAGACTAGCAGTCAGTTTTCAGTTCTACTTATTCATGCTCCGTTTTCTTAAATTGCAAGAATTAGGTCTAGTTCTCATTTTCCTTTATCTAGCAAAGGTAAGGGAAAGAAACTAGAAATGTCTGTTACTACAAGGTCTTTCTTTGAGAAATAGGTTATGATCAGACATCATGAACTAATGAGATGAATATGTTAATTTTTGCTCGATTGGGAAATAGTAATGTGGAGAGAGCTAAAAATCTAAGTGCTTGAGAGCTGACCATCCTGGAAACCATCTTTACCATGTGGATCTTTTTGCTGGATCAGAGCAGTTTCTGTTGAGTCTACACTGGTTGTCTGGCTTTCTCAAGAGATATGTTTATTTCTTCTGATGGATTAGCTTTTATTGCAGATGTTTTGGATTTTTTTTTTAACTGAAATGTCTGGCATAAAAATAACCAAGAAATTTTATAGTGTCTACCCAAAGAACTGTAAACCTGAAAGTTGCCAAGTCTAATGTATCCACTGCTAAAATACAAAAGATTCAAGTTAAAGACATGATGCACAAAGTTATTTATATGACTTCAGTACCAGTGGTTTATTCAAGCAAGAGAAAGGGAGGGATGTGATGGTGCTGATGGATAAGGAAAAGGCAAGGCTGGAAAGACAAGACTGTTTACCTGGGGAAGATGCTTCAGTAACATGGGATGATGTCTACATGCAGGGGAAGGAGATGAGGTCACTTCTCTAGTGCAGTGCCCAGTTATGCTGTGTCTCACTGGAGACCTTCAGCACGCAAGGCAGTATGTGTGCTAAGTGAGCTTGTTTGAAACCCAGGCCTTGCTGTGTGAGAGAATCACATGGGAACACTATTCAGGGACTGTGTCAGTCTTTTAGTGAGGAAGAGTCTCTATTGTCACTAAACTGAGATTTCAGGTGTAGGTATAGGTGTTTTCAATCTGTGGCCATTGGCTCGTATTGCATTGTTTGATTTGATAGGAAACTTGTCGGGTAGCTCTGTTATGCAGTAGTACAGTGTTGTTGTTAAACTGCCTCTTACCTGCGCAAGCCCAGGTGATACAACCTCCTCTTACATGTTATGTATTTTAGACCCCACACCATCTTAGTAATTCTGTTCTGGGCTCTTTGCAGTACCACAGATGTTACCTCATCTGTGCTGAGAAGAGGAGTGATAATAACTTGTGTCTCTGTCCTGGTTCACTTGCTAATGAATGGTGTGCCTTGATCACACTAAAGGTGTTTTTCTGACTCAAACAGAACCTGATGCCCACCATAACCAGATTATGGGCTGACCATTTCCAAGCCTGCATTAATACATGGGGTTATTATTTTCCAAGATGTGGAGTTTAGTCCTTCTCTGTCTGAACTCTGTGAGGCTTGTTAGCTCAGTCTCTGATTTTCTGAGGGTTCCTTTCAGTCAAAGCCCTTTGATTCCTTGTAATCCAGTCCCCGTAGTTCAGCACCATCTTCAGACCCGCTGAGGGTATCCCTTTTGTCAGCGTCAGGGTTACTGACGATGTTGAGCAGGATGGAACCTCATGGTACCTCTGACTATTGCCACTTTGGCACTGAATGTTTGTCCTTATTCCTGTGAACTTTATTCTATATGAAGTATAATGTATTAGTTATGTCTCTAGTATGTTAAAATTGGGTCCTCAGGCTAATTGCTCTGCCCTGCATTGGTTTGCGTTTTGGGGTGTTATTTTTACTGAACAAGATGAACATGAATAAAATCTGTACTCCTAAAAATTAAATGGCAAGGAATCTACAGTACTATTATACCCAAGTGCATGTAGAGAATAAGCAGTTTTTCTGTTTTATGTAAATTATTTGGATTATTTTTACATTCAGAAAATTTAGGAATTTACTTTTTTTGGCATTCAATGTGTTTTTACAGGTTTTTTAAATCCAAATTGCTAACTTTGATTTTTAAGTCATAGTCAAGTATGAGTTTAAAGGTAATTAGTAGTTTGTGATCTTTATGGTTTTCCATTATACTCATGGGAGAGCTGCTCATATAATCTCTCTCCATCTTCGTAAAATGAGTGTTTTGAACACTTTTGTGTTAGATTAGAGTAGCTGTGACCTCCTGGAGTTTTGTGGTTTTGATTATACCTTGGACATCACTGCCAGCAAACTCCTGGCAAGGCTACTCTGACCCTGTTTGGAAAAATGGGGTGTAGAGAATTGCATAGATGTGTACAGAGTGTAATGACTTCTTAAATCTTAGTTTAATAGAAGGTGTGTGCTGGTAGCCCAGCAAGACAGCCAAGCCTCTTTGGCTGTGCCATGCAAACTCTTATCGTGGATTCTCATATGCAATTGTCATTACCAAAACAACTGGTACATCTGATTTTAGGAGGCTTGAGATCAGTCTCTTGTGTATTGTCCCCATCCATCCCCCTCTGCCCCCCAAGCTCTCAGACACAGTTTGTGCAAAGGTACTCTGTACATACCTAGTATCCTGCAGTGTAGACCAGCCTGTAGAAGGCATTCATTATATGTCTGCTGAGTCTGTTGAATCTGAGCACTTTTCACATTACCACATCCGTGTTCCACTTCTGCAGTATATCTTGAGATCTTGCTTTCCAGTTGCCAGGTCGTATTTGAACATGGGGCTCTTTTTTTTACCTCAATATCTGTTTGCCTGTAGGATTTTTCAGTGTGTTGTATTTAAAAATGAATGGCTGCTGTCTGAATTCTGCTGGTATATGAAACATATAACCTTATCAACTTCTGATATATCCTGAAGAGATTTTAGTGGGCTTAGGCTTCCAAATCTTAGCTTTTAACTAGAAGATAAAACAAAATGTACTGTGTAAATTGACCGTTGGCTGCATGCTGCTACAAAAGCCATATTATTAAGTCAGGTGTGTGTGCATAGGCTCAAAGTTGTTCTCTAGACAGAAGTTCCTCTAAAGCTGACCTGCTTTCCATGGCTGGATTTAAACAAGAAAGCATGAGCTTAGCTGTAGTGATATGCTCTGGTACACACGGAGACTATCCCATCTAACTCAGAATAGCTGCTTTTGTGTTTCCTTTAGAGCCCATGAGTTTTTCAGCATGGGCAACTCATCATTTTTCCTCCCAGGTTTTTTTGCTTCTGATCTTGCTTAAGTCATGAAGAGTGTCAGTGAGTACAGTTCAACTTCAAGCCATTCCTTTTTGTCTCAATTTTGTGGTATCTTTTAAAGGAGATGTTTCATGTGGTCTGTCTTATTTAGTTCTTCAAGTTGTAGCTGAGGCTGTGGGTCACCTAGGTGTTACATTAGCAATAAATAATAAGGCAGATCTGTCTGATACTTCAAATTCCATTGATGCTTGCAACTTGGAAGTTGTTCAAATTCAGTATAGCTGTGGCACTAATGGTCTGAAGAAGCCCAGTGCTTAAAAATCATTGTAGCAGTGGGAGAACAACTCTCTTTTACGGCTGATATGGTAAAGAAGTGTATATGGAAGAAATGTCCTCTCCTCTGGCCCTAGTAATGTGCTGGTATTTCTCACGGCTTATCAGTTGCCCAACAGTTCACCTTAAAAGACCTCAAGTTAATAGGAAAGGGCTCATTATAATGTGTGCTGAAATGCTTCAAAGCTGGTTTTCTGTCCAGGGAAGAAGGTCCTTTAGGCAGTGTCCTTCTGCCAGCTTTTGGGAGAAATTTGACATAAATGCACCTATTTTCTCTATGCTATGTATAATTATTTCTGTGTCTATCTTTATTCCCTTAAGTAAGAAGAGCGGTGCAAGGCATGATTCCTCTTGGCAATTTAGTACTAATTAAGCACATCCTGTGATAGGTGGGACATGTATGTTACCAAACAGGGGCTGCAGCATTTTGTGTTCTTTCTGTAAAGATGAAAATGTTTGACATTCTGAAGACCTAGCTCCTAGTTCTGTGTTCTTAGCCTAACTCAGGAAGCAAAGTCGTTGGCCTAGTTTGTTATATTAAGCTAAACATTTATGCTTTTTTTGGCTGTTTGTACTCCACGGAGCACAGTCCTGTGTTAAGCTCTGTCTGTACTGATATGGGTGGTTAGGAATATAGATAGGAAACTAAAAGTCATGTGTGGAAAAGAAAAGCAGTTCTCTGAGTTGAGACACATTAAGGAAATCAAAGCTGCAATTTCTTTGAGGCATTTTTTGTCAAAACTCTTGGAGATCCCTTTCAGTAACAGCAAGGTAGCCAGCTTGGAGCTTTCAGGAGACATAATTATGAAGTCAACACAAGTTTAGGAAAAGAAGAGGGAATGGTGTTTTGTGAGGCTTTTCCTTGTGTCCTAAGCATTTCAGGCTGTGTGTATATATACACTGTTAATAAGAGCTGTAAGGAGCAAGTATTGATGCTGGACTATGTGTGTTCATCCTGGGCTGTTGAAGTACTCCGTGGCTGTACCAAAATGCCTGCGCAAGCTTCTGGGGACAGTCTGCTCAGGCAGTGTGGCACAGGTGAGACTGGACTAGGTTGGCCTCCTCTTGCCCAGCAGTTGCCAGACTATTGCAGCAAGTGGTGTGCTTATGCCTTATGTGACAGGCTGTGATGCACGGCTTCAATTTCACATGCTCTACTCTGCAGCATCCTTGGAAGGTGCTTGGCAGTCAAGGGTGCAGGGGACCAATATGTGCTTGTGTTCACTCTGCCATCTGTTCTTCTGTTTTGCTCTTACAGAGGCAGCTGCTGCTTATCAATGTTGTTTTCACAAACCACAGGACACTTCTGTGTCTTAAACAAGATGTGTATATATTGAACCATGTGTTTGAGGGTTACAGACTGTCCTAGAATGTGGCTGTGTTAGTGGCTGGCCATGTGCAGAGATGTTATTACTGTATCTTCTTCATGTAAATTTGCTCATATTAACTTAAAGTATAGGTTGTGGATGAAGGCTACGAAACTACCCCTTTATCCTGGATGCTGTATTTTAATGCTGTAATTTAACCATGGGCATAGTGAATAACTGACCTTGCTAAGAAAAGAGTGAGGAGGGGAAGGAGGAAAAATAAAGGAGTGATATCCTAAAACAGTGTTGCTTGTGTTGAGTCTGAGGTTAGAGGTTAATGTCAAGTTCCTTTCTTCCAGCTTGTGTTTGGGAGTAGTGAGAATGCTGTGAATGTTCTGCTGTAAGTTAATACCTAACCTGGCTTTAGACACAGCACAGATTTAATAGTTGACCAAGAGTGAGCCAATCTCAGTCAGACTTTCAGTTGTAAGTGGCTTTCCTATATAAAAGTAGTCTCATTTTTATTTTTAAATCTCTTTTAAATCTTAGTGGGAACACTCTGGTGCTCAACTTACCTCTCTGTGCAGAGATTGTGGAAAACAGAAGCTCAGTTATTAAAAAAAAATCTCATGATTTAGGGACTTTGCAGGCATTTTGTTCATTAGAGGCTGAACTTAAGGGAAGGGTGGGAAATAACTTGCATTTTGGTGGTGTTGCAATGAAAAATTTGGGACCTCACCTCTCTCTTCCCTGGTACATGGTGACCCTGATTTTTCAGGTATACTGATAGTTTTGAAATGTAAGGGCTCACATTTTTATGGATGTGGCACTTTCACTTTGGATAGTGAGTCCTCTACATGATTGCAGCCCAGTGATGATAATTACTGGGTAAGATGTCCTGCTCCAGATTGTGTCTGTCTTGTCTGTTCCAGGAGCACGTAATTCAGAGATGCTAGGCTTTTGAACTATAACATGTAGTTGCAAGTTGATAATTTATATGCATTTTTATATTAAATTCCAGGAAACATTTCATAGAGAGGGAGAAAAATATATCATGCAGAGTTACTGGAATTCAGAAGGAAGAAAAAAAAAATCTGTCAGTGCTCATAGTGATGCTGAAATGGGAAACTCTCTCAAATCTACTAGCTACATATCCCTTCATCTTCCTTCCATGTCAGTGTTTGTAGTTTGTTTCTTAGGTATATGATCCTGAAAGGAGCAGTAGTTTACAACAGTCATGGTGTCCAAAGCTCTTATTTTATATTTCTGAGCTGTAGTTGAGTGGAGGAGCAGAGCACCCATGAGGCTCCTGAAATGAGGTTACCAGGAGCTGCAGCTTGGTCTCTTCTCACAGGTGGCAAGTGACAGGACAAGGGAAAGTGGCCTCAAGTTGCACAGGGGAGGTTTAGACTGGATATTAGGAAAAAAAACCAAAAAAACACTGTAAGTGTGGTCAGGCATTGGAACAGGCTGCCCAGGGAAATGGTTGAGTTAGTATCCCTGGAGGTATTTAGAAGATGTGGTACTTAGGGACATGGTTTAGGGGTGGACTTGGCAGTGCTGGGCTAATGGTTGGACTTGATTATCTTGGATGTATTTTCCAACTTTAATTATGCTATGATTCCATGATGGCCATGCATGTGGTGTGACTGATGCTATCACAATATCGCTGCTATGTTTCTAGAGGCAGGTGCTCACTCTGGCTCTTCCATTTGATATTTTGGCTTCACCACAGGGCAAAGGCTTGCTAAATGGGCTGATGTGCTTATTAATTGACATAGTGTAAATCATCACTTAATTTCATCATGTGTTGCAAAATTTTGTAAACAGCTCTGCTATGTGAAATCCACAGCTGCTGGCTCTGTGTGCATGTCCTCAAGGTTATAAAAGGACTAATCTGTATGTTTTGCAGACTGAAATTTTTTGCACTGTCATTAGAAAAAGACTGGTTTCTGTGTTGCATGAGAACTGCTCAGGCTGATTAACATGGAAATGAATGTGCCTTAATCAGCTTGGGCTGAGGGAAGCTCAAAATTAATTTGATATATTAGTTTCATTTTAAAAACATAGCTGTTGCCGCTAGTGACCATTATAGTTAAAAATGCAAAACAGTCTTTCATTGAACACTGTGTTTATGCCAACTCATCACTTTTCACATATTTTTTTTTTCCAAACTAGATTTTCTGTATTTAATCTTTGCCCCATAAAGCAGATTGGGGGAAGGGCAATCAAGACAGAAGCATGCAGGGAGGGATATCAAAGAGGAAGAAGATGCTGACTTGAAACTTAACCCTGTGTTCCCTGGAACATTGTGTTTATGTTACACTGCTTAATACCTTGAATCCAGCTTATAAAGAGATTATTTCCTAGCCCTTGTCCTCTGAAAATTATTTCAGTGGCAACTGTGAAAGGCAAATGAGTTACTGAAATATGAAATGCAAGTGAGAAATTCTCTAGTGATACATATGTTTAAAAAAACCCATATGATTAGCAAAAACTTTTTTTTGTGGTAAAAAGATACTAAATTAATTTGTGTTCTTCCTGTTCAGAAGACTGTGTTATTCAGGACCTTTATGACTACAAAGAGAGCTTCATTTTAAGAAGATGCATCTAATCTATCCAAAGTAACACAGAAGGAGCTGCTTTGGTAACCATTAAATTTAAAAACTGCCCCATGTCCTGTGAGCATGTATGTAGAAGTGTTGCATGTATTTTGACCTAGAGCTCTGCTAGGCATCAAAAATACCCTGTTCTGGATAACCTGAAATTTAGAGGTAATACGTGTTGCTCAGGAAGTCAAGTGTGTGACTGGCACACCAGTGCAACTGAAATACTGAAGGAAAATTTTTTCATATTTATTATAAGATGAAATGAGACTCCTGATGATAGGTGGAATAGGATGTAAAACTCTTCAAAATTAAAAAAACCCTGAATTTAACCAGTCTGATAAATTCGGATGAGTGAAGCAGTTTGAAGGACTGTCTGCTCAGGAAAAAAATTAAGTATGGAAAAATGAGACTGCAAATGAAATGACAAAAGATGAGAAAGCTGAGGTTGTTCTTACAGAAGCCAGTAGAGGTTTGGTAAGGCTTTGGTTGTCTGTTCAAAAGAGATGGGGCTATAAAAAAGTATTAGCAGTAGCTAGAAGCAGAGTGAAGAAGTGAGGACTGTAGAGGAAGGGAAGGTGTGTCAGTCAGTTCAGCATCAGATGGCCATGTCAGGAGAAAGCAGGCATTCTACCCGACCAGAAAACAGGAGAGCAGAAGCCTGTGCATTTGATTGATTTAAAGGTGCTTTGCACTGCAGTAGTGTAAAAGAAGGCTTCATCCTGTGACATGTTACAACTTTTTCGTGTGAGCCTCTTACCTTCAGCTCCTTTTACCTTGGTTGAGAGAAAGCATCAGTTTTAAGAGGAAATTAACTACAACCTTAAAAGTACATGTCTCAAGCCAGATGAATTGCACTCTAGAAGTGCCTGTTCCTCTCTGACTATAAAAGGAGTGTGGTTGATTAGTGCAGATAGAGATGTCTCCGTTGAAGACACTTATATGTAGTTGGATGAATTCCTTTGGTGCTTTTTCTGAACATTAAATTATCCCATCAGTTCACTCAGTGCTGACTCCAAAAACCTAAGTACTGCACCAGAGCCAGTCCTATGAAAGTTTTCAGCAGGGGAAGGAAGTTCAGAGAAATTGCTGAATGTAAAGCATTCAATGCAAGGCACATTTTGATTCAACATGATGTGTGCTTTTGTTCACTTTTCTTCTGTGGGTTACTGTATCACTATCAGATTATCCAAGATATCTCAGGGCATCATGACTGCACTTCAGGCCTAATCCCTGTTTGGATGATATGTGCTTGAAATCTCCAGGCTGGTGTGTGTCGGGAGAAATCAACTGCGTAATTAAGAACTCCTCAATATAATGTCATGGTAATGTTCTTTCTTTTCTGAGGATTACTTTTAGTGCTGTGTTAATTTGTCTTGCTTTTTTTTCTGTGAACCAATGCATACACTTATGACAATGTTATTCATAGCTCTCAACTTTCTGGCCTGTCTCTCATCTGCCTTTTCTGCAGATGAGGTCACCAAGCTTTTTTGAAGTACTAGTGTTTTTTATGATAGAACAGGGTAAAATCATGTTCACTGCAATAAAGGTAAACTCTTAAGGGCCTTTTGTGTTGCATTAACAAGGCATTTCGAGGAAGTAGGATATCAATTTCATGTTTCATGTTAAAGACATTAATGTCTGTTTTTTATGCCTGTTATGGTATGGAAGCAGAAAAAGGTAATACTTGAAACAGCTTCCTTCAGCTTCCTTCCTTACCTTCCTCTTTTCACAAATGAACATTAAAAATTTAAAAGCATGAGCAAGAGTGTCTTCAGAGTATTTTGTATCGAATTGGGAATGTGGAAAGTATGCTATCTTGAGCAGAAATTCTCTAGTCTCCTTGTTTTTGTGGAAGAGACGCACGAAAAAAAATCTGCAGAAAACCCAACATGTGTCAGAACACAGGAGATGGCTGACAATAGGAATCAAACTGTGCCTTGCTTAGGTATGGAAGAGCTTGTGGGACTGCCTCTCTTCATGGCCTTGCAAGATGGTCTGGATATAAACTGATCTCTTAAAAATTACCTGATCTTTTTCTGTATGTATATCTTATGAATAAAAGGACTCCAGTAGGATTTACTTACTTTATTTTTATTGATCATGTATCTTTTTATAAACAATTGATAGTCTCATTTGCTAGTTCTGTAGCGGAATCCAGTCTTTATTTGGTCCTTTAGACTTGAATGCAATAAATAAAACTAATTGTTGTCTGAAATACTGCATTTGTATTTCCTATCTGGGCTTATGTCCGGCTTATACTTTGAAGCATCTGCAGTGATGCAGCTGTAGTTTAAGGGCCTTGTGTGAGAATTATTATTTACAGTTGCCATCAGCTGCTGTCATACATCTGTAACTGCAATAAAGGCAGATATGCATAGGGACAGAATTAAGAAAACTGTTTATCACTTCCTATTGACAAGATCTTATGAAGTGTACCTGGCTGGTGTGACACAGGGATGCTTGTGCTGATCGTCCTTCCTATTGTATTTCTGTCTGCATCCATCTTGATATATTAGACTCTGGGAATAAGAGGAATAGCCTTGTAGATTGCACAGTGTGTTTAGTAAAGGAATTGATTGTTTTAAATTAGGTGAAGTCCATTAAAAATTTAAGTTAAAGTTCTATTGCATGGCTTTGCTTGGTTGAAATTGATGGCTTCATGTTTCTCCTTTTGAGGTTTTAAAAAACTTTGGTACCGAAATGAGTTTTCTAAATAAAATGTTTTATGTTTATTTTAAAATATCACTGCTTCACTGGTGGTTCGGTGGTTTTTTTTGTAGTTGTTTGGGGGTTTTTGTTGGCTGTTTTTTGTTTTATTTTAATGAAACTTTTCATTAAATTATGACAATTTGTTAATTGCTCTGGTTGTTTCATAAATTATTCCTGATGAAAAAATTTGGACTGAAAGGTCTTTCATCTTGCTTAAATTCTCTGAAGAAAATAAAGTAAGCCCGAACAAACCTCCCAGTGAAATGCTGAGTGGAATTGTAGAATGTCTCAACTTTGAAGGGACCCCTAAGTCCAGCTCCCTGCTCCTTGCACCTAAGACAAGATCATACATGTTGAACTTTTATGAACAGACAAAACACATCAGGTAAGAATTTTTCTTGTAGAAGTGCATTCAGTCTGAAGAAGCAAATGCAAACTAAATGTTTAAAGCCATTAGGGCCTGATCTGCAGAAGTCAGTGGGAAGCTACTGATATCCTCATTGAAAACCACAGCTCTGTGCTGTGCCCTGTGCTATTTTTCATGAGCCTCCTCAAAGTTCAAGAGGGACCTTAAAGTATTTACTGATATAACAATACAGTATGTTGTTACCTGAAAACTATTTGCTCCCTGCCTCCTTCCACTGTTTCCTTATGAATTTAAGTAACCTAAGGATAATTAGGTCAGCATCTTTCTGAGAATCCCTGGCTCTGGGCTGCATTTCTCTCCCAGCTTTTTCACAAGGTGTGGTTCTTTGTGCCCTCTCTTGCTTCTACCCATCCTACTACAGAGGAAGCAATATGATATGAAGGCATCAGTCATCTTCAGGAGGAAAAGGCCTTTCTGTATTAATCTGTTAAAGATGCTGATAAAGACTAAGCAGGTTTGAGACTGACAAGAACCTTCTGTTCTCAATATTAGCTTTTGTTTTCTCGAGGGCAAGGCTACCAGAAGGAAGTTCCAGAGGTGGGCAAGGAGCAGCTCCTGCTGCATGGCTGACACCTAACTGCATGTATGCCTGCCATCATCCATGGACGCTTTATATTGCACACCCAGATGCTGAATGATAGGCACTTTATGAAGGTGAAGTCTTGACCTCAGGCTCTCTTGTAGCCTGTGTAGGCTAAATTCAGATTGTCAGGGAAAGAGTTTAAACAAGAGTCTGAAGACTTGATCTTATCAGATTGTAGCTATCACTACAGTTGTGGTACTTGGAACCTGACTTTTTTTCTTCAAGTATGTGTAAAGGAGAGAATCAATCTGTTGTCAAAGACATTTTTGGGCAGAGACAGTAAAAATAACTTCTGTATAAAAGAAAATGTTTTAGTGAACTCTTGAATGGCACTCAAAGAACCTTTATAAGAAGCACTGCTTGTCTGACCAGGGAATGAATACAAGAGTAAGCAGAAGATTTTGATGCAACTGATGCCTTATTCATATCTGAATTCTTATTTGGGTGTATATCCAGGCAAGGCTTATATCTTGGTTCTGTTGCAGTGAGCTCTGCAGTGAAAGCCAGGGATCTTCCATCAAATGATACATACCAATTCTGTCACTGCAGAATGTTTTTTCAAAGAAGTTAGTTCTTACCTTGTGCCTTTTACTTTGAACTCAGGCACTTGTCCATAATCTTTGTGAATTGGCTATACCTCGGGGAGCTGCAGTTTAATAGTATCCTGTGCTATAATCTTCAGTTCTTCCTGTAGACAGCTTATCAAATGTGCAGAATTGTACCACAGCTCTGATCATCTGGCTAAGGGGATTAGTGTCACCTAATGCAGTATGTTGGTGCCAAACAGATTGTAAGGAGGAAAAGAGGTTTGGAGGCTGAGTCAGTGAGCTAGGGGAGGAGAGGTGTAAAACTCCTCAGGAAATCAATAATCATCTCAATTTGCAGCTTTCATAGCTAATGTACTGTGTGCAACAAAATGTGTTCTCTGGAGTTGTGGGCTGTACTTGCTGTTGAAGTGTTAAAGAAGATGCTTGTTATAGAGCTGCTGTTTAGGAGAAACAACTACAGTCAAGTAACGCTTTGTGCTGAAATCTTGTCTTAGATTTTGTCTTCTCAAACTGAGTCCATCAATATTTGTGGTATTTGAAATGCACATGTAGCTTTTCTGGTAGTTTGTTTAGCCTTACCAAGCATATAGGGATGTTAAACGTTAACTGGGTGCTGCATGACTGTGGATATAATTAACTTCATTTGGTCAAGACAGTAAAAGCATCCTCTGTGTACACTATGTAACTGATAAATGCATTTTTATAGCAATATTCCCTTGACTTGCCAAATAATAGGTCGCTAATGGCAAAGTGGTCTTAAAGTCTGAAATCACACCTACGCTTGTAGGCACAGAAGTGAGCACAGGCTGCTTAGCTTAGCTTGCTTGACATGTCCCAGCTAAACTGCACAACAACAAGCTTGAGCATCTCTGCCACATTCTGGTCGTGTCTGGAGACAAGCTGCTAGTTTAAACTATGGAGTCAGAGATACTGTTCACATTTTGTCTTTCTTCATTCCCCTACTCTTTTAAGCATATTTGAAAACAGGGCACTTCTTAGGTATTTCTATTAACTATGTAACTGAAAAGTAATTGGACATAAATTGAAATTCCAAGAGAAGTGTATGTCTGAGAAGGCTGTTAGCAGATATATGCAGTACTTTGCTGTGAAGAAATAATTGCATGAGGGGACTGCCAAAAGTATATGGTCCTGTGTACTGGAGGTGCGCCTGGGGCTGGTAATGGGGGTCTGTGCATTTATCAATCCAAACCCTCCACACCTGGCCTGAAGTCCCTCTGGAGTTTCAATTTTATGGCTTGAAGTCCCTTTGACTCCTTTCTCCATGCTTTAGTTCTTTATTATGTGAGTACTGGGGAGAGGGAGGAGCGTGTGTGTGCATGTATAAGAGAAAAGTTAAAATTTGGTGTAGATGATACTCAGAGCTGATTCATAATTAAAAACCAAGACCTTTTGTGCTCCATAGGTTGTTGTGTTGAGGTTTTGTGTTGGTAATTTAACTGGGCTTCTACAGTGCCAAGTGGTGTTTTCACTGCCAGGTAGTGGAGTGCTTAATAGATCTATCCAATGGTATTAAGGAAATTTTATGGTTTAGTCAACTTTTTCTTATATTTGGCTTTTAGGAACAGGACAGCTGCTAGACTTCTCAGGTGGTATAGTTCACATGTGTAGTTTCAGCTTAGCAAATTTCTTTTTCCCCAAATTACCCATCAAGTTATTCTGAGTGATTTACTAATAAAACACCTATTTAGGTATTTACTAAACAAAACCAAGGCAATAAAGCTTAATGCTGAATAAGATAACTGCTTTTTTTTGATTAGCAGTGATCCAGACGGGTGTATTAAATGGCTGTTTTAGTTGCTCTCACAGCATGTAAACTCTGACAAAAAAAAAAATGTAAAAAGCCTCTGTCTCCCCTATTCCCCAAGCTCCCTATTCTCTCCTTATTTTAATAGTAAAGCTTTTAGATATCAGTTACATTTTTTTTGAGTGGTATGTGGCTGGCTTGAGATGTGGAAAAGTTTTGTCTAAAGCTTTATTTAAGGAAATACAAAATAATTTCGAACTTTAACTAAAACTGATGGTGAAAGGAATTAGGGTTGTTTGTACAGATGGGGTTAGAATGGAAATATTTAATCTACATGTAGATATTTCCAAAATACCTCATATTACTTGGTAACCTGGTCTACCTTTTTCCATGACAAAAGGGCATTTTGGGTGTATTATCCAATTTAGAAAACTAGTCCTGAGTATTTTTCCACTTTTGGGTTAAACTAGTTCAACTCTGAATTCCATGAATTTTTATTGACTTGAATCTGGTATGAGAGAAGAATCAGGTTAAAGTAACTGCCAGTAAATCTGATAAGGATATTCAAATACCGTGGAGTGAGTCTTTTGAGTTGGAATTGTGTAACATCATCGCTGAGGTCAGAGTTGCACCAGCACACAAAATGTATGTGGAATCAGAAAGCAGCCTTGTGCTTTCTGATCTGACCTGTGTAGTCTGAGATTGGAAAGATGGCCTGGGAAATGGGGAGGTCAGCTGGAGGAGGGAATAGAATCATTAAGGTTGGAAAAGTCCTTCAAGATAATTCCAACTGACAAGTCCACCTCTAAACTATGTCCTTCAGTGCTGCATCTACACGACTTTTAACTACCTCTGGGGATTGTGGCTCCACCACTTCCTGGGCAACCTGTTTCAATACTGGTCAACCCTTTGCCTTAATTTCTCCCTCATATCCAGTCTAAGCCTCCGGTGGCACAACTTGAAGCCATTTCCTCTTGTTCTTATCTTTTTCTTGGGGCCAGACACCCCCCTGCAGTACTATCTCCTTTGTGGTGGTTGTAGAGGGTGATTAGGTATGTACCCCTGCCTCTTTATCTGCAGGCTGAACAATCAGAGCTCCCCCAGATGCTCCTTGTAGGGGCTGTGTTCCAGACCCTTCCCCAGTTCCATTGCCTTTTTCTGGCTATGCTCCAGCCCCTCAATTGTTTTTTCTGAATTGAGGGACCCAAAACTGAACTCAAGGTGTGGCCTCACCAGTATCGAGTACAGGGGGACAGTCACTGCCCTGCTCCTGCTGGCCACCGTTGCTGATCCAGGCCAGGATGCCATTGGCCTTCTTGGCCACCTGGGCACACATTGGATCATGTTCAGCTGCTGTTTGCCAGCACCCCCAGGTCCTTTTCTGCCAGGCAGCTTTCCAGACACTGCCCCCAGCCTGTAGTGCTGCCTGGGGTTGTTGTGACCCCAGTACAGGATCCAGCACTTGACCTTGTTGAACCTCATACAACTGCCCTTGGTCTATCAATCCAGCCTGTCCAGATCCCTCTGCAGGGTCTTCCTGCCCCCCAGCTGATCAATATGCTTACCCAGCTTGGTGTCATCTGCAAACTTAGGGTTACTCCATCTCCTCATTGATATCATTAATAAGGATGTTAAACAGAACTGGTTTAATAATAAAGTAAGCCTGCAGTATCTTTTGCAAACCATTGAAAATGTCTCTGAATGTATTTGTGGTCTTTCTCCTTCTGGATGGTGATGACAGGAGGCAGGGAAGCCTGCACTGTTAATCTGTAAGCTGTCATAGTTGAAGAAGAAACTCACTTCAATGCTGCCGATATAACATCACCAGTGTTATGCCAGTTAGGAGGGACTGGGTAAGGAAAACAAAACTTTGAAACTTTTCATATAGATTTGGTCTCTTTTGCATCAACTATCAGCAAGTAGGTAAATGTGAAACTATTTTTAAAGCTACTTTTTTCCTTCTGAAATAGTTTGGCACGGGTTCTGAAGCTTAGTTGTTGAATAAAGGAACTTCCCAGCAACTGCCTTTGATTACATCTAAATGTAGGCTACAGCTGTTCTTTTGGGAAAGGCACATAGCTCAGCATGTGAGAAACTGACACCTTTTTCTCTCCTTTTCAGAGTATCTCCTCTACAGAAGTCTGAAATAGTAGACATGGTCAAGAAACACGTCAATGCCATAACACTTGCCATTGGGGATGGTGCCAATGACGTAGGAATGATCCAGACAGCTCACGTTGGAGTGGGGATCAGTGGCAATGAGGGCATGCAGGCAACCAATTGCTCGGATTATGCCATTGCACAGGTCAGATGCAAGAATGAACAACTGCCATATCATCTTGTGAGAAATGCTCTGTGCAGCCTCGTAGTGCTCGACTGGCTTCTCCTAGCCTTCAAGCTAGAAGCATCTCTGATTGTTTCCTTTCCAGTCAGCTGTCTAGAACATATTTTGGGGATTTGTTAATGATTTTGTATTCTTCAGGGGAAAGCTCCACCTCTCTTTGAAGTTTTAGTTTCCTCCTGACAACTGTACAATATCTTAGTTCTTCAGTAATTGGGGGAAGCACTTTCTGTGATGCTTGTGTTAATATGCTTTTAAATAACTGATGTCTTGGTGCAAACTCTTCTCTTACTATGAGTAGGTACTTGTCGTAGTTTGACCTGGAGAGGAAAAACTCAAAGAAGAGTTTTCTCTGTGAATACTCCCCTGGGAGCTGATAGTGAGCAATTGGAAGCTGGTTTGGTTATTGACAGTGTGAAAAACCAATTGAAAAAAAGTTCGCCCCGTGAACACACATTTTGAAGGAGGTAATCCGGAACTGAGCCCTCTTGGCTTTTCCGGCAGCAGTGCAGGTAACAGGGCCCTGGCCTGGCTCCACTGCAGGCCTGTGGGCCTGGCAGGGGGGCCGGGCCGGGCCCCCTGTCTGGGGAGCTGGCATGTCCTGGCAGAGAGGGAGAGAAGGGGGGTGGCCATGGACAGTGACCAGAGAGACTCAAACTAATATAAAAATCCCAACCACTTTTCCCCCCCCTTCCCCAGCGTGGCTGGTTTCTGAGATCCTGGCAAAGCTCCAGCACTGTAGCCTTGTTTTTTTCTTTTCCCTGTAAAAAAATCTTAACTCTTTCAATGCTCAGATGAGACTTGCAGACTTTTTCAATCCTCCCTAGAGTGAAAGGGAAAAAGGAGATATTCTGAAGTCAGTGAAGCAAGAGCTAAGTTGTTTTTTTTTTAGATGGAAGGAGAATGAGGAGATGCTGTGAAAATGGCTGAAAATCCTTTTGTAAGATTGTAGGGATGAACTGATGTACTGAATATTCCTATAAACCATGAAGAAGACATGGGGGGTTGGAAATGTTCCATTTGATAGTAATTTGACCAAAAGCACCTGTGTGAGAATCTGTTGTCCCGAGGAAAGAAGGGGAGTCTCGGTTTTCAGAGAATGAAGCATGAACAGAGAGAAAAGAGATGAAGAGAACCTTTGCTTTGGAACATTTCATTCTTAAAAGTAATACCCCATGTATTTTGACCATTGACCCACAAGTACAGCTTTGGGAAGGCTGTGGAGTTGGGAGGAGTGCCATGACCGCAGATACTGGGCGGATGCAGAATTGTCAAAATGAAACCACGAGAAGACTGTTTCCTACTTTCTTGTGGAAAAAATCCCTATAGCCTAACAAGAGGAAGCTTCTCACTCCAAAGTGAACAGAAGAAGGGACTGTTTGAGTTGGAAATTAATTGAAGCAGTTTCTTGTATGTTTGTTCTGTTGTTATGAAGGTTGAAAAAGGAAAGGAAAGAGTGGTCTGACAATCTTATTCTGGATTTTTTTTTTCCCCTTTGTGTAGTTAATAAATTTCTTGTTGTACCCTCTTAAGTTTTAGGCCTGCCTTGCTTCTACTCCTGGTTCTGTCTCACAACAGAAAATGAGTATATCTTAATTGGCAAATCTAAACTTTGACATTATTTGGTGCGTTGGCCGGGAAATTGAACTTAAACCAAAACAGTACTATAACCGGGTGTGAGAGAATTTGGCTGTTAGGCAGTTCTTAATTTGAGGTGTCTCCTCTATTTTTATGTCCCCCCACCCCTTTTGTTGCATCCAAGAATTGATCACAGTTCTAGAGAGCTGGCCAGCATTTTCATTTGACATATATTATTTTGGACATTATTTGGGTGAGAGCTCCTAAACTAGTTCATCAGATTCAGAACTGATTACTTCAGCTAAAAAGGGGAATTAAAAGCCTTTTTTGTTTGTTTGTTTTGCTGAAGAAACCACAATTTAGAATCAAGACTTGATGAAAGAAAAATCAGAAAGGAAAAAGATGCTTCAGTTGCTGAATATCCTCTGAATACTACTTACACCTGATATACTCTGTGTTTGAGACTGATACAGGGCAAAACTAGGTGGAGCTGACAGGAAGCAGAAACAATCCCTTGTCTCCTCAGTGACCAGAGCATCAGCTGATGTTCCCTTCTGGCAGGGTGTGGTCAGATTTGTTCTATGAAGTGACAGGACATATTACTATCTATTGGTAGCTTCCAGAAGCAGGTGAGGTTTTGAAAAGGCAGGGATAATGCTGCTGTATGCACAGATAAGTGTTTATTGTGTTAACCCTGCTGAGAAGCAAAGTGGCAGTCTTGTATTGCTGCTCTGTTCTGACCTCTGATGAAGAACACTCAGTTTCAGGTTTGGATAACTGAGACCTTTCACAAAATCTATCTTGAGAATTTTAGGCAGTTTTACCAAGTTTTTCTGTCATAAACAGTAGCATATCCTAAATATATACCAGTATAAGAGCTGCCATAGTCATTGTCTCTGGTTTCTTGTAATGAGTTTTACATTTTTAATTTCAGTGGATTATATATAGCTTCTGCTGTATAACTTAATGGAATGCTCTTTACTTGGACTTCCTCAGATCATTTATTACATCTGCTTTAGTAACTAAACATAACCAGCAAGAGTTTTGTCCATAGAAGGCCCTACGTATGTAATTTCTTTTGTGTTGCAGTAGCGTTAACTCTGGAGAAGTAATTCCATGTTGACGTGTTGCTTTTGCATTACCAAAAACCCCTGTATTTCACTTTAGTGTTAAAACATGGGAGTTGCTCTTGGTTTAAATTCCATTCAGCAAGTTACTGACAATAACAATGAATCTTTTTAGTTCAATATGAAATAAAAGCCACCGGCGCAGAATTGCAGCGTTCAGAAATCAGTGAAACACCATGGAACCGTATTTTTTGTGATTGTGTAGAAGTACTTTGTACTCATTAAATTAAAAAACATACCCAAAAGAGTATGGGTATGCTGAGGAGACTAATACTGTGTGGTAGTATGTGCTTAAAAAAAAAAAGTAAATTAGCGTTCAAAAGAAGAACTTGATCTTTGTGGAGTGTATTTCTTTCAGTGAAGACATATAACTCCCACTTAAACGTTACTGTATGTGCATGCCTTGAAGGCAGAGTATGTTCTTATTGAGTAATTTAAGATGACCTCTTGTAATGTAGCATCTCATGTTCAAATGCTATTTCAAATGCAGTGCTGCCAGAAGTAGGCACTTAGAGAAGAGAGAGTCTCCATTTAGGCTCATTTGGGATTCCAGAGAGAATCAAAGCATAAACCAAACAAAAATAAAAAGCCAGCTTGTGTCTGACTCAACTTGAAATAGCTTCCACAGGTGCAAGGAGCATCTGTTTGAATCATCCTTTTCCCTTGAAATGATATTGCACCAGTGACCTCTATTTAGAGAATTCCCAAATCAAATGACCTAACTAGTTAGAGAGACAGTAGTAGATTTTAATAACATTTTTTTCTCAGTAAATAGCTTTATCATCTTAATCCAGAGAACATCTGGTGTCTAGGGACTGTTTCCTTTTCTTAATTACGGGGGCTTCTTTCTTCAAAAAATCTAATTGTTTCAGTTTTCTTCTTTGGAAAAATTGGCTTGTTTTGTGGATGCCTTTTCACTGTCTTAAACCCCCCCCCTCCTCCCAACATGTCATCACCTCATCCTCTAATCAAGATAGATTCTAGAAGATAATATCTGTATAAAAGAAGTTATGCTAGGGTTGATGTAGAGATGATTGTGAGAACTTATGCAGACTGTTTCACAGGTAGGCTGGCCAGATGGTCATAATGTTCCCTGCTGATTCAAAATGCTGTAAATACAGGAGCATCCGAACAAGGAGAGTGTCTTGGTGGAGTTCCTGTCTGTACTTCTCTGTGCCAGCAGCTGTGCATTTGAATAATATCAGCATCAAAGCAAATTTAATTCTTTGCCATGTCTTAATGGGACTCTTCACTGGTGTGAGCAGGCTCAGTGTGTTCTGTAGGCTCTGAGTATCTTCCTTGCTGTGCTCTGTAGTGTACCCATTTTCATGAGAGCACAGACAAGAGCAGTTAATGGTAGGATTTTTTGTTGCCTTGAGGTTTCAAGAAGATGACATCCAAGATGGTCCCTTGCTACATTCAGCAGAGAGGTTCTCAGGTTATATCTGACTATTCTCCACAGGAGCTTTGGGATGACTTGTAAGGACATTGTGGCAAGTTTCCCATCACCTTGGTGGTGTTTTGTTAGTGATTTTGATGAGATAAGTTGTAGCTCTCCTGCATATTGACTTGAGGCATTAGGGGTCTAATAGGGCAGCTACTCCCTTGGGAGTATCCCAGTCATAGCTCTAGCTCAAGTTAAGCAGAGAACAGTGAAGCCTGGTTCTCTTTTGTTTTTTCTCCTTCTCTGCTGTCACATCCCAACAAATCTGAGTTGCTGATGCATGGGAGAGAGGCTGTCCTTACAGGATTTGTGGTTCAGTGGTTTCATTGCTGGAAAGCATGGGAGCAGAGCTACCTCACAGCAGTGTTAACTCATTACTGTAGCTTTCAATTTCAAGTAAGTTTTGGTTAAAATAAATTATCTAGAATCTAAATTTAAGAAGTCAGGATTTTCCTGTCAAGTCACTTTGTGGAAAAGGATGCAAAGCAAATAATTACCTTAGTGTTCAAGATCCCTGCAGGTACACACATGCTAAACAATAAACACTACAGTGTTTACTCACTTTGAGCTGTGGGTAGCTGGGCAAAAGAGGAATGCTTCAGGTCATAAAAGGTTCACTAACAAAGCCAAGACTAGAAAATTAAGCATTTCCCAGTCTGGATTACACCACTCGCTCCATAAAAGTCTATTATCAAAAGTTCTGAATTTGAGCTCCATCTGGGGTTCGAACTAGCATTAAAAGGTACACAATTATACAAGATTCATTTACTTGCTCTTTTTGGAAAATGCACTTTGCTTTATACAGTATTTTATATAACACATGATCACATACATTTTGTAGGTGGAAAATGTTAATGTAAGTATCTGTTCTCTATAAATGCATCTATTTTCCCAGTTTTGTTCCTCTCTTGTGTATTTTATTTCAGCTCAAGACAGTTTTGGTTATTAGGTTGTTAATTTTGTGCAGGGAAAGGAGATCCTGAACCTTGTAAGCCCCCAAACATTGGTTTTGCCATCGGGAGGGTAATAAAAATTGAAGACACTTTGCCATTTAAAACCACTTTTTAGAACCTTCAGAAGTTTTGCTACGGAAAAGATTTTAGCTTTAAGTATTTTAAGAGTTGTTTTTTGCATATATCTTCTGTTAAGTTGTTTAAATATTGGTCTTGAATAGCTTTCAGAGCTAATTTGAGGATTTTTTTATTTTTCCTTGAGGACAGGTGTTTACTTCCAACCAATTTTTTTTGGCAATTCTTCATATATGTAAATACTTCTTTTCTGTCTTTCAGTTTTCCTATTTGGAGAAGCTGTTGTTGGTCCATGGTGCTTGGAGTTACAATCGAGTTACCAAATGCATACTGTACTGCTTCTACAAAAACGTGGTTTTGTATATTATTGAGGTAAGAGTAACTAAATAGATGGGTCTTACCAGTGCTTATTCCTTAAATCATCTCTTGTATCTGGGAAAGCTCACCCAAATGGATTAATAAAGAAAGATTGCCTTTTTTCCCCCATGTTTAACAATTTAAAATTTAGTTTTCTTCCTCAAATCAGTTCACTTAAATCTTTTAATATTTGTAAAGGAAGACCAAAGGTTTTCAGTGCTGTGAAGCTTTGGATATGAGATGTCAAAGCTCATTCCTTCTGTGTAAACACTCTTACTGAAAGCATCTTTGTACTCATGGAAACATTTAAATTAGTGATTATATTTATAAAAAATTGAATTTGGAGGCTAAATTTAAAGCAAAAGTTCATTTAGTAGAATTTAATAGGCAAATAATAAACTAGGCAAAACTATAGGTGTTGCTCCCAAGTTACAAAGACCATATATTAGCTGGAACTGAAATTAGTTTCCTTTGGTTTTTAGAAAGAGGTGACGTAATTTTGTAAATGACATTTATTTGCAAAATGAATCAGGTTATTTGATTTAATAATTAAAACATAACTGTATTTTGAAAATAATTTGCTGGAAGATGTCAAGTACTGAAACTGGTTTTTTAAAGAGGGCTGAATACTCTTACTACCATTCCATTTCAGCGTGCTTAAGAGAGGAGTGTAGTTCTTATGCTGCAGAATATAGTCTTGAATTCAGGATCTATCAGGAAGGATTTTATAATGTGCTTTTGCCTAGTTAGAAATACTCAAGGAGCTTGAAGGCAGTGGTTTGATCAGTTGAATATCAAGTGATCACTTAGTTCAGCAATTTCCACAATGTTCATCAGTTTTATTAATATATGTGCATATATATTAGATTTTCAATTTCTTTGTACAGTTGAGCAGCCATGAATGAGGTTAACAGAAAATTGCAACGTTTATAATTAGGCAGGTAGTTATATCAATTAGAGGCGATAGTGGATGACTAATATTTTGCTATTCAATAAGTCATATAATGATCAGAGTGGTCAGTATTCCATCAGAGTTTGATCATCTTCTGTGTGTGATGTTAGAGAAAAAATATTGTCCACTACCTTGTTCCGCTTCGCCTGTGCTATTTCCGAATTAGCGGTTATCTGTTAAAATTTCAACACTAATTAGTCTACTGCAAGAGAGCTATCCTGTGCATGGTGGTTTTAGTAAAGGTTTTTGCATGCTGCTGGAGATAACAATATTTGTTACTGTGCAAAGGAAATATAACTTTAAAAAGAACTCTTCTAGTGTATTTTTACTGAGCATGGCTGGCTGTTGCTGGGGTTTTGCCTGAACTTTTCAGAATATGCTTAATAGCTTCATGATTTCCTGCTAGAATTCTGTTCTCTATTGAAAATTAGTTTTGCAAGTTTAGCTTATAGCACCATGTGTCTTTAGTTCTTTTACTATAATCTGACAAGCAAATGAAGTTCTGCATCAAATGTTGTATGGCAAAACTATGCCTTCCAATATAAGCAGCTGTGCAAGGGGTTGAATACAAGTGGAGTTCTCTGGGACCTCCATCCTGAGGTAATTCAATTATTTTACCCTAGGGTGGAATTTCATTAGCCAGATATCTCTATATGATACATGAAGTCCAAGTCTGCTCTGAGAATATGAGGTCAGAGGTTCTCTTCACTGTCTTAGACTGTGTTCAGTTCTTTCTGCATACTGTCCTGTGCCAAATGAGCTTTTGTGTCTCCTCATGTGCATGACTGAGGACGAGTCAGTTCCATCCAACACCTGAGCACTGAAAAATTTCTTACAAGATGCGGCCCTGCACCTCAGTTACCTCTCTGTGCTTGTGCTGTGTAGAAGTTGGGAGCAGGTATAAGGCTTTAAGGGAGATGAAGTGACAGAAATAATCTTGTTGTCCTGCAGCAATGGGAAGAGCTCAATTTGTTTTTCCCTGGTGAGTTTCCTTTACTAGCAGTCTTAAGTCTCCAAAACTGTGGAAAACTAGCCAAATTGCCTGGAAACCCAAGAGACACCAGGTTTGGTATCCTAGGGATACATGGTAGAGAGAAGAGATCTTTTAATTCCCTCCTTAGCTTTGCACAAAGAAAGAGAGGTTGTTTTGTGTATGTGCTGTGAGGCTTGGCAGTGCTGATCAGTTTGTGGTATGGAATGATGCTCATGAAAGAGATGCTCCACAAGGGAATAAATCCTTCAACTTGAGAGAATGGTAGTTAAATGCCTGGCACTTCTGCACTGTTGTTTGTGTATATGGTGTGTTCCTGATTGTTTCCCAGTGCTCTGGATGAGTTTAATATTTACCCATACTTTCTGCTTGGATATGTGGTGTATGGGGAATATTTTTTTAGCATTGTCATGAAATAGGGATTTGAACTTGAGCTACTTTCTAAGTGTCTTCAGAAGGATTGTACTAAGTAAATATTTATACGGTTGAATGAAAAAGCACATCATGAATATGACTGCCAGTTACTTGTATACCTTTGTTACTTGTATCTGTTTTATTTCTGTGGAGTTTTAACACCTGAGGAATAGATATAGTAAGCTTTATATAAATGGCTTTTGCAGCAGAGAGGAACTGGGGCTATCATAACTTTTATTCCCTGATACTTTGCAAATACTAGAGAGAGGAAAGATGTGGTGGTCCAGCTTGGCAGGCAGAACGTCTGGGCAGAACTTGCAGAGGCATGCAAGTTAAGGCATTAAGATTTAACTGAATTAAACCATGGTAAATGCTTGAGAAGAGCATATTGCCATCTCTTTTCCTAGCATTCCAGTGTTGGTATACTAAAACTCCTCATACAAGAAGTTCATCTTGATTCCAGTTATGCACACTTAGACCTGAAGGAGCCAAAGTGTTGCATCTCTGAAACATTAAATTTACCAGCTTTTTTTTTTTTTTTTTTTTTTTTGAGTTCTGGGTTAAAATACAGAGTTTGGGGTTTTGTGAAAAGTATGTGCAGGTGATTGTTGTCATGGGCTTTACTCCTAGGAGGTGCTGTGGGGTTAAGGCTGGTGCTTACCTTTCTGCAATGGTTGACTCTGTGTGGAGAGATGGGGACCCAGGAATTATTTTCAGCTGCTTTGATGACTAAAATGTGTGCCCATATTGAGATAGTTCCATGCAGCTAGAGAGGTGGTACAGCTTACAGCAGGCCTTGTGGTTTAGTGATTGCAGGGGCAATGGAGATGAGAGTGTATTTTCCTCTCTCTTGAAAAGGCCCTCCTAGTATTTTTCAAGAGGTGAATTTTTAAGTCATCAAAATAATTATGTTTAGAGAAATCTGAAAAGGTTTTGTCTTGGCTTAACAGCCAGAAATTCTCTGTTCTTCTCCTTTCTCTAGCCTGGTCTCTCCTTTACCATTTTTTCATCACTGTCCTCCTGCCATTCTCTTAATTTCTCCACTTGATTTTTGAAAATACAAAGCTAAATGAAGTATACCTAAAAAGTGCAAAGAGAAGCAGATCCTGGAAATTCTAGTCCTTTTGGTGTGATTCTTAGCCTGATCCCTTTTATATCACTGTTACCAAGGTACTTCAGAGTAAAAAGTTGAGGTTCCCTTACTTATGAACTCACCTATCAAAAGGGGTGCAGAATCTGGCCTTTCCATCCACAGAGCTGGTTGGTAGAATAATTGCTACTTCTTCCCCACTCTTGACTATCCATGCTGTGTCTGTCCTAAGAGTGGCAGGGGAATCTACATGGAAAGCTACCAAGATGGCTGCAGGGATGAAATGCATATATAAAGCCCTCTCTTTGGTGTCCATTCCTATATTTCCCATATCTGCATGCACCAGCAGCATGCACTAAATCAGTTTCTAAGGAAAGCCAAACTTCTGCATCATCCTGAGGCGGAAGATCAGTGACAGGGTTTCGACTTTTAAACATTTGACAAATAAGTCAAATGGACATACTCACAAAATATCATTTTGTTCAATTACTTATGTAATGTAGCTGGCTTCAAACTGAGTAGTGAAACAAAAGATCTGTTTCACATCTGTTGAGCAGATATATTTAACTGGAGATGATATAAAGTTGTCCTGTTGACATCAGAGCTTTGAAATATAGCTGATTTCAAATGTAAAAGAATATAGGAATGTTGCTTTCATGTCATGCCTGGAGAAGTAGAAACACAGCAAGATCAAAGGTAGTATCAGAAATATCAGGTAGGAGTTCAAGACCTTTGGGAATGGTTCTGTGCAAACAGTAGCATGGAAGATAGCTTTCAAGCCAACTCAGTGTGCAGGAAAAATGTGCTCAATACTTCACTGGAGCATGTTGGTTTTTCAAAACATACTTAATATGAAGCATTTTTCTATTATATATTGCTGTATGAGTCAGGGGTGGGAATAGATGGCCCTGGTGTCAAGATCTGTCAGTGTAGGGCCATGACAGAGAAATTGATGGCAAGTGGGAAGGGGAGAGTATAATGTGCATACCTTGGTTGCTGCCTAATTTTAATTTTGACTTTAAGAATCCAGTGATAAAGCGTAAGCCTAGATTAGAAAGCTGTTTCTTTGTAGATGCTGAAAGGGAAATCTAATCAGTGAGCAGTGTTAAACAAGATAAACTTACTAAACAACAAAACACTAAGATCATAATATTTCTGCTAGAGCTGAATTTCCAAGTTTCAAAAGCTCAGTACACAATACCTAGAGAAACATGCTTTTCAATAAGCGGTGATTTTGTGAGTCAGCAAGGTCTGGCAGTGAGAGGTAAGTGCTCCATGCACTCTTAGTGGTTACCACTTCAGACAAGCTGATAGCACAGGCTGCAAAAGCTCCCATGAAATGTTGCTGCATGAGACCTTGTATTTGTTTTTTCCTGTTTTCTTGCTTTCCCATCAAACACAACAGGTATTTTAAAAAATACGGGAAGCAGGCATGGGAATTTCAACTCTCTTCTCCAAATGGTAGGCAGAAATAAGTGTATCTGTTATGGTAGTAAAAAATATACAGCTCTAATGCTTTCGTGTGCTTATCCCTGATTTACATGATCTGACTTTTACCTACATCTCTGTGCTTTCTGTTTCCAACTGACTTTGCCACTCTTAGGTTACAGCTAGGCAATACAAAACCTTAACCATGGGGATTTTTGCAGTAAGTTGAGGACTGAAGTGCTGTAACTCTTGTCATATAAAGCACCTTTCTTAAAAAATAAGAGCAGCATTTTTCCCCCAGTGTTAAATTAAGGATAAGAACATCTGGTTGCAAAACTTTCTAACAAGGATAACAAGAATAAAGGCAGCTAGCTGTCTTGTCTTCTTATTCAAATTATTCAGTTGCCTGTTCAAATACTTCAAATGCCAGTAGGCATTTAACAGTTATTACTTCTGTGCTTACCACTTCGGTGTGGTAAGCTTAGCACAATGCTCTTATAATGGTGAAGCAAAGGAGGAATGTGTGTGCGACTTCCATATTATTTCATTTGGGAATCTAGACTTGGATTCTCACAGAAGCGTACAAATCCAGAATAAAAAACTTATTCTCTGTAGACAGGTGCTTTCAGGTAGACACAAGGTGGGATTCAGTGTCCTTAAGATTGGTACCAGGTTTCAGCTAGGTGCCTGAGAGAAATGTATGTAGTGTCCATGTAGATAACCTTTGTGGAGGCTCTGAGCTCATGGAGAGCAGTTTGGGACTGGCAGGTATGTCACAGGACCTGTGACATCAGCTGTCTAAAGCAGCAGTACTGGGAGGTCTGTCTTAAGGTAACTGAATCTTATCCAGAAAGAGAATCTTTTGTGTTCTGTTCTTATTTGTTTTTGAAACATGTAAAAGAAAAGAATTCCAAACGTCTCAGCTCAGGTAGTGTTAATCAGTTCAAAAAGTGCAGAATATTTATGGAGGGTATAGTACAGAACTTGAAAGACATGAAAAACACAGGAATGAACACAGTATGAGGAACAAAGCTTGTCAAACTCAGCATTGTATTTCCATCATTTGTGGAAAAACAGGTCTTACATATGTGCTTATTTTTCTCTTGCACTGTTCATCAGCTTTGTACACAGGTATAACATGGAGAAGACCTAGGGCAACACAGAACACTATCCCCTTCCTGCCCACTAAAAAAGCTGATTGTAGGCTCCAATTCAAGAGCACATTCTTTAGTAGCAATAGTTACAGGAAACAGATTCTACAAGGAGTTGCCAAAGTTCTTGGAATATTGTAAAATACAATTTTCCAACCTAATCCAAAATTGTCCAGATAGTGCTTTGCAGTTTATTCCTAAAGTATATATCTGAATTCTTTACAGTACCTAGTTTATATGCTGCTACTGACAATTTATTCTCTATTTCAACCTTCCTCTTGTCTGAAGGAATTCAGCACTGTGTATAGGCTGATCTCATCAACCTTAATCCATTATTGACTTCTTGTTTTTTGGCTTCCTAATTGAGCATGTTAATCCCAAGGGTTTACAAGGAATCAGTCATGAAGGTAAATCCATGCTAATTTTCCTTTCTTTTTGTAGTGCTATGCACTGCACAGTGAATCATGAGAGAGCAGTCCATCTTCCCAGAAAACCAAATTGACCCAGCTATGTAACGGCTGGGGTTTATTTTTTTCCAAGCATGATGGAGCTATCAGCATTGCTCTGAATTTATGAATACTATCTTGATTACACTCTGCAACTAACACAACCTGTAATTTTTTAACATTCCAGGTATTATAAATGATAAATCCAGTTGCTTTGCATTCTTTTGATATTTTATTGGACACAGAGTATGTTAAGTGCCTGGATCAATTTTTTGTGTACATTTACATAAGAGGAATATGAATGTCACAGTGACTTTTTTCCCCGCTTGGTCAAGTGTATGCTTAATTTGGTGTGAAAAATCTTAAATTCATAATTTGGTGAGCTTATATCAAAGCAATGATAATGTTGTTGTCTAAATTTGAGGACATTCAGTGTGAAACAGTTAGTCATCTCCAGAACAGTGTGTTCTTCTAAGCCAGAATCCTGTCATCAATAAATGTTTTTTCACTTTAACTACATCACCAATAAAAATACAAGTTCATGTTTAGAAGAGAGCCTAATGTGAAGAAGTTTTACTAGGGAAGATAAACCTATATTATGAAAGTTAGGAAAATCCAAGCCTAGGTTTTTTTCAATCACAAAACCAGCTTTGAAATTCAAGAGTTCATTGTTGATAATTTCAGCCCATCTTTCTTTCCCAAAGCTAAAAGTTTTCACAGGAAACATAACTCGTCTTACAGCCTTGAGCATTGACTACTCTGACTTGGTATTGGATAACCCCTTGTTTTAATAAATATTTTTAAAATAAAAAATACTTTCATCTAGGCTAATTCAGTGCACATGACATTACTTGTTGGTGCAGAGAAGGCTAAATTTTGAATTTGTGTTGGTGTTGAAAGTGTAAATAAACCTTACAATGGAATTATTTGTGCTCATCACTTGAATGCTTGTAGGTGCTAGTGAGTTAGGGAGAAGTAGCAGTCTGATTTTTCCCAGGCTGCTCAAAGGAAAACAGAAGGGAAAGAATTAATAACAAAGTTTAGCACGTAGTGTTGTTAACAGAATACATGCGTGAAAAACGTGATGTTTTAGTAATACTTCTTGTAAACATGTTTTTACCTACCTTAAACCAATGAGCTTGTTCTATTCTTTGGTTCTACAAAACGGTCTGTAAAAATGTGTCTACTTCTGCAATAAATCACTTCTTCTGCTCTTGAGGAAGGAGTCTGTGTTACTATGTCAATTTGCTGCTCCCTAGACTAGCAGTGACAAATGCTGAGTTTAGCAGTGCTGTTCTGCACTGAAGGGGTGATTCTGAGAGAGTTTTTTTAAAGTCCTACACTACAGATACATCAATGCATGTAATACATCTATTCACAAATATATCTTTTGGGTCTGTGCTGATTTTCTTTCTGGCCTATACCCTTATGAATGGACTTCCTTTAGTCCATGTCATTCCTCATCTGCATGGGAGTAACTGAGAGCCAAGTAGGGTCCTATGCATATTGCATATGTGGAGCAGGGTTTTTTGTCTGCTTTGCTTTTTCTTAGATAACCCGTGGGGCTGTCATGCTGAAGATGTGAGATTTCTCTATTCCTACCTGTACCTCTGTCATGGTTTAGGGCAAATTTGGGAGGAAACCTCTGGATGGGGTCCCTCTAGAAAAAAAAGATCCAAGCAGTCTTTCCCCTAATCAGCTCGGGAAAAAAACTTCCACGGAGAGAAGTGGAAAAAAACAACTGTTTATTTAACAGGCAACACACCTCCCAGCACAAAAATGAGCAATACCAAACAGCAAAACCTCTCGCTGTTTTGAAGAGATGACAGATTTAGAAGAGTTCTTTCCGTGGGCTGCCCGGCTCACTCAGGCTGATATCAGTCCCTCCGGTGCTGGGGAATGCCGTGGCCCAGGCTGGGCCCGGTGGGCCACAGGTGTGAGCTCCCGGTGCTCTTCTGGATTTTCAGTCCAGAGCGGGTTCAAACAATTCCAGGAAAAAGGAAAAGAAGAAAAACAATCCAGGGAGCTTCTCTGCTTCAGCTAGCCAGGAAAAAACTAAGTAAGAGCAAAAGAGAGCTTTCTTTCACTGTCCACTGCAGACAACACAGTCTGAGAGCAGGAATGCGGGGGAGCCAGTGCAGTCTCTGATAACACACCCTGCACTTCTTCTTCCCCCCCCCTTCACTCCTGGAACCAGTCTTAAAGTTGTAGAATTTAATATTCAAAACCAACAGAACAGACGATTTGGGGATGCAGGCATCATACAGTCAGCTCAAGACAACCTCATTGCTCTAAATAGCAATCTTCAAAATGCATTTCTACAGCAATTTACTTGTCTTTCATAGAATCATAGAATAAGCTGAGTTGGAAGAAACCTGCAAGGACCATTGAAGTCCAGCTCCTGGCCCTGCACAGGATATCCCCCAGAGAGTCACACCATGTACCTGAGAGTGTTGTCCAAACACTTCTTGAACTCTGTCAGGCTGGTGCTGTGACCACTTCCCTGAGGAGCTGTTCCAGTGCCCAGTCACCCTCTGGGTGAAGAACCTTTTCCTAATATCCAACCTAAACCTCTCCTGACACAGCTTCAGGCCGTTCCCTTGGGTCCTGTGTCTGGTCACCACAGAGATTGGTGTTTTTGAGGATGGTAGCACACAATGCTTAGAAAGGAGGCTGAGGAGGACTTGCCCTGATGCCAGTGACTGCTGACAATTTGGAACAGTGAGTCTAATTCTCCTGTTTATCTTGGAGGCACTGGCATTAAAATGGCCATGTAGATGTGTGTGTTCTGTTACTTAAATACAGCTTGGGAGACTTCAGTCTTCCAGAGGAGAGAAAAGCAGAATTACTTCTACTCAATTAGCTGTATCTGCTGAAGTTAAACTCGGATGTTATCATCGTATTTAAAGACACTGCTTAGCCTAGATGTGAAAAGGAGGCTGTTGAAGGTATTTTTGCACAGCTCTTTGTAAAACACTTTTCAGCGTGACAGAGGGTTTGGAACTGCTGCAAACAAGGTATAATACTGATTCACAGTAAGTCATGCTTTTGTGCAATTTCACAGTGTGGAATTCAGCTTGGAGCCCACTTTTGGAAATGTGTGGTGGCTTGCCTGTGAGCAGTCTCACTGAAGTGACTGAATAGTAATTGCATTTTCTACTTTCCAGGCAGTTGTTTGGAAATAAAATGAGTTTATTTGTTCCAAGCTGCATGCTAGGATATTGCTGTGTGGGCACAAGAAGTGCTGGTCTGTGTGGGCTGCATTTCCCTTCCTGAACTGAAGTCTGCGTGGCTGCTAGGTGCTTGCCAGAAGTAAGGTCAGGCTACAACTTGGTATTTTTTGAGTGTAAGACACTTGATCATAACACTGAAACATTCTGTTTTGTGTTCAGTTCTATCCTCTTGAAGCATTTTACTCATACTTTGCCTCTGTTCTTGGCAAGTTAAGCAAAAAAGCTAATTTTACCTGAGCTCCAACAGCAGCCTCATTGACAAGTTTTTCTTTGTAATTGTTAAGGGCATTTTTCTGGCATCTTTGGAGGCACTGCTGGAGTATATTTCTAGAGATCAGATTTTCTAGGGCGTCTTTTTAGTACAGATGTGTGCAATCAATGAATTAATAACTCCTGGTGTCTTAATACCACTTCATAGACAACTCCAAAATCCTTCTGAATGCTAGCTCAGGAATGTAGGGTCACCAAATTTTTGGAATATAGAATTTCTTTGCAGTATATGTATCATGAACTGAGCTGGTCCTGATTATTTTGAGGTTTTGTGGGTTTATATGCTCATGACCCCAAGAAGCTAGGACAGAGAACAAATTTAACTGAATACAGATTCCATTTTTAAATGCTGCTAGAAAATAATTTTACCATTTTACTTGGATGAGCTCTAATGATAAAAATACCTCTATCCAGTTTCACTAATTAACCACTAGAGATTGTTTTATCTTGGGATGCATAAAAGGCATCTGTAACCTAGTTTAAACGCATGTGAAGGATTTAAAATAAAATGTATCTTAGTTTGTCAAAGAAAAAAATGTAACTTTGGAGTATTTGTTTGCCCAAGTTCATGATCTCCAACCAAATTTTTTTACTATAGCAGGGTCAGAGGTAAAAACTATAGTATATCTTCCATGATCAGTATGCAGAGTAAATCTGGAGCAGCATAGGTGGTGCTTTCCAATGTGCTTTTACATCCTCTTCTACTGTAAAACCAGTTCAGTGGTTTGACTGTATTTCAAGCAAGGGATATCAGCCCTGTCAGGAGATAGAGCTCTGTGGCTAGGGACATTAAAAAAATGTGTTGTTACTCAATGCCCTTGGAAGTCTCCCTTCTGATGTGGGAATCCTGTGTCAACTGAATTGGCATTATGAGGCATTGGGTTGTGTGGCAGCCCACAGCAGGTGTGAAAGCTTTGAGTAACCTGTCCAAAAGAAGTTATCTTTTCCCTCTGTACTGAGATGATGAGTCCTTGCAGATAGCTATGGCTGTTGATATGGTTCTTGTTATTTCTATGCTCAATAGAGTGTGTAATTGCTTTTTGTAACTCCTTATATCTCCTCTATCTCTTTTCAGTGAAATCATTTAGAACATGTTAAAATACACTAGAAATAGCAAATTACACTATTTACTGATAGTATTACTTTTGAATTATCTGCATCTCTTTACCAAGATGTCAAAAATTAGTCAGTTGTAGCTCCTGCCCCTGATATCCCATTGACAATTCATAATGCTGTCTTGTTACTTTTCTTCTTCCTCACTATTTTGAACCTGATTCCTTTTGTGAGCTGCTGCAATTTGAGTGTAACTACTGTGAAATAAAGTCATCCTAGAGCAATGGGGTTTTTGGGTTTTTTGAGCCAGGATTCTCAGCCCAGTGTAATCAGGTCTGTGTCAGACAAGGGAGAGCATTCAGGACTAATACTTAAAGACTGAGACAACCATCTTCTTAACACATGTTTGTGGCTATACTTAAATGTGGAATATAAATGTCAGTAATCATGGGCTTAAGCTAAAACCCCAAAACTATACCCCAAAAGGCGGAGGAGCCCATTCTGTGGCAAAACAAGAGCTAAGTGTTCTTGGTGCATGTTTGGGTCTATGTTACAATCTGTTTCTGCTCCATCAAGACAAAGACATGAAGTACCACTGGTGGCTTCCTGCTTTCAAAAGAATGGCGGTCAAAACTTCGTCTGCCAGCTTTTAAACGTGAAAAAATTATTTTGCTTACTTTCTTCTTTCTGGATTTCTTTCCTTAATTGCTTTTGCATGACTGCATTTGGAAAGGGAGGAGATGGAATATATCTTAGCTGTATCTAGCTTCTGCAGGGATTCAGAAAAAGTGTATATTATGAACTGCATTAATACAATATATGTTAGAAAATAAATCCAATACTGTTTTTTCTCATCCAACCCCAAATAATGCCATCTTTGTTAGTAAGTGGCAATGCAGATTGTTGTCATTAATGGTAACTGACTAGAATACATAGACAGCTCAATAGCAGCATAACCTTAAACCTTCAGTAGTCAGTAACACCTGAACCTCTCAGCATTATTTGTGATGATGGGTCCTGTCAAGTTCAATTTTGGTAGAAAAGTGAGCCTTCCTTTTCGTTTTGCTAACGGCGTCTTGACCTTTTCTCCCTTTTGTTGCCAAGGAGTGACAGGTGTCTGGAGCAGCAAAGCAATGTGACGCTCAGCCTGTGCTTTGTGTCAGCTCGTATTCATTAGCCTTAAAAATGACATATGGCTTTGGACTACTTGGAAATGTGTTTATGCCCATTAATATGTCCTGATTAATGGACGGTATAGGGATAGACTGAGTTTCTCCAATTTCCCCTGTTTTTTTTGTTTACTGTTGTTGAATATGTAAATGCATGATATCTAGGAAATTTCAAGCTGTGACTTCTATAGTGACATTATTAGTCCTTGTTTGTCTGCTGCAGTCTGTGTTGGTGGTACCATGTTGTTGCAGTGAGTCCAGAAGCTTTCTCCAGTGGGAGCTTTGTGCAGTGCTCACGTCCAAGGTGCCACTTCCCTCAGAAAGTCCTGGGCTGTGCTTTCACCATTACTTGAATCCACAACTGGGCTGTGCTTTAATCCAACATGAATGTGCACTGCCATTAAAAAGGGTAGTCTGATCTTCATGTCTCCCCAGGGGTATGTTCTTTCCTCTCTTCCTTGCCAAGGCATTAGTGTTTGCACAGCTGCAGGATGGGCTCTTCAAGGTTAGAATTCAGCCAGATGATCTTCCTGATGTACACAGGAGTCCTTGGACAAGAGAAAGGACCAGCTCTTCTGACAGAGGTGTAGACTTTTGTCAGACTTTACATGTTATTTTAGTAAGCTAAGATGGGAGCCTTTGCTTATGTATATCTGCAGAAAAGATAAAAAATTTGGAGAGGTGGAGCAAATGAAGGGCACGAATTGGTTTTCCTGATATCCCTAGTAATCTCTGTGGCATAACTGCTTGGGAACTTAAAATGAAGCAATTTTTCCCTTTTGGGCTGTCAGGGTATCCTTTACTCAAAGGCATTCCAAACACAGATCTGGGGAAGAAGAGGGAAGGAAGTTGAAAAGTGATAGTTGATCCCAAAAACATACTGAACAAAAAAACCCTTTTCCTATGTCAGTCACATATTGTTGATGTGCATAAAGAAGCTGTGATCTCTCAAAAACTGAGAATGCATCGGAGACTGTCATTTTAGAAAAATGTATGCATGATTACTGGATTTTATGGTGTGTGATTTGTGGGGTGTATGTATTTGGGAATCTTTAAGAATGTGTGTTAGGCCATCTGGGCAACAAGAAGGAGCTGGTTTGTGCTAAAATACAAGCTATTTCTGCAATGGAGGAGTGATAAAATGAGAGCAGAGAAAGTTCTGGCAGACTTTATTTCTCTGGAAGCAGTTACTACTACTTTTTAAGCAGCCCCTGATTTATGCTGAGTTGAAATAAGAAGGTAGGAGCAGTAAATCTAGAGGAAGAAGCAGGAATGTTACCTAAAACCAGGACAGTGCTTCAAGGGATGCCAGACGCGAGAGTTGCCATTCTCTTCAAACTGACTGATACTGCTGAGAAAGTGTTGTAGGGAAGGCATGAGAATGAAAGTGGAACATTTTGAAATATGGATTAGGATTGGAAATCCTTATGTATTTGGCTTTTGGGAATGTAAAAAATTACAAGTAAGTCTGGCAAGCCTTACTTTCTTGGACTTGGTGAAGGAAGGGAAGTGTGTGTTGGTGGTCTGTGGGATTTGTAAAGCCCAATTTGGCTGGGGGGAAGGGGAGGTGGCATTTGGATGGGTACAAAGCTCTCCCTTTCAATTTACCTCCCTTCCTGAGGAGAACGATTGTTGTCTCTTCAGCAATGAAGTCTTTACCTTTTTTGCATTTTAAAAAGGATAACACACAGAATAATGCAACTTTTAGCATGCTGATTTTGGCACCCAAATACACTGCTGGTACCTACATTGTTTCTAATGACTGAGACTTATTCGTGCCCACTGTTAGGATAACTATGCTCACTGAGAGCTACTCATGAGTATGAAAGTCTCTGCCCAAAAGCTTGATTTTAAATTTTTGGGTTTTTTAGTATGACTTTGCTCCCTATAGAGCAGGTTGCCAGATTGGTAAGTTATGATCTCCTGAGAGCTCTCTTCTTGAGAAGCTCAGCACAATTCCGCTGTCATTGCCCGTCACTCTTCATGTAGCTGACTGCATCATAATCTGTGTGTTGGTGACTGACTCTGGTTTCTTGGATGGGTGTTTTGGTTGTGTTGACTAATTCTGTCTTCCATCTTGTTTTACTGGTATGTCAGTGGGGAATCATGTAATGAGAAGTTTCTCCCTTTACCCACGTTAGTATCCACTTGAGATTCATTACTAAATTTGTTATTGCTTTCTTATAAAAATACAAATCTGCACATCTTTATTGCAGCTCCAAAGCGACGATAAATGATACAAGTGCTGGGTATGATAAACTCCACTTGGGATTGTAAGCCCATGGTTAAGTTTCTCATTTGTAAGGGAAGTTGCTGCTGCACACATTTCTATAATATGAAGTCTAGCAGTACTCCTACATCTGCTGTCATGTTAAAAATAATGAAGATAGGTGAAACTTTAATTATCATATTTCTCCATTCAGAGGTATAGCTGGAAGCCACTCTGGTGGGCAGCAAATGTCTGCTCTCTTCTGTTTGAACAGAGGCAATTACTCTTTAATTCTAATAAATGGGGACAAACAGATTTTCACCTGCCAGCCTTCATCTATTTCCCCCTCCCCTGCTGGCATTAGTCACATAAGCTAATACTGTTATAATTAAACGTTAAAATAAATCTGTAGTGAGTATATATCTCATTTCAAAAAGCAGTTTTGCCTGCTTAACAGTGTGTGAAGGATGATATCCTGAAAAAATGGCTATTATATTGCATTTAAATAGTTCCTGCTTCCATTGCAAATATGAAGTTGTCCTGGCCTTGTCTTTTGGAGTTTGGTACTGAGAGCCATCTTGTGAGATAACACTGTAAAAAATAAAATTTAAAAAGGTCTTACTATCTCTTGTTAACACTTGCAGAGTTGGTGCAAATTTTGAGGGTTGTACACTTTCCCACTGAGTGCCTGGCTCGTTCATCAGTGTCGCCAAAATCATGGAGTACCTGTTTTTGCCAGACTGTTCTAGGAAGTCCTGAAAAATAATTTGGGGTGATACCAGCATTGTTCAGGTGCTCACTGCTATATCCTCTGAGACTGACTGCGACTGCATCAGAGAATTAGAGATTTAAGGCATTGTCTTAGAAATGTATGTGTTGTTCTGTTGCACTCATAGGTTTTTTCCTTCCAAACCATAAAAAAAGGCTTCTTTCTGAATTGAATGTGCATGTTTGTGTGTGCACCACCTGAAGGTGTCTTGTTTTACCAGCCATAAAAATGTTTAATGTCTGCTGTAAAGCAGAAAGGTACCTTTATAAAAGTTGTCAGTTGCAGCTGTTTTACTATGTTGGGGAAAAAAAACCCCAACAAGTTGTAGTAGTACTAGTACCAAAATTTAAACAGACTTATAGGTCTCTCTTTAGTGCTTCAAACAGCTGGAAGTCCGGCACAGTTCCATTTGAGAATTAATAGCTTTGCATATTCTGTCAATGATTAGTGAATTTCAGCTATTTCCTGAAAAGCATTTTGAACTGAATCCCTTGGATGCACATGTCTCTTTGTATCCTTGATGTATTTCTCAAAGAGGAGCTATTTCTATGTTTGCATTACTCTTGCTTAAACCTGCTCCCAAACTATTTTGAAATCCCCACTGTATGTACAGCAGAAGACTATAGTTGCAGTGTGTCAGACTCAGTAATTCCCAGTATTCCTCATCTTTAAAAGAAATCAGTTGCTAAGGAAAACTTAAAAGGAATAGAGCAGAACAAGTGTACTGCAATTAATATTTTCAGTATTTCAATTTGTGGTGGTTATTTCCTGAAACCTGAAACAAGAATTATTTACTGAATTTTATTATATGAATAAAATCTTCTAAATTATATCTGTAGCCTTAGGGAAATTTAACCTGATGCAGCCAAATGAATTGCTTCTGTGGTAGGAGTATAAAATGTTCCTATTTGGTGTTGCTGAAAAGAAAGTTGAAAAATTCAGCCAGCTCACTGTTTCCTTTTTTCCTAGAATGACAATTTGTTGCAGCAACAAGTCATTTGGGGACACTTCTCTGGCGTACTGACACCTGCTTTACATAGTAATATAAAGTTTAAGGCAAACTACTGACATAAAGGTCAAGAAGAGCTTGAAGATGCTGCATTTTTTTTCTAGGAAATATGCATGTTCTTGAGATGATACTGATTTAATGTTGGAAGAAAATGTTGAAAGGCCATCTTGTTGGTAGACACCAGAAAACTGACCTTCAGTATCATTTGTTTTCCGTAGTCACTGGAATTAGGAGGGAAATACCATATTTACTGTTTGGGGAAGAATTGGGGCAGCTTCATACTTTTTTCAAATTTCTGTGCACTGGTGACACATTATCTCTCAAGCCTGTTTGCCTGTCTTCCTGTTTTTGGACGTGTGCTTAAACCCAGTCCCTTTCATAAAGAATACAAAAGCCTAATGCACCTGAATACAGAAATATCTTATTCCATAGTGTTTCAGTGCACTAAATTTATTCGATAATATCCAAAACTGACAACTAGGCAATTCCTGAAGGATGACAGATTGTCATTAGGGTGACACAAGTTGTTGTGTGTGTACGTTTTAGTAAGAATGAATCTCTCTAGAGCCCAGGGCAGGAAACTTGAAGATGATGCCATTCCAGCTAAACCCTACAAGAAGGTAATGAGCCCTACAGGCTCATTGTAATGCCTGTGATAGTCTCTATCATGTTGCCACTGGTCAGGATCAGGAGGATCTCCAAACTTCTGGAGGGTGTTTTCTAGGGGGTCATGGCTTTTGTAATTATCACACAAATTATGAATACAATTCAGAAGTGTAGCTTATGCCTCATTAGTCTTGATGTACGTGTCATTCTTTCCTATGTGAAGGAAAGGGAGCCTTGTGCTGCAGTTGTTTGTTCTCTGAAGTTACTCCTGCTGGCCTGCTAGAGGTGGTCTTTTCACAGTATTTGTTTTTTCCCATCTAGGCTTCCCTGAAGTGATTCTGTTTGTGTTGCTTGCTTTTTCTCTCAGAACTTAAGTATTTACATGGTGTCTTGTATCCTTTCTATAAAATATGAGCATTAAAAATGTAAAAGTGAGTCTTCATATTCTGCTTTACTCTTCTGTTGCAATGTCACTGCAGAGTAGAGGGGTTAGGGGGAAGTCCTGATCCTTTATGAGATTTCATCTGTTTGGACCTGAAGGCAGATTTGCAGACTGCCAGCTGACTGGAGCAGGCCCTTGTTTTGACAGCCAATTCATAAACTCAGAAAGAGGAAGTTTAACACTCATGCTTAAAGAAAATTTAAAAAATCAGAAAATGTGTATTTTCAGCTATTTGAAAAGATGAGAATGCAGTAAAATGCTTCTTATAGCTTATCAACAGAAATATAGTGAAGTTATTTTATTAAATAGCTTGTAAGTTATACACATGTATGGTTCTCTTTTTCCTTAATGTATGATTTATAGCATGGCTTTCCAATAGAGATGTGCGGTGTGTAATACAATATATACTGAAGTTTTGATTTGAATCTGAATAACCTATATTAAGTTTGATCATCTGTGGATATTAAAATGGTTTACAGTAAGTAGTAATCAGTCATAACAAATGACATGTGTTGATACCAAGTTGTAACTCCGCTCAGTGCCCACAGCATTGTTCTGATTTGAAGTAACGCATTGCAGTTAAATTGAGCACATACACACAGTGGGCTCAATTTAATTGCCTGGCAGTTTACTGTTTGGTTTCTTGGTACCACACAAGGCCAGAGTACTGGAGTCTTCAAAAAAAACGAGATGTCCAAAGTGTCAGCTCTTTATCTGTCAGACATGGTGAGGTGAAGTGTAGAAGACCTTTAGAGAAAAGACTGAGAGGAAAAAACACCTTTAAATCACTCCAGGGAGAGCTTCAGAAAGGCAGAACCCAAACCAGTGCTTCTCTATTTTCAAAGCAACATATGCAGGCATAGCTGCATGACTCTCATTAAGTTTGTCTGAATCGTGCAGCTAAAACCCCATGCAATGTTTTGAAAATGTAGGAAATAAAAATGGTCTTAAACCAGACATCTGGGCTCCTATCCAGTTTTCCTGTGATAACGTCTGAAGCATGCCATTAATAAAGCAACATCCATGGGCTAAATTATTCAACTATAGAACTCTTTGCAGAAGGCTTATAAGTCGGCTTTACTTGAAAAACAAAGGAAAAAAAAAGCCAAAATCTCCTGTTCACTCTTCACTCTCAGCAACAACCACTGCTAAGCACAAGGCCCTTTTCCTTTTTAAGTATTTTAACATTTTTTTCCCCTTGTACTTTTCAATTTTTTTTTTACTTTTTCTCAAAAATTCTCACAGGGTACCCATCTGAATGTTTGGATCCTGATTTTTGTAGAAGAGAGGAAGTGCTTTCTCTTTGCTGGTTCTTTTATCTCAGATGAATTTCTATACAGTCCAGGTGCCAGGATTGGAAAAAAACATGCGTTTTCAGAGGTGTAAACCCTGCTGTTTCCCTGACTTCTGTCTTTTGTTGCTGACAGGAAGGTAGTCATCTTAGTAACACATTTTAGAACCTTCAAACTTTAATATTAAAAAAAAAATCCTTAATAGTGAGGAAGGTGATCTAATTAACTACTTCTATAGACGAAGGTCTTCATGAGCAAGGTTTGGGTTTGCCTTCAAGTGCCAACAACTAAGCTGTGTGTAGCTAAAAGGTTATTTTAAGATTTCCATAAATGTAAGTAACTTGATCATATTACTATACTGTAGCATCAACTATGGTATGATTTCATAAGTGTTATCAGTTTGACAAAGGTTTTGTTTTGTCTTAATCTGGTATAAGATGTGGGAGGCATTACTAAAAATGTAGTTGTGAAAAGGTGAGCTATTCACTTTGCTGTGACACAGCTGTCTTTGGTTGCTTTTTGGAACACTGGAATCTATAATTTGCTTGTAATATCTCTGTCATGTTGATGGTAAAGCATGCAGAGCAAGCTAAGGGAAATAAGTGTGCATGGCAAGTAGGAGACCTTTCTGTTGTGGGAAATAGCTTGCAATATGCTTTTGTCATGTATTTCCGTGCATTGTTGTTCTTTTAATTAGCCAAGGTGTAAATTGCTTTGTGGCAGTGGATTTACTTAGTGGTATGTGGTTCTGCTTTATAAAACATTGGAATTGTTAGCTATAATTTTAAATCTAGTGCTGTGTTGAGAAGAATAATTGTGCTGTATTAGAAATAGCCTTGAAAGGTTTTAAAATTTCCGTACAAATGAAAAACAACTTTTCTTTGGGTTGTTACACCTCATGTGAGAGACCTTAACACTGCATGCAATTAAAACCTGTATCTACCAATATTCTTTTCCTCTTCTGTTGTTCTTTGGGGGAAATCTGACACAGCAGTTTCAAGTACAGTATCTTGTTTTAAATCCGATTTCACCTGCAGGTTTATCCAAGAGAATGAATGTGAGCCGATGTTACATGTGCCATACTGTGAACTTGCCATATCAAATGAACGCTCTTTAGTTGCCAAACAGGTGCTTTGTTCTACATTTTTATAATCGTGGGGTACTCAGAGTTGCCAGTACTCAAAATTAATCATATAAACGGATTTCTTCAGGGAAGCACCCTGTTCTATGAAAAATTACCCAAAAGTAGACCTGGCAACTCCTTACTCCTGGTTGCATCCTCCCTTCCATCTCTGGTTGCATCTCTAACAGCGAACAGAAGGGAAAAGCCTGTATGAGCTTTTACAGAATCTAAGTACGTGTTTTCTTGCCAGTGATCGGTTTCTTGATATCTGAACTCAAAGTCTGGAAACATGTAAAACAATTGCATTGTACTTCTGGGGGCAGCCCAAAACTTTTGACTATTAGTTTTAGATGGGTTCAAAACTCTGGGCTCAAGTGCAAGCCTTTACATGAAGCAGGAGATAGTGCAGAAGTTTATTCCTACCTGGCTGGGAAGGGAAAGGAACATTATAAACAGGACAGTGAGTCAAAGTTGAGGGATTGCCTCTCCACAAATTTCAACATCTCAAAAAGCTGGTTAATTGGCAATATTGAACACTTTGGTGTAACAACAGATTTTTGTCAAATTTACCTGGAAAATAGGGCTGGTAACCAATATATATGAAACAGAGTGGTATCCCAGATCTTTTGGGGCCAGGATGGGGGAAAAAATATTGTTGCTAAACAATGGTGCTAAGATGTAAGAAAAGTAGTCTTTTAATCTAAACATATGGAAGATTATCCAGTGGCAGAAGTATTTAAGCTATGAAATGCTTTTCACTGCATATTGCCCATAGCTACTCTGAGAACTGTCGCCCTCAACATGTGTTCCTTTAAATCATGTTGGTAGGCTTAGTATCCTCAAATATCCTCTTACCTTGTGCTATATCCACAACACAAGACCTCACTAGTGCAATAAACACAAACTTCATTCTTTCCAGCCCTTTCAAGTTTTGTAAAAAAACTCCACACAGTTGGCCTACTGAGGGCCACAAGACAGTCAACCTACTGTTCCTCCAGGTGCTGATGCTGGGCAGTGTAGACACAAGCCAGTCAGTGTCTATGGGACTAGTAGTCAGCTCTCTGGAAGAACTGAAAAACACAGCATAGCTATTGCTTCCTCAAAAGACACCAGAGACTCAGATAGAATTGAGCAAAGCAAGCCAGCCTTGTATTGCATAGGGTTCTCCCAGCCTCCAGTCTCTCAGGAGCATTTTCTCAGGAAGAGTAATTTCAAGTCTAAATAGAGTATCACAACAGACTTGATGTTTCATTTAAGATTGTCTTCCATACTGCAGCACAACAATCAACTCAATTTTAAATGCAGGTTTTAAATTTGTGGAACAAACTGTCTGGGCTATCATTTCAGTTTAAATCAGGCTTAGAGCATTCACAGAACATTTGGAACCAATTTAAGTGGATTTACAATCACATCCCAGCTAAACCACTGTAACTTCCTTGTGTAGACAAGCCCCTGTGGCAGGCAAGGGAACATTTGTTTATAGCTTGGATGACTATATGAGGGGAAAGAGGATGTCAGAAATAGCCTTCACTGTTTGGGGATTTTAGCTCTAAAAGTTGAAAGGTAGGGGGAAAAGCTTGTTATTATACTTGCACTACTCAAATATTGGAAGAAATTTTAAACCACTTTACATTGGGTTCTGGCTCAGTCACTCAATTTTAACAATAGAGAATGTACCATTACATGCAGCCACAGCCAACCAGTTGTGCAGAAATGCATCCAGAATTTACATGTCAGGCTTAGTCCTTAGTGCCTTCCATCATTCCTGGGGAGTTATCTTCTCTCTTGTTTATCTTATTTGTGTCAGGTTCTAGCCTGATACGTGTTCCTTTTGTTCAGATACTACAATGTCCTAATTGAATACTACTGAATATTTTCCTCTTGAGGGAAAGAGGATTTGACAGGTTAGGAAATATTTCCTATTGTAAAGACTACAGCAGCTTGGGTTTAATCATCTGAATTACCTCACAATCAACGTGCCCTCTTTAGGGTCAAAATATTTTTTTATGCTTCTGAAACAGAGCAAAAGTTATTTCAGCTTCCAACTGAAGTCACCATCCCTGCCCCCAGAAGTACAATGCAATTGTTTTACATGTTTCCAGACTTTGAGTTCAGATATCAAGAAACCGATCACTGGCAAGAAAACACGTACTTAGATTCTGTAAAAGCTCATACAAATTTTTCCCTTCTGTCCGCTGTTAGAGATGCAACCAGAGACGGAAGGGAGGATGCAACCAGGAGTAAGGAGTTGCCAGGTCTACTTTTGGGTAATTTTTCATAGAACAGGGTGCTTCCCTGAAGAAATCCGTTTATATGATTAATTTTGAGTACTGGCAACTCTGAGTACCCCACGATTATAAAAATGTAGAACAAAGCACCTGTTTGGCAACTAAAGAGCGTTCATTTGATATGGCAAGTTCACAGTATGGCACATGTAACATCGGCTCACATTCATTCTCTTGGATAAACCTGCAGGTGAAATCGGATTTAAAACAAGATACTGTTGCCAGATGTTTACAGGGGCTTAAGTGGAAACAAGAAAGTCGCAAAGGAATAGAACTTCAAAGGTTACTGCATATGCAAGGCACAGGAGACTTAGAAAATCCACAGAGCGGGGTTTTTGCAGATACTGCCAAGGCTGTGTGGTTCATACTCTTTGCTGGGCTTGGAATGCATGCATGTGCTTTTAAGAATAGGCACCTGGGTGGGATTGGCCATTTATTTGAATGGGTATGACTGTCTTGATACTCTTATGCCAAGTTAGCATTTGCAGTTCTTGGTGGAACTGAGATGCTCCTTCAGGGAGCTGGGCCCTTGCCCCAGTAACCAAGATCTTAGGAACACTGATACATGCTTCCAAGGAGGAAAGATTCTGTATCGCATATGACATGAACAAAAGTTTCCCCATACAGCTGATTACTCCTATTTTCTGGTTGCCTTCGATTTATATAAAGTGCTATGAGGGTGTTCTTTTTAAAGATCTTGTTGTGTCTTCACTCAGATATTGAATTGCTACATTCTGTACCTGGGAGAGCTACTTTTCTAAAGATGTATTCTATCCCTACCTGGAATGAAGGGAGAAGGCAAGAAGGGGGAAACCATAACTATGATTTAGTTGGACAAGTTTTTGCAGAATACGTGGTTTCCATACAGAAGAATGTCTTTCGGAGCCTCTGCTGTGTCCTGAAGAGTTCACTGTCTTGAGAATTCATTAAGAGGGAATAAATATACATCTACCCCCCCATTTAATTCATCTGGCTTGGAAATTGAACACATTTGTTTATTCCTTCTTGTACTCTTCAGGTGCTTTTATGCACCTGAATCTAGTTCTGAAGTACAGCTGCTGTTGGAGTGGTAGAAGGGATATGTACTGCAGCTAGACCACAGGAATCATGATATGGGTGCTTTCTGTACACATGTCCCTGCCTCCCATTTTCTGCAGTATTCTGCAGCATTTGTTTTCTTTACACTAGTTAGTTTGTAGAAATTCTGCATGGGTTAAAAATTCATTTGGTGTCCAAAATAGCTTTGGGGCCTTGTACAAATAGTGTTTCACACTATGTATGTATTTGCTAATTTTTAAATAAGCTTGTAGCTTATTTTAAATAAGCTTGTAGCTAGCCATCATAATTATTTTTCTGTGTTGTGTAAAAGATGGCAAATGCATCTTCATTCTCAGAGTTGCTCCTTAGATCATTGCCAAAGCTCAAACCTCATTTGTAGACTTCATTCCTGTGGGTGTCATCTCAGCTTTTCATTGTGTTTAATCTTACTGTGGTTTTGAGTTACTTGTTAAAAAGAGAAAACAGAGGTATATCCCTGGCCCATATCTGGGGGCAGTTTGGTGGTCATTTGTCTTGAGTTCACCCAGCAAGAAGGTGATGGTCCAAGTTAACTCTCTCAGGTTAAAAATCGCCGAATTGCTGTGAAACTAAGAACTGGTTTGTAGCAAACATCTTCAGTCTACCACAGTCTTGCCTGTATTACCCAGCCTTTGTAGGAGAGACATTCATAAAAAGAAGTAGTCTTTTCTGCATGCTTGGTGCTGTGTGTGAGTGTGCAATACCTTTCTAAAGCTGCATAGTGAAATCTTAGACTGAATTGAGGAATCACATTAATGCTTTGCTCCTATATGTAAGCTTATAGGTTTTTCTTCTCTAAGGTATTTTTCCTAGCTAGCAAAGAAAAACTTTGGCTTTCCTTGCACACAGCTCTATCAGAAGATACAGCAAATGCTTTAAAGACAGCCCAAGAATTTTTTGTATGTATTGCAGGGAAAGCAAGCTAGTCACTTTCCTAAAGAAGTCCAAACATTATTTCTGTAGTGAGAAGTACATCAGTAGGTAATTCACCAGTAAAGTGATTGCACATGTTTACAATGTGCTGCGTATTTTGGCAAAAGATGTTTAGGACCCAGTTGTTTTAGCTTTTGCCAGCATGTAAAGCAATAAATGTAGACTTAAGTTACCAATATTGTATGTATTTTCTACACGAGAGGTGAGGCAAGGAGAGCAGGGGACAGATTTTTTTTTTGTACTCGTATTGAAGCTTAAGGGAAGGGGTAGCATGTTTAAAAGCAGCTGGGTGCAAAACAAAATGCTAGGTCCTGTCTATTATTAGATTATCCCATTGACCAAGAAAATGGATGTATTAATAAAAATGGAACAAATGCAATGAAAGTACTGGGAAGCTTTTCAGATTGCATCGTGTGTCCTGGTAGTTTTGGGCTAGCATATTGTCTCTGTGCTGAAATGCTAATAGGGTTGTGGGTAATGAGAAACATGGGCTGCTCCTGGGATTACCCCTGTAAAGGTTTACTCTTGTCAGCATGACAGAAGATGAGCTACACTTTCTATAGTGGTCTGGCTTTTCTATTGCTAATTTTGCTATTTTCCTTGGATTCCAAGCTGTCAGGAAACTTCATATAAACTTCCTGGATAAAAGTAGCTTAATTCAAGGTCTTACAGAGACTGAATTTTATTTCATAGGGAGGAAGGGGGGAAAATAGACTTCCAAGGGAAACCTGGCCCTTCACGTAGCCATAACAGGGAATCCTAGGGGGACTGCAGTTCCAGACCTAAAATGACCTTGCTACAGAACTGCTCCTATTACACTGAATTCAGCAGCTCTGCAGTAGGATTCCTTTATGTGGCAACAAGAAAAGCAGTCTGTGAACCTGCATTTATAACTGTAACATAAGGGACTTCTGCAAATAAAAGTAAGAAGGGAAAGAATTCAAGTGAACTGTCCTATAAAATAGGACCTGAATAGTAACAGTCAGGGTCTTGGTCACTCTGTTTTATTCAGTCCGTACTGGGATTGCATCTCATCCTTGGAAATTTTTAAATCATTTTGATTACCTAACACATTGCATAGGTTCATATCCAGGAAATAAGAGTGCACAACTATATTTTAGCTACAGTGAATGGATATTAATTTCCTTATTGCTTTTTATCCTATTGCTCATTGTGTCATATGCAGGTATAACTGAATGCATTTGAGTGTGGATTGGTAACTGTTAAGCTACATAGAGGTTAAATGGAAGCTGCTGGCTACACAATGCTAACAAATGAAAAAAAACTAAGAAAAAAAGTAATACCATTTTCTTAATGAATTATACCATTCTATACATTTCTTTCTCTAATTCAATACCTATCCTGCTCCTTCCTGATACCCTTTACCCCTAAAGGGTTAATGCTTCTATAGTCATAAAAATCCTTACCAAGTTTCCATTCTCCCCTTCCCAAATAGACAGAGTGTTTGGTAGTGGGCATGTGTGTTGTATTTTCAGTGCTTATTTCTAGGGCTAGATGTGTGTCGTAGCTCCTGGCCTCTGTCTGTTTTTGCTTTTGAGATGTGTGGAATTATTTTGGTGTGTGTTGGTGTTTTATTCAGGTTGCAGTGAGCCCTAGTGCACATCCCAGGTGTGAAGAGCCTTGGTGTGTTTAGCCTCACTTTTGACTCATGGAATTATCAGACTTCACTCACAGAGTGCTGTGTGTTTTGTTGGCTTTCCTTTTGTGTCTACATCCGGTACCAGACTGGTTGATGTTTTTTGTGCTTTCTGTGCTTTCTTTCCACTGCCCTTACTTGGGTTATAGTTGTAGGATCTTTTCTTCTACAATTTCCTAATCTTCTATTCCAAATACTGCTTTTGTTGCTATTGGACATATATTTTCTTAGTGGACTTCAAGTGCTTAGCAGAATTTCAGGTGGATAAGTTACCTGAAACTGTTGATATTTTCTCACCTATCAATGTAAATAGTTAAACTTCTTTCTTTCATTTGTTTATTTCAGCACTAGAGAACAAATTAGGAATAACAAATCCAAAGCACTTCTGTTATGTTATCGGTGGTTAAAGATACCACATAGCTTCAGAAAAGCCAGCAGATCATTTAAAACCGTGTAGTAGCATGTCCTTATCTCTTGTGTGTGGTATGGGTCAATTACAGAGTTGTGAAACTTGTATCGAGACTAGTCTGTCATGATTATATGCTGAGGAGATACCATAAGCTGTTAATGGTCATACCGTGCTTCTCAGCTCCACAGTGATGTGCTAGTACTCAAGGGCAGCTGAAGAAGTTGATTAGGTAAATCTAAGAGGCAAAAAACTCACCAAACGCCCCCCCCCAAAGACATATTAATGTGCCTGAATTGACTCCAACCCTGTACTCACTGCTGCTGTGTGCATAAGGATGATGTCCATGTCAGTGGAAACCTTTCTTTGCAGTTGTTTGCTTTGTAAAGGAAGGCTGATGGCCCTGGGAGTCCATGGCACGCATTTCCATTGCTTGGCAGCAGACAGTGTAGCCTGGCAGGATGTTCCTAGCTTGCCAACCAAGAAGCTGAGCCCTCCTCACTCCCCAAGCTGGGGATGGGAGGAGGATGTGGACAGCAAGGTCCTGCCTTGTTTCCTCTCAGCCTGACTCCCAGCCAGAGCAGGACACTGGTTGCTTTGCAGGATAATAATTGGCAATTCCCAGCATCATCAGTCCTGGTGGCTTTGCTCTAGCTGTGGGTTTAGACCCCTTTGGCCATGCAGATATGCTGTAACTCTGCATCGTGGTAGGGCTTGACTGAACCATGTTGGGTTTTAATTTGTTTTTTGACAAGTCACTATATTAGTCCTGTGACTTTGAGGGTGTCCCATATATACATACAAAAATCCTAGTGTAGCAGTGTCAGGTTTCTTTAGAAAACTTAAGGTAGGATAAAGAATAAACTTGGAATAGCACTGTCTATATTTGTAAAAGTGAAACATTCTGGAGAATTGCTAAGTTTAACCAAATCTTTTGACAAATATATCTGCCCTTTGGCAGAGCAGGCCATTTCTAATCACATTATCATAGGCTTGCTTCAGCAGTTAGTGTGCTAGACAAATATTAAGTCCCTGGAATACTTCACACCAAAAGAGACGGATAAATAGCCTACCTTTTCTCTACATGATTTCATAAAATTAAAAAAAAAAAGTTATATTACAGCTCTGTAGAATGTGCATTAGTGGGCTGTGTCTTCATTTTACCAGTGATGTAAACATGAACAGGATAATTTAGCGCACTGATTAGATGTTCATGTAACTCCAGGAACAAAAAAAAAAAAAGTAAACCACTACCCAACAAAAGGCATTGGCATGAGCTGCTATGTTTTGTCATGTTTCTAAATGCATTTATTAGTGTGTTTGGGGCCAAATATTGCTGGAAGAGACAATCTTTTTAGGCCTTAGTGGTAAGGTCTTTTGATGTATGCTGCATTGTCATCTGTAAGTGTGGTATCTTTCCACAATGCTCAAAACTCCTGGGATAAGCAGCACAATTGTTCTCTCATGAGACCCACTGAGCAAGAAACCCAGATCATTGCTAATTCTTACTTTATTTTCAAGTCTTCAGAATTATTCTGAGGACTGAAATGGAAAGAATAGGGAGTCCAAGTGTGGGGTGAGGCTCCTCTTGCCCTCTCCTCCTTCCATTCTGCTCTGTGCCTACCTCTGCTGTAGAAAGTTACCTGTTCTTTGGAGTAAGGATGTTAGCAGTTGATCAGTTAGAGGAGAAGAGCACAAAAATAATTTTTATAAGGAAGTAGTAAAATTTTCTGCATGTGCCTCTTCTGTAAACAGTGGAAGATGCAGCTGATAAAATCTGTGCTCTTTAGTATGCTGAAATATAAACTATATGAAGTCAGGGATAGAAGAAATAGAATAGGAGCTATAACAGGCTTATTTAATAAATTAGTGTTTAAAGCCAGGAAACCTCTATTGTAGTGGTTGCTCTAGTATCTATTTGACAAAGCATTGTAGTCAATGCATAGGGTTTTTTTAATGAGACAAAAGCAGCGTGAAACTTTGAAAAAAAATGTTAACACTGGCAGAGAAGACTGGAGATGATTTTTAACCTTGAATAGGAGCTTGTTTGGAGTGCACAGGCCTAGAGCAATTTCTTTTCAGTTGTAAAATATCGATCTGTTTTCAGCAAAGAATTATTAAACACTGGGGGGAATAAAAGGAGCGAGGGAAATATTCCTCAGCAAATGAAGTGAGTCTCAGACAGCCATGCCTACCCTGTCAAATCTTATTACTAACACACTTTGCCTACATTATAAAATTGGTGCTGTACATTCTCTAATGAAGGGATTATTTCAAGGCTGTGAGCATTTGGGTAGGAATAAGAGGCTGGTGTTGAGAGAGACATCTGTAATGAGAGATCTTAAATCAGGATACATTATTAATGAACTGCATGGGAGACACACAAACCTGCTTTATTGGGCAAACTGTAAATGAGCCTGTTTGGTGAGAACATGCAAAATGTGTGTGTGCTGAGAGAGGGTATTTCGAGAATTTAACTAATTTCTGAATAGTAAAGGCATCCAGTCTGGCTATAATTGGTGCCTGTGGCAATTGTTGATACCCTGACTACATTAGCTTTCTGTGCCCTTTAGCAGAATTGGGAAAACATTTCTGGTACTCGTTAAGCTGTCTATTATCAAGCCTTCATAAATATACACATTTAGAATAGAGATGATTTGCTATCCCAGTGCCTTAGAGCACTTAAATAAATTAGTTCCTACTATTTCAGGCATTAATTTTGCAGTAATTATGAATGAAGCAATAATGCAATTAAAATTGCCTTCCAACTTACTTGAGTGGGAATATTTTTTGAAAATAATACTTGATCTTTTCTCAAAATACACTCTAGAGTAGGTGGATGTGCTACGTAGCTCAAAACAGCAGAGCAGGACTGTTCTACCTTGAGATCCTCAGTTTGCCTGCAGCTGAAGTCAATATTAACCAAGTATTACCATCTATTGGCTTTTGCTGACCTCTGGTTTATTCCCCTCTCCCCCTTCTCTAGTGGCAGAGTGCCCACATCACAGCTGGCATCGAGTGCTTCAGCAGTGGGGTTTCTTAGTTAAAGAATGTAACCACACTTCAAGGCAGGAAACATGGGCTAGCTTTCAGTTTGCAACGTTCCAGTTTCTTTTTGCATGGTACCTACTGGTTTCACATCTTTGCAATATCTGATATAATAAAGCACAGCAATGTATCAGCCCAGATTTCAGTCTTAGGTCTGAATCCCTACATTTAAATTGGACCTCTTGTTTCTTGTGAGAAAAGTATCTATTTTGTAGCTGAGTTACAAATAAGCTTTTCCAGCTTTTTGGCAGCTAGGTAGTTGAAGTGAAAAGATTTCTTTTTTCCAGCCAGAAAAGAGGTTTAATAACTGTGGGTGCATTTGTTTGTAGCAGTGCTGGAGCTGAGCCCTGCAAACCCCTGGAGCTTGGCAAGCCAGGCAGACTTGGCAAGTTTTCCTACCAGCTTACCGAGTCTGAGTCAAGCATGGCTTGTTGCAACTTCAAATATATTTAGTACATTTTGTTAACATGAGCATTAAGGTGGAGGGTTTGGGGTTTTTTTTCCTTTGCTGACCTTAAGGTATACCATGTTCTCTCTACAAACAGCTGGTCCTTAAACCATGCATGGCAATTTATAGCTTGTGTTAAATTCAAAATTAATGTGTATTTTATGCAGAATATCTGATTTACTTTTGACATGAAGATATTGAGGAAGTATGAGGCAGTATCCCACAGTCTTTCTGTCGACTGGCCTGTAGTAGTGTGAATCTGTGGAAAAAACAAGCATAGCCATTACTTTTCAGTGCATCATAACAGTGATAACTTTTGCTTTCTGTTTGGAGCCTGTGGTGTGTGAAGACTTGTGTTGGAAATGCACTCACTTCTAATTTTTACTGTGTGGATACTGCTGAAAGAAGAAGAGTTCAAATTGGACTGTTGGATTGGCCAGACACTGAACTTTCTAAGTGTTAGTTCTTGCCTATCCAAGTTATATCAGCCTTTGAAAAAGAGAGCAAGCTTTTCTGTAGAGGAAAATTCTTTCAATGTTGAAAGATGCTGCAAAAGACTCAAGACAGTGACAGCTGAACACCTATTTACTCCAGTCAGACACAGCCATCTCAGTATTTGCCTGTATTGATTCACTCATCTCCATGCAGTGTTAGCAGGGTCTTTAGTGAATTCTGCACCATGCAGTTGTGGCAGGGCAGTACATCTTGAGTAGAAAGAATTGGTCTGATGAGTGGGTGTTTTTCACTTGTACTCTGAGAGCCTGTCTGCTGCTCTAAGGCATCCTAACAGCTCTGCTCTTCCCAAGTTATATGTGATTTCTGTCATCATTATTGCTGATATTTTTGTTGGGAAATGTGCATCTAAGAATCCAAGATGTTAGATTTGCCTGGTTTAGGGCTTGTCTTCTAGCCATGGGCTAGCTGCAGAAAGTCTGGCTGCTTTGTTTTACCCTCTTGATGGATAATCAGCTATGTCTGTTGCTGGAGGACTGGCTGTGGGAAGCTATGGTTTCAGAAAGCAGTTGTTTCCTAAGCAGCACGAGCCAATGTTATAAAAGGCCTCATCATTTGCTACCAAACCTTTGAAGTTTGCTTTGCCCAGGGGGATCTAGAAAACCAAGCAGAGCACAGTCAGGTTGCCAACTAAGCCAGATAGGCTTCTGATTTGTGAGCTATTTGTTTCTAGAATTGCTGCCCTCATTCATCGTTGCTATTAATTGTAAGCCTGGAGATGATAAATGCCTAGATCATTATTGCTAAACATCTGGGAGCATGCTTTTTTAAAGCTTGGATTCTTCCTAGAAGAAACCCTCAAGTTATTAACTTGAACACCCCAAATAAATCGTGGTTTCTTTTTGGGACCTCAGGCTTTGTACCAAAGAGATTTTGTATGTTTCTTTTGAAGGGTTGATGTGTAGAACTGGCTGGAACACTGCAAGGGTGAGAGTGTGACTGGCCAGTGTGCTGCTTTGGGCCATTAATTGGGTCCTTAGAGTGAGATCGAGAGACTATTCCTTCAAAGTATCAATGCAATAGAACTGATGATAAAACGTTGGGATGTAGAATGTGTCTTCTGTCCTTTTTCTGGACAGGGCTGGTGAGGTGAATGCTTAAAGCTCTTTTAATGAGTGCATGTTTGGCAGTGGGGAAGAAAGAGGGCCTTTTTTTTAGAAAACCTAAGAAATATTTTGCAGTTTATCCTAGGCTGGTGCATTTCAGCTAAGTGGTAAAGGAATTAAGCTGTTGGCCCTTAAGAAAGCTTACAAGGGCACTTGTAAACGACAAGCTGCAAGAAGGGCAGCAGGTATTGAAAAGTGTGAACTTCAGAGTAATATAGTGAGAAATAAAAAGAGACTCGCTACTCGAAAGAGCAGCTGACAGTTTAAAAAATTACAGGAAGTAATTTTAAATAGATGACCAACTGTCCAACTGTGCAAAGCATAGCTATAAACAGATGAGTTGGAATCAGCATCATTGTTTCTTACTTGAGCGATGAGAGTTCACTAGAACAGATGATTAATTTCAAACAAGAATGGTGATATAATAGCTTTAAGAAGTAGAGAAATAAGAGTTCAACTAACCTCGTTTCTGGTTTTTGAACAGTGGTAGTTCTCTGGTAGACTCATCTGGTCTCCAGCTTTCCTTCTGTGATTTTTTTCAAATTGCCTTTTGCATCCACAGCATCATTTGGGAGACGTTTTCATAGGCCAGCCATGTGTTGTGTGAGAAGGTTTCACTTTTTCCTTTTTTGTAGCATGTGAATTTCATGTCTTGCAGCTGTGCCAATTTGAATGGCTTTTTGAACCTATTTGTTGTTCTTCCCAATCTTGTAAATAATATTCCATGAAGTTGCCTCTGTCTGTGTTAGAGTCCTGGTCTGTTTAGATATTGCATCTGTGAAAACAGTGATAGGTCTTTGATGCAGTCTCATTTTTTCTTTTTTATTTCTTTTTTTTTTTATCTGTTTGTTTTTGGTGTTTTGTTTGTTTGTGGGGTTTTTTTTTGTGTGTGGGTTTGTTTGTTTGCTTGTTTTTCCCTGATTATTCGATATCCATTTTGGGTGGGAGCAGGGAAGAGATCAGATGATGTACAGCTAGCTGCTTGTTATCAGAGGTGTTCTGCTAGGCCACTAACACCGCACAAGTGAGCCAGAGAATAAATGATGCTGGTAGGAGAGTGCTGCCCAATGAGTGACAGAATGGTGTCAGAAAAGATACCTGGCACTAAGTGCCATGGGCTCTCAGGGAGTGGGAAGGGAATGGGCATGGTTATCACTTGACTGGTCTGCAAAAGGTAGTGCATCCAGTACAATGTGGACTTGTAAATGCAACACAAAATATGTTGAAATGGTGTTAGAGGGAGTGTTCTCACATGCAATATTGAATTAATTTTGAACAAAGTAACATGGTGTACTGTGGATTTTGAAAGGGACTGTAGCCAGAAACTCTCAGAAATCTTTTGTTATCTAATAAGTGTAATGGTTTCACATGCATACTGTTTCAGGACACCCTTAAACTTCTATTGTTCTTCCAGTTTCCAATTTACTTGGTAAATGGTAATTCTTTTCCTTCTTTGGTGTATTGTTTTCTAAGCTTCTTTCAATGTCCACTAGCAAACTTTGTTCCAACCCAGTACAGCAGTTAGTGCTTCAAAAAGGTGCTTAAGCAAGATTAATAGGCTCAAAGAAGCTGCATCCACGGAAATGCTGAAAAGAGTTTACCTATGCACTGAAGCTTAAAGCTGTTTCCTGGGATTGTGTCATTACAGAATCCCCTCAGTTAGAAGGCAACTTGAAGTCCATCTACTCCAATCTTCTGTTTAAAGTAGGGTGAATATTAAATGCAAACTAGGCTGCTCAGGGATTGTCCAGTTGTGTTTGTAAACTTGTTAAAGGATGAAGACTCTGCAGCCTGTTTTGCAACCTCTTCCAATTGTAATTGATAAATAGGTCGTTTATTAAATAAGAATGTTTGCATCATGTAGACAGTAAAATTGTAATATAATCATGATCATGTAACTGACAAGTAGATATAATTTTAATTCTGGGACAGTAAACATGCAACACAAGTTAAGCAGAACATCCATCAAAACACAGTTATCTTGAAAATTCTGGTCCTTACCAAACATGATGAAAATGAGGTTAGCTTCTGGCTTCAAGCATGTTAATTTGGCAGTGATAAGGATTTTATAGTAGTTTGATGCCATCTATTTTTTTTAGAGCGATGATGTAAATATAGCAAATTTCTCCATAGCCTGAGTATTTTATTTTAAACAGGGAGTACTCTGCCAGTATTTAAAACGTAGGACTTGAAAATAACTGCCTGGCACTGCTGATAATTATTTTTAGAGCATGACAAGCATCTGTCTGTCTCCAGATGGTGGTCTGTATTCCACATCCTTCTTCTCTACTGTAAATGGAAGCGTGTACTGCAGGAGTAATCTTTTTGTAACTTGTCTCTTTTTCAGCTTTGGTTTGCTTTTGTTAATGGATTTTCTGGGCAGATCTTATTTGAGCGATGGTGCATTGGTCTGTATAACGTGGTAAGTGCTGCTTGGTTTGACTTGATAGTGCTTGGGACTACTGTATTGTTGTGTTGTGTCCCATTTTTCACAGGTAACTGTGCTAGATATATGTCAGGAAAGGTAAGTTCATTTGTAAAAGCCATTTTGAATCCACTCTGAGGTAGGGAAAAAAATTTTAGATAACACTTTTATTGCAAAATTGAAATTTGGGAGAACACCTTGAAAATAGATGTTTAGTCTAATATAACCTGCATAAAACTCTGCAGGTATTAGATAAAATTTTATTTCCTCTTTGAAAGCATTTTCAGTGTTTTGTACTAAATATTTTGGTGACAGTTCATGCTCAGAATACTCCTAATCTCTGAGTTTTGATGAATTTATTTCTCTCAGACCCTGGAGAGTTAGATGCTGAGAGAAGTGTTATGCAGTTGCTTTGGGTTGACTCATGCTCCGTTAGGTACAGAAGGAGAAGCTGCATCACTGTGTCGTCAGCGTTTTGCACTTGAAACAAGAGCAGGATGTGTCAGCCTGGGAGAGGTTTCTGATTTTCAACATGGCCTGCAGGGTGCCACACTGTGCCATATGATTTTATTGCTTTAATCAGTAATATTTTGTAATCGATTGCATAGATTAAAGTCTGAAGGATCTCTGAGTTCTGTAGCATACCATAGACCTGTGTTGGTATTTTTGACAGCGTTACCTTTGCAATGTAACGAGTGGCCCGGTGCCTGCATTTATAAGCTGCTAGGATACTGTTAGTGTTGAAAAGTCTCTTTGCAGGGAAGGCATTTTTTTTTTTTCTTTAAAAAAACTCATTCCAAATATATGCTAATATAGAAAAAGCCAGCAAATTATCACTGAGTAGTATTAATGGAACCACTTAACTTCTGTCACATTAATTTTTAAAGTGATGGCACAAGCCCGCATATTCCATAAGATTTCATACTCTTACTTGAAGATACTTAGTCAAGGATTTATCAGTCCCTTGATTCCCTTCACCCTAATTTCCTGATTGTTACACAGTCTTTGTCATTCATGTTTAGATATTTGCATCTATTATCTTTAAACCTCATTTGATGAATCTATCTACCCTACCTAAAGCTTCTGGATAAAATTCATCTTCTGTAATCAGAAACTAAACCTTGTTTTTTAAGGTCAGTATTTTCTAAAATTATCAGTGGTTGCGTGGACTCATGGAGAATCAAGTGCTAGTAGTATATTAGGGACTTTCACAATTTGTAGGGCTTAGATTTTGAAGTACTTTTAGTAAAGTTATTCTCTTCTGTGCAGATTAACCCTTTCTTTCATTAGTAGTCTCATTAAAATATGATGTGTATGAAATCATAGTGGCATTGTAATTCCTGATTTTGCACTGGTTCACACTGGAGGTTTGCCTTTGTGATCAAAACCACTAGAAGATTTACTTCAAGTGAGAATGTAAACGCCCCAATAAACACAAGAAACCTGGGGAAGTACATTAAAGCTGTATGAGAACATGGTCTTCTTTGGAATATATTGGACCAGTGCTCTCAGTTTCAGTTCTCTACCCTCAGCCTGCTGCCATTTTAGCCATCTGTTTTATCACTACATGAGCGAAAATGTGCAATTCCCACTGGACTGAGGGTTGTAATTACTAATTCTCACTCGTCTCTGTTCCTCCCCATTGTTCTTTGTCTGCTCCCCAGCTGCCAGTATGCTGCTGGTGGGAATCACAGCCCACCTTCTCCAAATGTGTACGTGCCCTAGAAAAAATTCATAACTCCAGCCTGCCTCTTAACTTCAAGAACACTTCTCAAACTGTTAAAAGTAGATGTTTGTATAGGATTAAAAGTGATGTTTCTGATATAAACTACTGATGTAAAAGGAAGTGAATGAAGTTTAGTGTTCAGATTTGTACCCTGTTGTTACTTTAATTCTGTGCCTGCACTGTGGACCACAAGAAACATGGATACCCAAGCTAGTTTTAAATGAGCTGCCTTGGATCCTGGAAACACTTTAAGAGCAGCAATGTTGAAGTCAGTGGAGGCTAATTTACTCTGCTTCTGGCAGAGCATCATGCTGCCTGTCTTGGAAGGCTTCCGAGGCTTGGCCATCCAAGCGTCTGCCTGTAGCACAGACACACACTGCAGTTAATTTGTTCCTATCAGTTCATGCCTGCCAGGGGAATCCCCAAAGTACCATAATGCAGAATGGCCTCTGTTGCTCAGTAGATTTTTTTTTTTTAATATGATTTCCACATTTACTCTGTCTGTTAACTTAGCAGTGGTTAAGCACATTGCATATCTAATTATGGCTACAACTGCAGCTATATTGGAAGCTATTCCCACAAGACTATTATGTAAAAATGCATATTGTTTTTCCTTTGCAGTCTGATGTGTCTGACCTTGCTAGATTAGCTGGTACATCAGAAACTAATGATGCTTAACTTCTTGAGTTTTAGCTTATTGGTTAATAATATGAACTTTCTTTCATGTTTCTTTTGTTCGTAAGTCAAAATTTGAGAGTTACAAATTGGTGAAATTAATGTTTGGAATTGTTTGGACCATTGAAAATTGTCAAATAATATGCTAGGTAGTAGTAAGGCTTCACTGAAATCTCTGGGAATTTTGCTTTTGTCTAGATAAGGAAACATGATATGAGATACACTTGAAACTAAGAGCTGCTTTCAATTAGTATTTGCTTTCCTTGCAGATTTTCACAGCACTGCCACCCTTTACTCTGGGAATTTTTGAACGATCGTGCACTCAAGATAGCATGCTTAGATTTCCACAGCTATACAAAATCACGCAGAATGCAGATGGTTTCAACACAAGGGTAAGGGAAACTCTGTTACTCTAAGAAAAAACATAAGCATTCTTATATTCCAGATTTTCCTTGTCAGAAAGTAACTTATTTCCTGATGTTACATCTGCTTTATGCTAACCACAGAGAGTGATTGTTCAGCCTTCCAGTTCTTTCCAAGAGATTATTTTTTATTTAAATAAAAAACATCCTTGTTTATAAATAAGGATTTTCTGCTACAACTTCACCTGAAACTGGTCCTGAAATATCCATAAGCTTTGATTCAAAGTTAGATTCATATCCAAGTATGATTTTTCAATTCCCAGCTACTGATAAGTCATGATGACATCGCCTGGATTTATTTAACATGTGTATTGTCGTAACACTCTCTGCTAGGGTGCTTTTTCATAGTTAGCATACCTGTGTTCAAGTAGTTCTTTTGGAAAATAGAATTTGAATTGGCTTATTTGAATTTCTGAGTTTTGAAGAACACATTTTACTCCATTTTGCTATTTAAATGCTGGAGAATGCCAGCATTTGGTATTCTGCCTTTTCCATAATAAGCATATCTAAATGTACTTCTGAATCAAGGAAGGTGTATGATTGCTTTGTTTGGAGAGGAAATTGTAGAGTACATAAAACTCTAGTTTGTGCAAAATTGCATTATCTGCTAGTTAAAAACTGTGGGGCACAGAGTATTTGTCCATTAAAAGGAAATAGAACATTTCATAATGCTGAATCACTCTTTTAAAATTATTCTTTGAGGTAATTAAGCAAAGTGAACTCAATCTGCCTGCATTATTTCAATAAAGATCCTAAACTGAAGCATACTTGCCTATTATGCTTCAAGTTGGTAGAATAAAATGATCGAACTGGACCAGCATTTTCTTGTGAAAGAGCAGAACTTGTAGGAGAAAATAGATGCTGCAGAAGTGTAGGTATTTCACTTCAGGACAAACATTTTCTGACTCTAAACTACACAATGAAGTGTTTGTTAGGAGTTAGAGAGAGGTCAAGAGTTTTGGACTTTACTGATGGCTTGGTTTGTTTTCCCTCAGGTTTTCTGGGGTCACTGCATCAATGCCCTTATCCATTCCATCATTCTTTTCTGGTTTCCACTGAAAGTGCTGGAGCATGGTAAGGGCTTCATTATTTCTTACGTCAGTAACTGATGTTCAGTCTTACAGAACCAGTGTGTTTGCAGAAGGGGGAGGTCGTGGCAAGTCCCAAGAAATAATGCTGCCAGACAGTTCAATAGTCTTTAGCTGCTGAGCTTGGCAGGTTGTCTAGTGGCTTTCAGAAATTATTCTACTTTAACATAATTATTGTTCATACAGTGACTTTAATAGGTGAAAAATGAAACTACTGCTTTGCTAAGAAGTCTTACAAAAATACTGAGTGATGTTTCACAAAGTACCGATTTTTTATTTTTTTTTAAATGGTAATATATTGAGATCTCAGTATTTGATTGAATAAGATTCTTGCAGCAGCTGCCTTAGAACTATATAGTTTGCTATATGTCTTGCTGGAACTCTCCCGTTCCATAATGCACTGTTGTGAAAAAGAATTGGCTGGAATGGAAGTAAACCAGATGAAGAGTCAGAGATACTGGGGAAATGAGACTCTTTGGTGTACAAATTAGGGTTATTAAGTCATGCTTTTTAGGGTAATGCAACTACATGGTATTTCAGGGACCAGTAAATCCCATATGGTTCCTACGTAGCTTTCCAGTATAGTTGTGTGGGTGGGAAAAACCATAGGAAATCTGTTCTTTGATTGTAGTAAGAAAGAGGGTTAAATCAGATGAGGAATTTAGGGCTGGTGAAGAGAATATTGATCTGAAATAATAAATTTTTCACAAGTGAAACTCTTTCCTGGAAAGCACTGATTTTTAAGAAAACCTTCTCAGCTCCAGAATGGATTAATTGGGGAGGAAGTGAAAAGGGAGGAAAGATGAATGTTTGTGTCGGAGGCATGATAGTGAAGATACTTGTGGGGGTTAGGTTCATGTTTCTCTACTTGGCTGATTAAAATGTCAGTATCATATCCTCAGTGGGAACTTCACACGCTGGCTGATGGACCACACGAGAAAGGGACTTCCCTTTCCTCTGCACGTGGGCTAAAAGAAGGTTCTGTTTCATGGGAGAGGGGCTTTTATGCTTGGTTGGTTTTTGTTTTGATTTGAGGAGTTCTGTTGTTCTGTTACACTGTTTTTATGACAAATATTAATCTTGAATAGCTCTTTGAAATTCAACTGCAGAAATTTTAGGCTGACATCTGTAGTGTTTATAGTTAAAATTACATAGTCTTCCATAGATGTTTTTCTAGTTCCTAAATAGATAATGTGCTTTTCATTTCAACAATTAGAATTATAAGACTGAAATACCAGCTCAAAGGGCAACTTTCTGAGTTCCTTTGAATAGGTTGCTTAGTTTGTTTTCCAGAGAGGAATGAATATTGAATTCTCAAGTTTCTTTCCATTTCCAAGTGCAAGAAGGATTTCAGTGCCAGAGACAAAAATATGCTTTTCACACTGGGATGGTTCTTAACCTCTTGAGTTCCTTAGAATGTGAAGTACATGTAGTCCATGAATGGGCATTTGTATAGCTTCAGAGATGAATGTTCACTGAGCATCCTGCTGTTCTCATTAGCAACAAATATCATTCTTTTCAGGACTGTGTAGCCTCCCAAAGTGAAAGGTCATGGAAAACACTGCAAAAGAAAGACATTAACTTACTGCATTAAAATATATAACTTTTAACAGATTGAGACTTACAGGAAAATTTATTCAATTATTTAAATGTTCACTGTGATGCTACACTAGAGCATGTCCATGTCATGTCAGCTTATTCTAGCAAAACTGATATGTGTTTAGGTATGCCTTTTTCTTAATAAACTGAGCCTTTTGGCACCAACAGCGTTCATTTGGCATGGGAGACTAAGTTTCCTAGTGCTCTTCATGTTTTTCTTTGACACCAGGGGAAAGAGCAGGGTGACTGTAAAATCTTGGTTGTGTCCATGAATGATGTGGTAAATGCCTGAAGCCACTGGGGAGGAGCTGGGCTGAGGAGGATGCCAGTGGCTAGAAACCAAGCCAATTCCTAAGGTAGCTGTCTTAGGCTTTAGCTCCAGTTGCAGTGTTAGTCACTAGTCTGCTGCTGTTTCTTAGTAGTTAATATTGAAAAGAAAGCAGAGATACAGAACTAGCAACTTCTGGAAAATATTCAGAGCCTGTCAGTTCTTTGGAGACAGACACATGCAGCATGGTAGAAGGAAAGCAAGTAGGTTGGGTTACCTGTACTGACTAAATATTTAGGGGCTTTTTTGCTGTAAGCTAGGCAGGATCTTCATCACAGAGGTCAGGATGTCAGGAATTCTTCTTCATTGGCTTAAAAATTTACTGATCCTGGAGTACACAACCTTTGATTAAGAATGTAAGATCCAGGTTGTCAAATTAGTCTAACAAAATGTTACTGTCATGGATGCCTTGAGAGGCTACCTAGAGCAGAGGTTAGACAGTGTTAAAAGAATAAAGTAGATATTTATTAAAAGGCCTTCAAAGGACACACTTTGGGCAGTACAAGAGCCTGGCTGAGGCTACACCCAGGATGGATGACAGATCATATGTTTTCATACTTTTTTAAGTTTTGGTCCATTTACATGTTGGGGTTAATTGCCCAATTACTGCTTCAGGTGATGAAGTCCCACCCTTCCAGATTGCTCTCCTCAGTTCACTGTTGTTTATGCTTTTTGGGCCTGAAGCTGCAACAGTATTCTTGGTTCTCGGGCTGGAAAAGGATTGTTTTGTCTAACTAAACTGTGAAGAGAACTTGCTAACACTTTATATTAAGTTCAGAGTTACATACTAATGCAGTACAGAATCTGGATAATATGAAAGCTAAAACTTTATTATAACTTCTACTATCATCATGGTAGAAGCTCACTGTGCTAAGCAATATGTGTTTAGGAATGAGTCCAAGGTTTTATCTTAAGCCTTTTTGTCCCTGCTGTTCATGTATTTCCCTAGCAGTTGTCTTAAAACGTGTGAAAATAGCAATACTCATCATGCTTGAGTAATGCTTGAAAACTCCTGTGAGTACAAGTTCCACTGGCATTTGTGTGGTGGTTCAATGTGTTTTCATGGTGTTCCAGTTTAATTCAGCAAAGGCTGAGAGACTAAGTGGCATTTGAAGTATTGCCAAGCTTGGCACTTTCGAATGACAGATTAACATGTATGTAATGTGAACCCTTGTGCACACTTGATAGAGAACTGGTGGGCAGAGACTGAATATTGCTCAGTTATTGAACTAACCTCGTTAGATATTGTACATGCTTATATGTGTCTCTTACAGATGAAACTGTCACTGCTCTTCTTAATTCAGCTCTTTCATCACTAGTCAGCTGGTGATTTGCTGCTTTTTCATCAGAGGCATGCAAATAATAAGTATTGTTAGAGATGACAATTAGTACAGGATAGATAGCGACAGAAAAAGTGACAGTGACATACCTCAGCTCCTACAGGCAAGTTACATGTTAGGGTCTGGTGAACACTTGCCCCTTTTGCTAGGCCACCTTCTGGCAACCAAGACTGTGGATGTGTGCTCTATCTGAGCACTGTGTCTGAGGCCTGGCTGAGCACGATTTCTGCATTGCCATTACCTCACGACTTCTAGGAGTGCTTTTCGATGTTCAAAAAGGAAAGTTTGGGACCACTTATTTTCTCCTGAAAATCTCCTTGTTCTTTTGTCCATTCTGTTGATAAACTGATAACAAATGTGATCTTCATCTTCTTCTTTCAGATGCAGTATTCACAAATGGACAGGGAGTTGACTATTTATTTGTTGGAAACATAGTTTACACTGTAAGTTTGTGTATCCTAGCAATTTTTGAATGGCAGAATTTCTTTCCAGCCTTTTTTTCACCACAAGAAAACGGTATAAACCTGAAGAACGTGTGTGAGTAAAATAAAATCGATCTAATTCTGTGTACGTGATTTCCACTCTTCCTTTTAAATTTTTTTCCCAGACATGCCCCAATAATAGCTTCTGCTCTGTCCTTCACCCATCCCTGCCAAGTTCCTGGGTTGCTACCTAAATGGTAGTAGTTTTTTAGGTGTAAAGGGGAGATAGGGCCATTAACACCTTGGAGTTTGAGAATATTAGTAATGCAGTTGTCTTCTTTCTCTTTTTTTTCCTTGCAGTATGTTGTAGTCACTGTTTGTCTGAAAGCTGGTTTGGAAACAACTGCATGGACTAGAGTAAGTAGTTTCCAGTATCTTTCATTTTATTAGCACACCTTCTTCCCTAATGAGTATTAATACAGATAAGAAGTACTAAAAATCATTTGAGACTTCAGAGTTTTAATTGAGTGTTTCGTGTAAGGGTAGACTGCTAAGCTCCCTAAGTACGGAATGTGAGAAGAATGAACTTGGAGATCACACAATATCTGTGATGAAAAAGGGCAGCCTGACAGAAGTGGGAAGAGTACACTAATATACACTAAAAGTGTATTGTCAACATCTCTACTTAAAAATGAGGAAAATTTTGCATTAAATCAATATATTACTGCAACTGCTTAAGAAAATACATCAAGAAAATTATATTTTGTATTCTGTAGCTCCTTCAAATTTAATGCAATAAGGAATGAAAGGTGTCTGCCCACAGATAAACAACTGGGCTTTGAAAACATCTTTGAACTGAATAAAAAGAACTAGTGATGACTTCACATTGTTTGAGGTTTGGGTTTTTTTGTTTTGGGGTTTTTTTTTGGTTTGTTTGTTTGTTGTTTTTTTTAACTTAGTGTACTAAGGATGTTAGTTAAATAGTTATGTTCAGTTTCTGGTAGGTGACAGAATCCAGCAGGGCAGTGAGCTCCAGAGAGTGTGAGGGACAGTGGTGGGCACCTTTATTGATGAACCTTCAACACCTTTCTCTTCTCCTTTCCCTGAGCCCCTCTGAAACACTTAATTTTTTAAAATTTTGATGGATACCCTTTTTCTCCACACCAGTAAGATACTTTATGGGAATCCAGTTTTCATGACATACAAAGAAACTCCGCCCTCAAGACTTAACATGTTTTGAGGACACAAATTCTTATTCTACCAGTTTATTGGAGGGTTTGGCTTAGATCTTGTTAACCTCGTTGCTTCTGTTAGTTGTAAAATGTTTTATTTCATTCCTCCCAGAGGAATTGTGAAGATCAATGAGCTGACATCTGTTCTGAATTTTAAAGATGAAATGCTATCTGTATGGGTTATTTAATTGTTAGGGAGATGTTAATATTTTCTGCCCCATTCTCTCATCTGCAAATAAAATCTGGGTGTTTTTTACTGTTGCTTATGCATCAGTTCTGTGTTGTGTATCAACATTTTAAAATGCAAAAATCCTTAAATTAATCCCTTGTGCACCAGGGAAGCATATAACCAAGTCAGTATTACAAGGCATGTGAGCTTGTTTAGATCCTGTTTTGTTGTGAATTGTTTGATGCTTTCTCTTCTCTCCTCTTTCCTGGATAGGTAATGGGGATAATCATGATCCCCTCATTTCTAAACTTCTTTTTAAAAGATACCATAACTTTTAGTAGATTTTGGAGTTCTATAACACTGCTGTTTTACAGAGAAATTATTGTTATTTACACAACAGTTGTGTTTAGAATCAACTTTTTTTCTATGTATACCTCTAAATCCTGTCCCATTGCTTGGAAGAGTGACTCTGATCAAATCTGATGTTGGTTATAGTTTCAGCTGTGAGTGAATCAACATACAGAGACTCTTGAAGTTACTTGAAGAGTGTTAAATTTACAACACTGAGTTAAGCTGCTTCTCCATCATCAAGTAGATTGGTTACAGGCAGTTTGTTCTAGAGAGTGAGAAGGACACTGCCACTGGGGAGAACATGCTGGTTTCAGCAGAAAGCTTTAAATAAATAACACAGTCAAAGTGTTTGGGAGCCTGCTATATTCAGTAGGTAGAATTATCTACATTATTCTATACATTCTATCTACCTAATTATACAATATAGGTAGAATTATCTATTATTATATCACTGTTTTATCTACAGTGATAAAAGTGGTAATATAATTCACAATAAAATCCACACATTGAAGTTCAGTGGAGTAGCTTCATGTTATGTGTGGCCTATCTGAACACTGCAGTAGGCTTTTTCCTAAACACACTCATCTTTTTTCATCACTGCTTTACCACACTATAGGAACTGTTTCAGATAAGCAGGGCACATGGTAGAGCCACACACTCTGTCTAGTTTTTATGCAAGAGCCTTGATTTCTTGTTTTCTGTCATTCATTTAACACATCTGATGGGCTCACTTCTGGTTTTGCATGTGAAATCTCCAGGGTTAAATACAGTCATCAGTGGAGAATCAACAGTGCAAAGGTTGGTGGGGTGAGTGTGTAAGGAACGTTTTCAAGCAGGGCTCTTCCAGAACACAGAAGTTCTTTTAAAGGCAGAGAAGCAGTTTGGGCAGATATAAGCCTGAGATAATGAGGTTACTGGGACAACCATGAGAAGAAGGTAAAGACAGCATAAAATGAGCAAAGTCTGCTCAGCTGGAGAAGGGTGAAGATCTGCAAAACTTGAAAACTGTCCTAGCAGCAGAATGGAAAGAAAAACCTGAGTGAGACAAAAAAAAATTGATGTCATTTCATTAGCATAAATACACTTCCTGTAAAATAAGGCTATGTCTGAGATTGGGTTCTTGCTTTTATTTTTACTGGTTTTAGTCATAAAGTCCAGGAGCTAGGGAAGCACCAGTCCAACCTATCCTGAGCCTTTTATCCACTTGTCTGAGAGGAAGACTGGCTCTTCCTCAGAAGAAGGTATCACATTCTTTTCAGAAAGCAGTGATGGTGCTGTTCTGCCATTGCATGGGGCTGGCTTCTCTTAAAGATGACTTCTTGCAGCAGCATTGCAGTACTTGATCTTTGGGGAGCTGAGCACTAGAGTTGCTCACTAGGGCAGGGCTTCTAGACATAATCTTGATGTGAATTCTGCCCAGTTTTCAGAAAAGTAAGTAGACTGAAAGGATTTTATCACTGTTGTCCTCCAAGTTTGAAAAAACCAAAACTTTCATTTCTTACTATTCTTCACATTAAAACTGAATTGAGTGTGTATGTGGGTATTTTGGAGTTTTTTATATTGGGGTTTGGGGCTGGGTTTTTTTGCTTAGTTTGTTTTTTTGTTTATTTGTTTTAAATGAGGAGTTGCTTATTTACTGAGGTCAGATCTCCTGGGTGAAACACAAGTAAATAGCAAAGTTTGAAAACAAATCTTCATGCCCAGTGTCTCTCCAGGAAGGGGCCTATTCCATGTCTTACTTATTATTAGCCCAGCAACTTTCAGGGTTGAACAAAATTCCAGCTTTCTGAGGCTGCCTAGAAGAGTGTTCTTTCCACTGCCTCTGACATTTTGTCATATGAATGCTTCTGCTGTAAGGTAGCCTCTGGTTGATCCCAGTTATCTGCCAGTCTGCACTGGTGCTGCAGGCTCCTTGTTTGTTTTCACTGCCTGTGCTGGAGAAAGCTGTCGTTTCTGAGCTGTCCTTTCTGAGGATGTCCAGCAGTTGCAGATTAGGAGCAATCTTCTCCTTCTTTCAGAAGTTTGTGTTTATCTCACAGCAAGCAGAACACAATACTCAGACACTCCTTTGGTTCTCAGACATACTGTTCAAAAAGTCAACAGACACAGTCATCCACTAGGAAGTATAAAGCAGAGAGCTGAACAAACACGCTGTGTCCACCAGCACCTGGTATGTGAATTCATTCCCATGTTCCTGAACTCATATGTAATTACTAATTAAGATTTATGCAGGTACTCCTCTGAATTGGAGCCAAAGTCATCAGCCACAGGAGTTGTTGGCATCCAGAAAAGCTGGAGCCAATAATGAGCTCAGTTGCTTGTTACAACTGAAATTACTGGTTCCATCCGCTGCAGTGTAAAAGTAAAACAACTTAAATCATCCTGAAGAGAAAAACAGTTTGGATGTGTAGGAAAAATGACATTAATGCAACTGAGAAGAAGTTTGTGCTGGATATGCTCTTAGTAATTTAATATTGCTTTTATTTTCTCGTAGTGAGTCTACAGATTAGTAAAGAACCAGTAAAGATGTAAATTGCATTGCATATCTGTAAATCAATTATAACACCTTTAAAACAAAAAAAAACAGAGTTGGTCACTAGATGTTGATTGTGGTAGTATATTACACAACACTGAATCTTCCTCCAGGGAAGGTGGGTGATGTATATGACTTGTATGTATACACCACCATAAGGGATTCGTCCATGTGAACTTTAACCTGCGCCTTTGAAAATTTCTGCCTTGATTTGTGTGTTGAATCTGGCATGTGCATGACAGGATACAGGAACTAGATGAGAGAAATCATGGTTCCAAGGAAAATCTGACGAGTTTTCAGAGCTCCAAATAAGATAGATTGGCTGAGAAGAGTATCTGTCTGTCCTACAATGAGGCCAAGATTGAAGAGAAGTGGTTTATGCTGTTTGAACAACTTGTGCTGCTGGCCCGAAACCAAGAGCAGTAGGCAGGTCTGAGTGAGACCAACAGAGACCTGAACAGGGAAACACTTCTGGGCTGGGTGAATGGAGGAAGTGCCATGTGTTGACTCTGCTTGTCTCCCTGTTCCTTGGCAGTTCAGTCACCTGGCCGTCTGGGGAAGCATGCTGCTGTGGCTCGTGTTCTTCGGCGTGTACTCGGCCATCTGGCCCACGTTCCCCATCGCGCCCGACATGCTGGGGCAGGTCAGTACCACCAACGCCTGGCTCTGGGGACAGCGCCCAGCACAGCGCCCTGCTGCTGCCAGCGCTGCTCCTCCCGCTTCCCCAGCACTCACACAGTGCTAGCAAGGGACTTCTACCTTAGTGAGAGTGCTTGTACTTAATTTTAACCTTTTCTTAATCCTTGTATTCATTTAGCTTGGTCTCCTCATGAGAAGAGCTCTCTTTCTCCCCCAAACTGACATCATCAATGATTACATACACTGTGGATACTATGACAATTCCCAATTTGCTGTGATGGCAGTGGGACCGGCTCATTTATTAAAGTCTAATCCTGGCAAGATTTTGTGTGTTTTACAAAATACCATGTTTGGTTTGGGATTTCGTTTTGTCATGGGTTTTTTTCTTTTTGTTCCGTATGTTTTGTTTCATATTGTTGCTTTTTACATTCATTCATTTTAAATAAACAGAATTTCCTTGAGAATAGAATGAGATGGTCAGAAGCAGAAGGAGAGCTGATACATTACTGATTATAGTCCTGGAGGAATTCTGGATTTGTTCCTTCCATGTCAGCTGAGCTCCAGGTGGTAGAATTTTTCCTTCAGTGTCATTATTTCAACCTCTGGTGAGAAGATCGAATTGCAAGCCTGTCAAAATCACTCAAGAGCCTTGTGCATATTTAAAATAGGGGGATTGCAATTAGCAGTTGTAACAAGGGTTTAATAATTGTATGATAAAAAGTTATTTTGTAGAGGTGGAACTGCTTTCAAATTTACCAGAAAAATGTACTAGGTTGTAAGTTTAGACTTCAATGCAAAGATGTGGTTTATAATACAGAAAGAAGAAAAGCTATCTAATAATTTCAAGAAATTATATGCTTAGATTGCTGCCCTTGTGTATTAGAAAATGATAATTACGAAGTCAAGTGATGGCAGTTAGATTTTTGAGATTACTCCCATGTTTGTATCCACAAGAGCAGTCAGGCACGATTTTGTTGCTGTTCTGGCTTAATACATATATTATTATTATGTTCTAAAACACTGAGGATAATGGAGGCTATGACACATTTTCATGGACAGCTTTTTACAGCTGAGACTGACAGCTGACAGGCTGGGATGAGCAAGGTGAGTGAGTGACAGGCAAAGCCTCAGTTCTCTGGTAGTATTTCATGGTGATCTTGCACATACAGCATCAGTAGCTCTAATTCATATTTTCATGTATTGGGCAGGAATTTGACTTCAGTGTCATGCAGAGTTGAGAATGACTTGTCCTCCACTGGAGACTTTACTGGTGCCATTAACATGTCAACCTTCTAAAATGTAGACAATATAGTGAAATGTTGCTTTACGCATGAGGGGTTAAACTATGGGCTTTAGCTTGCTGTTGCCTTTCTTTTTTTTTCCCAAAAGTGACTCTTATTTTTATTGCAACTTAAGCAAAATTCATGTTGTGTTGGTCATCAGCGTTTGCTGCAGCATATAAAACCACTGGTCTTGGAACAAAACCTTCATATTAATGAGGCTTTGGTTTTTCTTGAGTATGTTTTTAGAAAGTGTTTGTATTTAACCTTTGGTTTTATGCTCTGATTTTCTGACATTGACTTGAGAAGCGGTACTAATATCTTGCCAAAATTAAAATAATCTTTTCTCCTTTTTTTTTAAAAATGGAGAACACATTTACCTTGACTGGCAGAGCATCCAGTCCAGTGCTTGTGGAGCTGTGTACCTGGATCAGTCGTTATCAATCTAGAGAGATGACTTTTGAATTCAAGCAGTCAGAAATAAGCTGTTTTACGGCTTTGTGTGTGCTAGAGAGGTTCAGTATCATTCTGCCAGTTTTCTTGTATTTTTGAGAGAAGGAGCAGCAATTCAAAAATGTGGTTTTTTTTTTCTTTTTTTTCTCTCCTTTATCCTTTTGTAAAATCAAGGAAAGCTCCCGAGGTAAAGGGAGCTTGTTTATGACTTGCATTAACTCCCACAAAGTCTCTTGAGTAACTGGCGGCTGTCATGAAACCAGCTCATGGTGAAATGAGCTGCGACTGTGCTAGGCTCTAGTCAGTAAAGTGAGTTGCCTTGGCGCTTCCTAGACTTTAGCAATTTCTTTACTCTTGCTGTATTCTTTTGTTCATTTATAAATAATCAAGGTGTCTTAAAAGCCTTGTTCTTGTTTCAGATCTTGCTAGTGTGTTTATCATCCAATAAACTGAACTCCAAGATATTTTAGATCCTCATACTATGCAAATCTAATAGCATTTGAAGGGAGCTGATTTTAGCTGGAATAGTCATTAGTATTTGTGCCAGCCAGGACTTTGTGCCATCAGTAGAAGGCACAGGAGGTGCAAAAGGTTTTATTCTGTTGTTTCACCAAATTTAGGCATGAAGCCTACAGGTTTATGACTAAGTGATACTTTGTTTCTGCTGGGGTTTGTTAAACTGTTTGCACTAAGTATTCCTTTCTCTTGCCCATAATATCTTGAGCATTCTCAGGAAATAATACCATTTTTCCTCCTTGAGGGCAAAGGAAAGTGACTTATTCTCTTTTGTCAGAGTCAACATATTTCTTCTGTTTCCACTACAATATTAATAATGGAATACATGTGACATATTAAGAAAAAGCCGTGATTAAAATCTCAATAGTCCTTAATAAAAATTTTCCAGTAGTATGACATCTGGTGCTTTGGAAACAAACTCTGTCTGCTTTGGGGGAACCTTTTCAGACGCACAATTTCTCTTTAATAGTATCAGGAATAATAATGTAAGAATAAGAAAACTCTCTGGTAACTCTCTTGGCTTTCCTGAATTTTTTGTATTTTTCCGAGTGAGTTTTTTTTAATATTTACAGAGAACATTGGCACTGAGAAAAGTTGGTGCCTTTTTTTTGTCTTGCCTTTGGAGTCAAGATGCTCTAATGGGAACTGATTGCTTTTGAATGGTCGCTTCCAGATGACAGTATTTTGTACAGTATATGAACCATTTCCCACCTTTTGGGTAGTTATGACTTATCACCACAGATTTTTTGAAAGCAAGTAGATGTTTGTGTTTTTTAAATGAGCTACCTATTTTGATACTCACTAGCTGAAGTGGTACAGATGGGAGAAGTGGGACAGAAATGTGCTACTCTGAGGATGTGAGTTCCTGTTTAATTATCACGTCCCTGAACTTATGGCGCTTGTAGCTCATAACCCAGTGGTATTTTGTTGATGAGCACATTAGCCACAGTCCTGCCCTCATGCAATCTTGGATATTTTGTTTGTTTGCCTGGGGATGGAGATTTGGTGCCCTGAAGGGAACAGTGAGTGTGCTTATTTCTTGTATGAGTCATAGATATGGTGTAAGAAATATACTGCTAATGCTCTATTCTTGTATTGATTTCTTCATTGGAATCAAAGCATACTTTAGGTTCATGGGAATAGTATTCTACTGTATGGAATTAAAGTCTGTGTGCAGGAATTCCCACCCCTACACGTGTCTAAATATCTGTACCTGAAAGCATGTGTATGTGTACCAGAGAATGCTTTGAAAGTGATTATGCTTTGAGTCTTGTTCTAGGCATTATCTAAGATGAAGAAAAACAGGTATCTTCTTTCCCCAGCTTGAGCTGAAATTTTTAGTTGGCTGGAAATGTTAGACTGGCAGGAAAAGGAGTATTTCTACCACCCCTCTGAAGCATCTGCTTGTTGATGAGGAAAGAACTACTACTTAGCTGTGATTTCATTCTTCCAGCTTATTTACCTTGTGTTTTGTGTCTTCCTCATTAGTTGTTGTTACCATGAAGGAAATATCTTTAGGAAGATGAGTATCAGTCTCATCGTTTCTGCCTGAAGGAAAGGGGTTTTAATCTGGTTTTGAGAGAGGTATGTGCTGTGGTTATTTTAAAGTGCAGGTTGGTGTTTCTAATTTTTTAGGCTTCTGCTTTGTGCTGTATCTGGTCCTGTTGCGGAACTGTGGTTTAACAATCATCTTGATCTTAGGATGTCATTAGAAGGCCCATCTCATCAAAACCTCATGGCTAGAGGTTTTGAAACTGGGGCTGCTGCACTTCCCAGTTACCTTTTGACAGCTGCATTTGAGAGAAGACTTCTTGAATCGAAGTCCAAATAATTTTACCACCAGCATAGCTGAAACCGCTCCATGTAAGAGCCACTTTCATAGCTGTAATTGCAGGCATGCTTTTATTTCCTAGTGCTCTGCACATCCTTGACAGAAGGTACTTATTTCTTTTACAGTTAAACTGTCAGACTCTAGCTAGGTTATTTGTCTGCTTATGAAGACTTTTAAAGAAGCTGCACATGAACTTTACCTGGATTAAAGGTGCTTTTAAAAAGACCCCAGTAATGGAGACCTCTGGTTGATCCCATGTAATGTGACAGTAGCAGGACTTGCTTGTTTTAATGGTTTGTTAAGAAGACATCTATGCTTCTTTTAGCAAAGCTTCCCTTTCATCTGTGTATGTGGCATTAGCAAGGTGGGCTTACCTTGACCATTGCTCTGTTGTTGGCTTTTGAGGGAAGGAGGTGATGTAGATAAAGGGTGTGATGGACTCAGATTGCGTGGTCGGTTTTGTAGTTGGCCTTCGATCTGAAACTCTCTGAAATCTTGCTGATTGAGTCCTTACCAAAGCATGTGAGAAAACTTCATGGTTTTCAAGACTTGGAAACAACACTAAACAACCCCCAAAAATCCTAGAGGCAAGATAATAATCATTATTGTGGTATAGTAAGCAGGTTTCACATTACTGCCCTTCCAAATCCACGCTGCGAAGTTGACAGCTTAATGTATATTTTTCTGTTTTCCAGAATATTTTTGTCTTACTCTTTGCATTTTAATTGTTTTCCAGAGGTCTCAGTTGTTGTTCTCTCTGGCTTCTCATATTTCCACAGTGTGATGCTAGTTAGAAAATTGGCTGTTCTGATTGTGGTTTGTTTGTCTGCAATCAGTTGCACATTACATTGTGGTGTAAATGTTTTGGTTGGTGAAAATGCTTCATTCAGCTGTTATGTGCAAATCAGACTTCGCCTGCAGATTGAAGTCCTTAATGCCTGCTGATCCTGTTTGTTTTTATTATTATGCACAGAGGTCTCCGTGGCACTTGATGTGGTTTTGGAACGTTTTCTGCAGTTTTGGACTAGGCTCTGAGCAGACAACTTAGACTAACGAAGCATGCATATATTTTTAAGCATCTGTTGAAGGAGTGGGTTTGTTGTTTTTATGAGCTACCCATGGCTTTCAGAAATTAATCTCTCACTTCTAGATCTCTGGCATTGTGTTGTAGTATGTCATATACCACAAAGATGAAAAAATGGAGATAAATGAATGTTTTTATAAGTCGTGAATGTGAAACTAATAGATTAAGCATGCTTATTTTCTGCAGGCTAATCCCCCAAAATATGCCCCTTTACCTATTTGGCAACTTTGAAGCAAACCTGTTCAAAATATTTCTAAAAGATGTCCCAGAGTTAATTTCTCCTTAGGAACTATTTTACGAAGGCTTTAAAGCAGGACTGTATATGCAGCTGTGCCCAGCACTGTGCTGGCATTTCCTATGTAGAGCCATGTGAAAATAGTGTTAAGCCAGGAGCATAAATTCTTGTCCAGGTTTGGGAACTGGCAGTGCAGAGCGAGGCTTCAAATGTCTCCAAAGTTTTCATGTGCTTACCTTCACTTCTTGGTTCCTGCTCTGCAGAAGAACTGTGGCTAGCAGGTGAGTGTGTTAGATGGGGGAGCAGTAGGAAAGGGAGTGGCTGTGAATGGTTACCTACAGGTTGTACAGATGGTGCAGAGGTGATCACCTGATTTTTCTTCAGTGTTGGGGTGTAACCTGGGACTCTAGCTACACTGTCTGGGCAATGCCAGTTTGGAGATCAGGTAGCCTTAACAAGTGTACATGCTGCTCAGTAGCTTAAATAAAAATACAGAGCATTTACACTTTTGTGTAGTTGCCCATTATCCCAATTTACTGGCTTTGGGGTGGGGAAGAGCAGTGTTCAGGAACAAGCTCCTTCACTCAGGATGGAATTAGTGTTCTGTAGTAATGGACTGTGCTTCAGAAGTTGCATCTTTTGTCAATTTGGAGTTCAGCATTGCTTCATGTCCCTCAAAATTTTCCCAAATAGCTTTATTCATATATTTAGAAGTAGCAAAGCCTTGTTGCAAGTTTGTGGAAAGATGTTTGGAAGATATCCTATTCCGTATTTTCTCAATTAGAAACAGCTGGCTTTTAAATATACAAGAGCAGCTACTGTATTGTACCAGAGGCAGTGTGTACTAATACTCATGTCTACAAAAAAAGTCTCTGTATTGAGCCCTGTTGACAACCAAGGACAAAATAAGAACGTATGACTTGCCATACTGGATCAGAGCATTCCTGATGTAGGCTATGTTCCGCATTAGAAACTTAAGGAGGAAAACCAGGCAGCTCTGCAGTGTGGGTTTGTCATGTATGACAAGGGTTTGTGTGCATCTCAGTAAAAGAAAAAGTTGTTCTTCTGTTGGATAAGTGGAAAGCAGCCAAGCGGATTTTTTGCCTCTCGTGGAGCAGCACTCAGCCCCTGTAGCATCTTTGGCAGATGGAGTTTGTAGGTCAGCAGTGTCCTGCGCAGGCTGGGCTGGGGGCAGCATGAGAGGCTTGGTAGCCAGGAAGCCAGAAGGTGTGGGTCTGCCTCAACACTGCTGAGCACTGCTCTGCCAGCTCCCCAGGTGTGTGAACAAGATGCATTCCAGCTGCTGTGAAGGCATCAAGCAATATCCCGTTCCTTCATGGTGTTGTTGCCTAAACAATCTGGCATGATGAGGAAGGCCATGGCAGAGAGGATGTGAAAGCAAACCAGCATGCTGCCATTCCCATAACTGATAGGACAGAAACAAAGGAAGGTGGCAGGGTAATGGTGTACAGAAGATGTTTTTTAAAAGAACATTTAAACTCATAGCAATGAAGCTGTGACTCCTTTACAAAGTAAGAGGAGCAGCAGATGGGATCTATTCCAGAGGGCAGGAGGTGACTGTCTGTGAGTTGGAATTAGTGGTTTTATGGCTTGCTTTGGTCACACTTAAGTTACTTTGTTTTCTGATGAATGCAGGGAAGCCCAGATAGCAGATATTTGGGGGTTGGTTGGGATGTTGTTTTTAGCTTCGTTCCTTGGCGACAGAAGGGTCATGTTATGTTTTTATTTGAATTTGCATATTATAAAGGGGTTTTGTTTGTGGAAGATTTTTCGTTTGTTTAGCTGAATTTGTGTTCCATACCACTGTTTCTTTCCTTCACTAGTGGATTTCATTTTTGTAAAAGACATGCATAACTATTTCACATGGGAAAATATTTCCAGATCAGTTTGAAACATACCTTTATTCCCTTTCCTCCCTAAAGTATATGTTTCATGAGATCATTTTTCCCCCCCAATTGTATTATGTCAAAATTTGATCCAAAAAGCCCTGAGGAGTAGAAATGATCTCTCTTATATTGTTCTAAGGCAAGCATAGGTACACAGGCTTCAGGAGTAGTGAGGCTGGAAGGAGTACAGCCCTTCCAAGTGCCCTGGCTGCTGCTATGGGTCAGCCAGAACAGCCTGGCCCCCATGGCTTTCATGTTAGCTCAAGAGCTGTCAGCAATGATGGTATCTTGGGCTGTTTCTCTGTTGGGGGATGTATCAGGCAAAAAGCAATTGAATGCAGCCGCTTCTGAGAGTGGCTTTGGGGTTTTTGAGTCTGTGCAGGAAGTCAAACTGCACCCATTTGGCTTGTAGAGTGTAATTTCTCATTTGGGTCTTTGCAGCACTTGAGCTGGTGTTTTTTTACCAGTACTCTTGTCGGAAGGTATAGGAAGGAGAGTGTCTCCAGAGAGCTGTGTTTTCTTTGGATTCAATAGGATTGATAGGAGAAGAGGACAGAATGTTATAGGTGCTGTCCATAATAAAATGCCTAAACCGTGAAGGGGTCAGTTATGTTTACATGTGCCACCACTGGTCTCTGTAGCATAAAACTCAGCAATGGTTTTAACCTCTCAGTAGGCTGATGCTGGAAACCCAGTTTCTTTCGCTGTTAGGAGCTGCAACCTCTTGCTGAGCATCTTGCAGAGCTACATCTTGCAGCTGTGGACACATCTCCCCTTTCTAGGATATGGCTGAAGGCAGTCTTATGCTTATGGTAGAGTCAGCAAGCCAGTGAAGAGAAACCTTGGGCAGTAGTGTTATCACACACACAAGAGGATAAGCAAGTATAAATATTCTTTCTCTGTACCATGGAGTGCTTTATGGTGGATGCTGGGTGAGGAGAAAGATTCAGTACAGTGGCTGAAATGTAGAATAAAAGTTAGACCCAGCATGGCTTTTTTGTTTTCAATAGATTATCCCAAATGCAAGGTGTCAAACAGCATTTCTCTGCAATTACTATTTACCACTTTTTACCCTCTATCTGGGAGCTGGCAGTTCCTTTCAAAAGAAATCAGCTAGAACAGAATTATATGCAAACTTGCTTTCATCATCTCATTCTCATTTGGATTGAAATGGTTTGTATCTCATGTTGGAAGATTTCTGAGAAGGAAAAGGACAAACACCTACCAGCCATCATCTCCTCCTGTAATAGGCTATGAGCTGCACCCAGTACTGAGCAAAGGACAGGCTGAGGGAATGAGAGTTTCCACACCATACTCAATTCATTGCTTGCTGCTGCATGGGTGTACAAAATAAGTGAGTGGCTCAAAGAGGAGATGCTGTGGTTGTCAAAGTAGCTTTGTAACTATCATTTACAAAAAATGGCTGTCACCTTTGCAAGGGTCTTGTGTGCAATGTTTTGGATTTGGCATCTGTTCTAGTAAATATCTAAAGGGTTTTCTTTTGGCACTTCATCATTACTACTCTGGTTCCAGTATCTATCTAAGCAGCATGTTATCTAGCAGTTCGTGTACATGCAGTAGAACCACCAGTGTCAGGCATTTTATTTTCAGATGTAGAATAATCTTGTTGACTTCTGAAAGAATTCATAAGAAAGATACCCCAAAAGGGATGTTTTTAGGCTATTTCTATTTCAGAGAAGCATGAAAAGTAATTACTTTTTTGCTTTGCTTCAACAGAAGCTGCATTCAGGGAAGGTTTTTCCCAATTCAAGTGAAGTTTGTCCACTCTGAAACAGAAATCAGAGGAATTTCTTTGATAATATTACACAGCTGACTTTTATTGTGCTTCTGTAAAATTGGATATCAACATAACAAGAAATTTTAAAACATGAAGGAGGGAGGAGTGAGTATATGGAATAACCAGACAGGTATCTGGTGGGGAGCAGAACAACTGGAAATAAGGCTCTGTCAATCAGGTACCTGTACAAAGTGCTGTTATTTGGGACTAGGAAAAATCTCATTTAGCTGTTGGGTCTCAGCATTACCGTTCATTCAGAATGGATGCGAACAGCAGTTGAACTCGTGAATCACTGGCATCCTCACACAGACCAAAAGGCAGATGAAAGGCAGCCACAAAATCTAAAATGTTTTCCAAAGACCCAATACAAATTTATTTGACAAGTGTATTTGATTTCCGCTGTGTGTAAGGAAGAAAATATTAATGAGGAGCATGGCATTATATTGGAAAGTTGGAAATGGCCAAAGAGGGAAGTGAGAGGGAGCTTCTCAGTAAAATATTTGAATTTGTAGTTGAACTGTGAAGAGTAGGGATGGTCTGGTCTCTTGATGTTAAATAAGAAAACAAATAAAAGAAAAATAAGTGTCTGTCAGCTTTTTCTGTGCAAGCTAGCAGAATTGTTTAAAGCCGTATTTAGTCTGCATCAGCTCCGAGTGAAACTGGCCTGCAAGGACTCAAGTTTAACTGAGTGCTGTCACAGGCAAGACAAAATAAATGACAGCCTCTAGTGGACCTGGATACTGTGGTTTATTTCAGGACCAGAGAGGTTAATGCTTCTACTCTATTTAATTATTCTAATTTGAATTGTCCTCCTACAGCATTGTGTTCCCTAGGGTTGGTTCCTGCTGTGCCACTACTGTCAGTGTTGGCCACCTGCAAGTCTTACTGGTGAAGGTCTCTGGCCATTACCTTACACAGCATTCATGTTTATGTAAGTCCCTGTTCTCTGGGATCTTCTGCCACTTCCAGGATCTTTCCTGCAGCTAACATTTTCACCTTCCTCTTTCCAGACATCTTGCCCTTATTTTTCCTAATACAGTCACTTCTTTTCATGGACCCTTCTTTGTGGCATAGAACACCAAGTGCCTGATTTTCCTTATATGAATGGTCTGTATGCAGAAGCACGGCATTATGATCAGCCTTGCAATTGGGCACAGTGTCTCCGGTTTTTTAGTTAGGGAATTCAGGACATTCCACTTCTGTTTAGTCCAAATGTTACCAAAATTTGCAATCTGTGTGAATTGCAGCTAGAGCAGGCTTCTGCTTGATTGTTCAAAATTTCAATTTTTGAAAGACATTGGAAGCTGTACGCACACCCTCCCTCAGTTCTTTGCTTCTGTCAAGCTTTAATATAATCATAAAACCATTAAGGTTGGGAAAGACCTCTAAGATTGTCGAGTCCAACCACTAACCCAGCACTACCAAGTGTCCCCAAGTGCATACCAGCATGTCTTTTAAATGCCTTCAAGCATGGTGACTCTACCACTTCCCTGGCTAGCATGTTCCAGTGCCTGACAACCCTTTCAGTGAAAAGACTTGTTCTAATATCCAATCTAAACCTCCCTTAGCCCAACTTGAGGCCATTTCTTCTTGTTCTTACCACTTTTTTATCTGGGGTGAGACTGAACCCCACCTGGCTACAATCTCATTTCGGGTAGCTGTAGAGAGCATTATGGTTCTCTTTTCTCCAGGCTAAACACCCCCAGCTCCCTCAGCTGCTCCTCACAGCACTTGTGCTCCAGACCCTTCCCCAGCTCCATTCCCTTCTCTGGACACGCTCCAGCCCCTCCATGGCTTTCTTGCAGTGAGGGGCCCAGAACTGAACACAGGATTGGAGCTGTGGCCTCAGCAGTTCCCAGTACAGGGGGACGGTCACTGCCCTGCTCCTGCTGGCCACACCATTGCTGATCCAGGCCAGGATGCCATTGGCCTTCTTGGTCACTTGGGCACAGCTGGCTCATGTTCAGCCAGTTATTGACCAGCACTCCCAGGTCTTTTTCTGCCAGGCAGCTTTCCAGACACTGCCCATGGCCTGTAGTGCTGCCTGGGGTTGTTGTGACCTCAGTGCAGGATCCAGCACTTGGCCTTGATAAACCTCATACAACTGGCCTCAGCCCATGGACTGATGCTGTCCAGGTCCCTCTGTAGAGTCTTCCTGCCCTCCAGCTGACCAACGTTCCCACTCAGCTTGGTGTCATCTGCACTCCATCCCCTCATCCAGATAATTGAAAAGATATTAAATGTGATTGGCCCCAATTCTGAGCCTCAGGGGATGCAACTGGTGACCAGCCACCAGTAGACTTAACTCCATTCCCCACCACTTTCTTGGCCTAGCCATCCAGCCAGATTTTTACCCAGGGAACAGTGCAACCATCCAAACTGTGAGCAGGCAGTTTCTCCAGGAGAATGGTGTGGAAATTCGTGTCAAAGGCTTTACTCAAGTCCAAGTAGACAAGATCCACAGCCTTTCCTTCTTCCACTAAATGGATCACCTAGACTCCTCTCCTCTGTATTGTATTTCCAGTAGACATCTGGTAAGTTGAACTCTCCCACAAGAACGAGGGCCAGTGATCATGAGACTTCTACCAGCTGCTTATGGAATATTTTGTCTTGGTTGTGTGCTGTGTAATAGACTCCATCCAGGGTATATGGCTTGTTGACCTTTCCCCTGATTCTTACACATAAACCCTCAACCCTGTCATCACCATCATCAAGCTCTAGATATTTATAAGGCTCCCTGCAAGGTTACCTCACCAGCTGTCCTTCCTTGCCCATTCCAGCTGAAGAAGTTCTACCCATTGCAGCACTCCAGTTGTGTGAATCACCCCACCATGTTCCCATTAATGCATCGTTTGCTTTCCTCCTATACAGAGGTTTCCAGCTCCTCCTCGTTGTTGCCCATGCCATGGGCATTGGAGTAAATCCACTTTGGTTGGGCTAATGATCCTGCCAATTTTCAGGAAAAGCCCTAATTCCTCCGTGACCATACTCAGGAGCTTACGTGGTTTCTAACATATCAGTAACCTTTGCATCTTTGCTGCTGCATGGATCTTCCTCCTCTACCTCCACTGAGACATCAGACCAAAGAATCTCACCAGCACACCATCCCTTATGGAATGTCTCCCCCAGGCTTATATCTGGTGAGCCTGGTTTTATCCCTTTCACCCTTCAGATCTAGTTTGAAGCTCTGTCAGTGACATCTGCTAATTCTTGTGCAAAGATCCTTTTCCCCCTGTGGGACAGGTAGACCCTGTCTGTTGCCAGCCACAGTCATGTTCTTCTGAATGTTGCTGATTAAGTACTGATGTAGCAAATGTATGTATCACTAAAGATTTTATTCATTTTCTCTTAACACTCTTCTAGTAGAGTGGCTTTTGTTCCAAGCCTTTCAAGCCTCATGTGTTGCACGCAGTGTGTGAGGTACATTCTATACAGGGTGATAATATAGAGGAAAATGGACTTCAGTGGTCACGTGGATGTGAATGTTTGGATTAACACTTTTGGGCTCTGTCTCTGCCATAACATACTGGAAACACCGCTTTGGTCTGGTTAGCAGCATAACAGAAGCTTCCTGTAAGTGATGTGTCCATACAGTGCCTAAAGGGCTTGTTAATGGTGGGAGCCCTTATGCTGTGGGTGCAGAATTTCAGATTTCTGAAGACGGAAATGGGCTGGAGACACCTGTAGAAATGGCTTACTAAATATAGTGTGTGAACATTAATGACTGTAGATATGTTGTAACATCAGCTGCTCTCATCTGTTGCATCAGAGCTCTTTGCATGGCTGGGTCTTTGAGTGATCAAATGTTGAAGTCTGTTGCTAAACTGATGAACTTGGAGTGAAGAGAGCAAATGAGTTCAATTTAACCTTCTGGATACTCATTTAGGTGACCCAGGGCTTTCCGTAAATTAGGCTGTAAGCAGGTACGTACACGTTTATCAGCCTGAATGTGTCTGCAATTACTTTTTTACCCCCGAATCACTTTAGATACTTCTTTAAGACAGACTGCAAGAGGGGTTGTGTGAGAGAAAGAAATGTCAAGAGGGGCAAAGAGAAACAAGAGCTTTGGAGGACATTGCCTGAGTTATATTATGCTCATTAATTCAATTTGAGGCAGGAATGTGTGTAAATAAACCCTGGCAGCTGCAGCAGCTCTCATTTCTGCAGGGCTTTGGCAGGAATGCAGGGGCCAATGGATATAAAATCCTGGCTCTCTTTTGAGAAATTGCAGGCAGACAGCTCTGCAGCCAGAAGAAAGAACAATCTAAGATTTACTGAGAAGACGTAATCACTTTAAGCAGACTTGAAGAGTGTGGAGTTTCAGACATGCAGATTTGGAGGTAAAATTAGTGCAGACAAAAACTAAGTCATTGGAAAACCATGGGGCTTACCTAATTCTCCTGGGTTAATGGCATTATTCATGTTCCAAATATTTAGCCTCAAAATGGAGTTGGAGAACTGTAGCTGTACCATTAGGTGTCTTAGAGTAACCTGAGTCTGGATATTCACCAGCAATTGTCTGCAGGTAGTGTAGCTGTTTGTGCTATGTACTGAAAGTCAGATGTGCTGGCCACAGTAAGTGAACTGGCTTGTGTCCCAGGGAGTTTAGTCTTTGGTGCTCTTCCTGATACTGGATCCCCAGGAGTGCCTGGAAGAGCATTCCCATCGCTTCACATGGTCCGAGAATGTGCGCTCCCCCTGCTCCCCCACCAGAAGATTGAGAGGACAGATCCCTCGATGGGTGCTGCATCTCAGGATGCGGAGAGGGATGGTTCTGCAACAGTTAACAAGCAATGCTGGATTTCCAGATCAGTGGATTTTTCAGCTCTGTTCTTTTAAGTAGTAGTAGTTGCTATTTGTCTGAACCTGATTTGAATACGAGCTTGATATATCAGCTACATTAAAAAAAAAAAAATTTCAAAAGCGGAAAAACCAACCAGACAATGTGAACAGTCCATGACCAAAGGACAATCCTTGGTTTTGCTGGCCTTAATCTAGATTTTTAAATTACAATGTCACCCAAAGCAGTTTTAAAGGCACTGAGGTGAATGTTTTAATGGCAGTATGAGAGGTAACTCTTAATTGATTACATTTTACCAGATACTTAAAATCTGATAGTTACTTTATTGGTCTAAAAAAAAAGCAATATTTTTTCTTCGAATGGAAACCAGCTCCTGGTATAGGTGTTTTTTTAATCACAATTCCATTGTCTTCAAATATTTGCATATCAAAACATTTAATTTTGTTAAAAGTGTGCTGGCAAGGGAGTTTGTGTGAAAATGAGGTCTTGTAAGGTCAGAAATATAGAGCAAAAGCTGCAAATGAAAGAACTTAACCTTAGCAATAATAATAATGCTAAGTATTTGAATGTTCATTGGGTTTTAGAATAGCTGCTTTGCTTTTCACATTAGATAAATTAGTGCAAACAAAGGTATTGATGTATTTAATTGTAACTTTTGTCATGTAACAAAGTTTGTCAATAACACTTTCAAATCATCTTTCCTAAATAGCACTTTTGAAATATTTATGTACTGTGACTTTACCATTGTCTTTTTCTGTAGTACAGGCACCTATGTATGGCAGATAAGCCAGGAGGCATCCAGGAGCTGTCAGAAACAATCAGATTAGTTATTCGGATTCCGAACTGGCACCTATTTTGTTAAATAGCTGTGTCTCTGTAGCAGAAGCAGAGCTACTGCAACACACTGACACTGTAAGTTTTTCTTACTACTCTTCAAGGGAATCCTTGAACAGACCAGAGATTTTGTGCCTTTGAATTTGGAGAGTATTGATGTATATTTGGAAATATAGGTCATAAACACAGGGAACTGGAAAAAGGCAGCCTAACAGTCAAGCAAGGATAGACCCCATCATACATAACACTGGCATTAGTTTTGTTGAAAGTGGCAACATGCAGAAGTTTACTGGTCTTTCAGACAGTCATTATAAGCTTGTCATAAATCTGTTTCTTTTACTGTGGAAAGTATCTGCTGGAGAAGCAGTGGTCAAAACTCAGGGCAAACTGCTGAGACACTTAGTATGTTGTTTTATGCTCCCCTCTATTTTAAGCTGTTGTTTACACCTAGTGTTGTTATTGCCCCTTTCAGCCCAGCTCACCCTTGACACTGCTAGCTTCAAACGTCATCTAATGTGTGATTTAGCAATAGAAGAGCAGCAAGATCTGCTCACACCTGCTGTCTTTCAATAGCTGCCTCTGGGTCAGTAGCCTCTGGCTGGCTTTGCCATTCTTGAGAAACTTGAATTTTAATCATTTGCTCCTGTCAAGAGCAGCATAAGGAACACTCTTTCATCAGTTTCAGTACAGTGAGTCTGAACACACATGTCCAAGTCCCCTGGAAGTCTCTGCTTGCTGCTAGTTTTGGCTGGAATAAAATCAGTTGTGATTTGTATTCTGCCTCTTGTGGGTTTCTCTGCTGCTATACAGAGAGGCATCCAGTGTTTAAAATCTGTACACAGCGCAGCCTCACTGGCATGGTTGTTTTCTTCCTGCTTCTTTACTCACTGCTGCCCAGCTCCCTGGTGTATATCCCCCACATAGGTACACCTGAGTGCAGCCACAATCATCTCAGGTCACCGTGGTTGTCACCTTGCACCACAAGTTTTGTGTACCTTTGGATGCATATAGCACTTCCTGGATTTACACTGTTTTCTCTTGCTGCTCAGAGACAGATGAGGAGCAGCTTTTGCAGTGTCAAGTTTGACTCCCCCCATGGCTGGCTCCTGGCAGGGTCCCTGCACTGTGCAGGGCTGGCAGCCACAGCCCTGCTTCCTGCTCTCTCCCTAGGCCACTCACACCTGTTCAGTGAGCCACCTCCAGGAGCACTCCATCCAGTGGAAGCTGCTCCTTTGCCCTGGACTGTGCAGTGCATTTTCCAGTAGGGCTTCAAAAGAGCAGAAAGGACTTGAGGGAAAAATTTTGTGAGCCATCCAGCAGTCACAGCAGGGGATTGAAGGGCATTTTCCAAAGTGCCCTCAATTAATTACTGTTGCTGTGGCTAAAAACTTACTGGAGCCCAGGTACAGCTTTGAGTGCTAACACTGCAGGGAAGGCCCTGAAGAGTCATTTCAGCGAGTTCTTTGCTTTATATTTGATTCCTTCCTTTTTTTCTTCCGGTGGGACTTAAGTAGGACAGGAATCGCAGTCTGGCTGAAACAGAATTTATCACAGTAGAATACATTACTGAGTTAGAGTTCTTTCTCCCTACTTAGCTACTGCTGGCCATTTGTGTAATCTGTTAAAGAGTTTGGAAGGTTTTAAACTTTGTGCCAGAACTCAGCTGTGAAACATTAAAAAAATAGCTAGTGCTGTCCTAAACTGAAAAAATCAATATGATAATCTCAAGTCTGGATGCACTGCTGTGCTTTGGTCATCATGGTGACATGCAGAGCACTTGTTTGCCACAGCTGCACTCTGCAGTTAGGATTTAGCATTCCAAAGCCCAGTAAGCCTCCTGTTCTGCTTCCATGGTCTGCCTGTTTTGGGGATTTTTATTTATTAGATCAGATATCCAAAGAGGTTTTCTCTGTGTGTATTTTTTCAAATGTGGAACTTTCTCCTTATATTGACCAGCATTTCAAATTAAGTGGGTTTTTTAGCTGCAAGCCAGTGATGGGTTTGAAACCTGTCTCAAGGTTATAAAGCAAGAAGCTGAATTTGATAGCAAGGGAGGAGGAGATCCATTGATTCTTATTTTGGACATGAGACAATATATGCTTTCTACCAGGTAGTGTTGTCATGTATGCCATTTAAAACACTTGATACGGATGTTTTTAATCAAATTGATTCCATTAAGAATAGTTTTCATGCCTACTAAGGAAAGTGGAGGCTTTTGTTGTTGGGGCCCAAGGCTAGAAGTCAGAGAGAATGGGAAGGTTAGTATGTTGAAGTAATTATTGATGTGATTTGATAGACTAATAGGTAGTGGCCTTTCTGTGCCTCTCGCTGGAAAGCTGGGGATTTCCCCCTTTGCAGTAATCAAAATTTCCTATTGTTGAATTCTTACAATGAAAAGATCCCAAGCAGCTGTTAACTTTCCTATGGAGTCAGTCTTGTTGTGGGCTTGAGCAGTGTCACTATAAAGTTTGGGTGGTTTTTAATATGACTTTAATTCTAACATCGATGTGTGCTTTACAGTATTACTGCTACTGTCATTGCATATTTGCCTTCAAACAATAGCTTGCACTGCTGTGCAATTTTTTTTCATTACTTGGATACATGTGTCATGTTTGATAGTGCTGCCTAGTGTGCTGTGTGCAAGGTGATCTATTCCTTGAAATCTTCTGGGGAGGGGTGTGGGGGTGAGGAATACAGTAAGCATTCTTACAAACCAAATGTGTCAGACCGAATACTAGAACATAGGATAATCGTGGAAATGTGATAATTTTTAAGCCTGTCTAAATTAGCTTTCTAGCTCACCACATCATCCCCTGAAGTCAAAGAAATGATGCAGTACAGAGTCACCATCTAAATTATTAAAATGTGTTCCTTGGAGAGGAGATATGTTCATATATAAGTCTAACTCAATAAAGATTTATTGGATTTTTTGATAGTAGGAGCTGAGTAAATAGACAAGAATGGGGGAGATGGAGGGGGGAATTAGAGGGGGATTTATACCAGTGATCAGGTGGTGAAAAAGAAACCCATGTAATGAATAATATTTCTATTTAAGTAGTATATACATAACATTTTAATGACAGTATTGAAATACTGTACTTCAGCTGTATAATACTCTTAGGAACTTCACCAGTGCTAGTTCAAGGTCATTTTTCTTAACCTGGCTGTGCCATTTCCCAATCTTGAACTACTGCTCCAGTTTTGTCATTTTCCCATCCATCCATTGTCTATCCATTTGTCAGTGTTGATTTCCATGTATTCCTTTCCACTTTATTTAAGATATTTAAGGAAGGTGAAATCAAGATCTGATATAGCCACCCTCTATCCTTTCTTGCCATATCCAGCATTGTCTTCTGCTTTTTTCCAGCAGTTCTGCCCCAAACACATTGTTTTCTGTGTCTCAAGTTCTTTTGTAGCCCATGACTTTCTTTTATTCCATGTTATTGATTTCATCTGACATTTATCAAACCACACGGTGCTACTCTCTCTTGTCCTTTTTTTTCCTATTGTTTCTTTATTCACTGTAGTGTTGGTAACCCTTTGTGCAGTTTCCACTTCTCCTCAACCAGAACTGTCTTCAGTCCAGTTCTGTCATCTGCTTATCACAGATCTTGACTAATTCTCAAGCTGCTGGCTTTTATTTGTCTCTGTTTTTTGACAATTCTGATCATCATATTTGTAGAAGCTTGTCCCAAGCTATCATGTTAGTGTCTTGCCACCTCAATTCGTATGGGAAAGAAACCTGATCATAAACAGCAAGTTGGAGTTACCTTTTAATTATACAAGACACTGATGGGAGTGAGGCAGGTCTTGACAGAATGTCCCAAAAAAACAGGAACAGAGTAGTAGACAGAGCAGATGTTTCTTAACAACTACTGACTGAGTGTTTCTAAGCAGTAGAGGTGTTCTGTGCTATGTGAGAGGCAGATGGCAGATCCTTCTGCCAGAGAGGGTACTGGCTGCATTGGTAGCCTGGGGTCACAGGTGCTGTGCAACATCATGACAGTGTTTTCCAGTTACACACTTGGACTCAGGAAAAACAGTGCAGTGGGTTTAAAAATATTATTTCTCTATACTTAATTTCATAAAATACATGCTAGACAGTTCTTCAATTCAAATGCAAAGTTGACAAATGTTTGTAATTAGTGTTCAAAATAGATGTACAGCTGTAAGATCTTACTAATAGTCTTCACCCACATTTTGGCATAAAGATGTATTGTAAAACTTTGTCAAGGGGAGAAATACATCACAAGGGTTAAGAATCCATATGAGATTAAGGATCAAATGGCTCCACAGAGGAAGAGGGAACTCAAAACTGAATAATGCTGTGAGTTTTTTTGGAACAGAGTACTGCCAGCTGCTGTTATAATCCCATCACTCTCAACAGGCACAAAGCGAGTCTGGGACAATTGTGTCTCTGGGTTCAGTATGAAATGAGCTACTTTTGAAGCTGGCATGCAGGGTTATGTCATCCTCTTGATAAAGTGGCTTGTAGTGTGCATCCTTTACACATCTGTAACTACTTAGGAACACCCCTAAAGTTTTCCAAATGGTTAAAAACCACAGGATGATCAAGGGAAGAGAAAGGATAGGGGAGTGGGAACACTGGATTTTATTATGAATAAGCTTCCGGTCTAGAGGATAGTAAATAACTTCAGAGGAGAGACTTCTGCTCTGACTAAGCACTTTGCTTTTTCTTTTTTTGGAAGCTGATCTCCTCAGTACTGTGTCACTAGATCTCCCTTTGCATGGCATGTACCAAGCAGAACGTCTGGACTTAGGCCCCTTAACAGGTAGCATGCAAACCCAGCACAGTAATGCTAGATGCACATAGGATGTCCATACAGTTGTCTGTCTTCTCACAGGCACACTGGGATAAGCTGAGAGGTGTAGGTAGAAGTAGGGGAGTGTGAACACCTGAAGGGCTTAGACTTGCTTTTTGGAAATGATTCCCCCCCCCCCCCCCCCCAATTGATTCTTCCCTTCTCTACCCCTTATTTTTTCCTCTGCCCTCCCAGTGACTATCTGCTTCTTTCAGTGCCTGCATTCCTTTGCTCAGAAGAGATCAGGAAACAGGTTATCATTTCCCACCAAGCTTGCTGGTCTAAAAAGAATAAGGCAGAGGCCAGTCCATTACTCAAGCTTGCAGATCCTGATGAGCTTTGATGAGAATCTTAGTGCAGAGAAGCATAGTGTGGAAAGCAGTAGTGGAGAGTAAAGAGTTTGAGAACAAGTTCACACTTTAATGCATGCCTGCTAGTTTTGTTGAAACTGTCCTGGTGTATAGATCAGACTGGAGCACTGACTAGGTCAGTATCACTTTTCCAGGAACAGTCTATAACATGTTATTTTCTCAATGCCAAATCTTTAATTTGAGTCTGGCACTAAAGGTCTGTATCAGGAACTGCAAGCAAGTCAAGGGGCCTTCTACAGAGCTGTGAAAGAGGTTCTGGAACTAACATCATCCTTTTCTCCCTTTTCTCCTGTAAAACTATAATCTTCACTCCATCTGAGGTGCCAGCCTCTTTCTGAAGTGTTTCTTGCCATGGCAAAGAATTCCCTTTCCTTTCCAATACAGGTACAAAAGCAACTTGCTGGTCTGACTGGAGTCATCCTGAGTCTCCACATTTGTGGGCTGAACTCTGCTACCATTTTGAGTGCCAAAATTTCTCTCATTCCAGCTCAGAATCAATTCAAGAGCAAGGGTGTAGTCTGGCACCCAGCTGCCCATGTTCACTCTGAATAACTTGCTGCACATATTCTTTCTGAAAGAGTAAAATAGAAAGGATTAATTTTTAAAAGGGATTCAGGCCATTATTCCCAGAGGTAAAATAGGGCTTAAACTCAGATTTGCAAGTGCATCTTGGAGTTAACAAGCATTTTTGTATGCTCTTATATCTGCTGCTCAAAGCTGTGCTCCATGTTAATTATCTCCTTCCTTGATTATTCCAAACTACAATGTTTTGATATCGCTAAATCCCAAATCATACTTGTAATCTTTCCAAGCTTCAGCATCCAAAAATTCTCATTTAAACTCATTAATCTGAACCTGCGTAATTTTGAATTCCTCCTCAACCTTCTCATGTACTGTTTCTAATGTTGGCAACTCTTGCCAATTTATTATAAGCAACATGAGCCTGGCCTTTTCTCAGGAGGCTGTAGGAACAGGAGAAAATTTGCAGTATATCCCTTCTGCTTTCATATGCTTTGGAAACTGAGTAAATCCCCACCTGGTGTACTGTAGCAGGGAGGAAGTTGCTCTGTTCACCAGGCAAGGATCTCACGTCTTCACAGTTGTTAGTGATAGTCATTGAATATATGTACCGCTCAGCCTTTTCTGTTATTTGATGTTGTTTTGGACAGGTGACCCATTTAACACATAACACACAAAATTTCATCTTTTAAGGGTGGCTTCAGGCCATGCTAAGAATAAAAACTTTTTGTGTAAATGTAGAGAAAATACATTGTTCTTTGCCATAGAGCCTAAAAAATAGTCTATGCTGTAGGCTTAATTATCCCACCCTGGTGTCATAGGGCTTTGCATCCACCTACACATGAGATGGCTTAAAGTCAGTGCTGATGCCTCCATGCTAGTGCAGAAGCCCACTTTGGCCTCTCTAGTGTGTCACATCAGGCACTGTTATTTTTTTTCACTCCCTGATCATGTCAGTACAGAATACCCGGCCCATGCACCCAGAGTTACTCGGTGCCTGACATAGGGGATGAAGCGACTGGAGCAATGGAGGAGGATGCTTCAAGCTTAGTGCCACACTGATTTAGCAACATGGGTGGAACTTTGCCATCTGCTTCCACCTTCTGTGGCAGGCCTATCAGTGTGCTAGGTTCCCAGTTTCTTTTTCTTAAGCTCCTTTCATGTTACAGAAGGCTGATAGGATGCTTGATGTTAACTTTCTGGGACTGTCAAGTCCTGGCTTGGGTTAGGTCTTCTCCTAGGCAGTCCTGCAGAATAGCACAGTATGTTGCTGTATGTGATAAAATTTGTCAGTGTTGTTTGGGTGTCTCCAGGAGAGAGTCCAAAATGAGAATACAGACTACTTGCATTTTTTCATTGAATTGAATGATGGTTTATAACAGATCTTTCAGTATTGGCTACTTTATTTCTTGCAATTCACCACCAATGTCATGAGTATTTAACATTTAGTTTTACAGTTTCTGAAGCCCAATTGTGTGACTTCTGTATCTCTGCTTCTGAGGCTTTGTGAATAGTCCTGAGATGGCTACACTACTGACCTTTTTCTTTGATATAACTCTAGATCTTGACAACTTTCCAACTGAAACACAGTTTAATAAAATACAGCCACAAATATAGATTTATCTTTGCTCCTGAAGTGTGTTGTAATTTCAGTTTATGTAGGTGTCAGATAAGCTCCTCCTTTGCTCAATCTTTTGAGTTTCGTCTTGACTCCAAATAACATTGCATATTCTTTGAACTTTGACCTCTTCTGGTTTGTTGGGATTTTTTTTCACTTGATCTTTTGCACGGTCAGGTGGTTCATGTAAATTTGCACAAGGTGATTGAAAGTCTGACTTTAACTGAAGTGGTGTTAAATCAGGGGCAATTTTAATTCAGGAACAAGCACTTTGCCAATAATCAGGGCTCGCCTCCTAGGAAGTCAAACCAAGGTGAGATCTGACCTTTTATTTGAAGGAGGAAAAGTCTAGTGCATGTTCTCACTGTGATGCCAATTAATAAATGTTTTAAGATAAATAATCTGCACTACAAAGATTTTCTTTTCAGTGGGTGTTTCCAGAGTAAGAGGAAACTCTAGTGGCCAGGGTTTATGCTATAGTACACAAGGTGTTTCAGGTGTTTTGAAATAATCCTAGAATCATAGAATGACCTTGGAAGGGATCTTAAAGGTTATCTAGTTCCACTCCCCCCAGCTGAGGGTGGGGACACCTTTCACTAAACCAGGTTGCTCAGAGCCCCATCCAACCTAGCCTTAAACACTTCAGGAATGGAGCAGCCACAAGCTCTCTCAACAACCTGTTCCAGTGCTTCACCACCCCCACAGTAAATAATTTCCGTGAAGAAACCTAACATCTAATTTAAACCTGCATTCTCTCAGTTTGAAGCCATTCTCCCTTGCCCTGTCACTACAAACTCTTTCAAGTAGTCTCTCTCTCCTTCAAAGAGACTGGAAGGCTGCAGTTAGGTCACCCTGAAGCCTTCTCTTTTCCAGGCTGAACAATCCCAGTTCTCTCAGCCTTTCCTTGTAGGAGGGGAGCTCCATCCTTCTGATCATCCTGGTGTCCCTCCTCTGGACTCACTCCAGCAGGTCCCTGTCCTCCCTGTGCTGAGCCCCCAGAGCTGGATGCAGCACTGCAGGTGGGGTCTCAGCAGAGCAGAGGGCCAGAATCCCCTCCCTGGCCCTGCTGCCCACGCTGCTTTGGATGCAGCCCAGGACAAGTTTGGCTTTCTGGGCTGTGAGTGCACATTGCTGTGTCCTTGCACTCCCAAGTCCTTGTTTATCAGGGGGTGTACCTTATTTGACCTTCATGTCCTGAAGCAATTTATTTATGGAATGTAAATTCCACTGGTCAAACCTTTACTTTGTGTTTGAGTCACTCTTCTGTTGATTATTTGTCTCACACATAAATCTACCCTACAGCCTTTTCCTTCCAAGGGCGCCTGAAGGGACACTTGGAACATCTCTATCCACCTTCTTAGTTTGGTAAAATGCGAGTGAACATGAGCTACTGCCAAGATGGGATCTCCTGCCAAACTTCTTTGAGTTTAGCCAGTATATTCCAAAGTTTAAGAAGACTGCTGTAAGGATTTGAGGCTGGAATGACAGAGTACTTTAAAAGACACTTTGTTATATCATGACAGTGTGATGAGTGGTGAGGAATCTGCCAGAAGAACAGTACTGCATCCCTGGAAATGAATCATCTTTCATCCCTTGCTAGGACATGCTGCTGACCTCAGCATGCCTTGTTTTTACTGTTTCATCATCTTTTCAGACCAGGGTTTGAAAAGGAGATAAATACCTGGCTTTCACACATGCTAGATCATTTTATTGATACTTTTGATGGGTTCAGAAGCTCAATTGCAGTGAGTGCACATTGCCTTGAGGGGTCTTGGCCTCTTGTGTTGTGGTCCTGCTATCAATCTTTATATTTTTTACAGATACATATTGCTGAGAAATTAGGCAAAGCTAAGAGCCCTCTGGAGAGGGACAGTCACTATCTGAGTAGGAATTCGTGCCGTTGTATGAACTCTGGATTGGGCTGAATGTACTGCAGCCCAGACTCCTGTGAGGTGCATGAAATCTGTGAATTCCAGCATGATTAAGAGGAGAAGCCTAAAGACAAGTCAGTAGCCTGTGGTGCAGAAAGTAAGCAATCAAGTTTTACAAACCTAGACAAATTGCTGAGCCTGTTCTTTCTGTGCAGCTTAGACACGGCCATTACCTCTAAACAGGAGGTTCTCTTGTGGGTCACAGGGTGTGTTTAAGAGTGTTACTGTATTTTGATAGTTTGACAGAGTAATTCTACATATTTGTTTCCATACTTTTTGCTTAGTTCAGGTGCTTCTCAAGTTGAGGTGCTTGCTGCTCTGTATTGCAGAGTAAGGGTGGTGTTGCAGAATGTGGTTACTGAATCTGCTAATGGTGTCCCAAATTGGGGAAGCACTTCTTTCTCAGTAGTTGTAACAGCATGTCCTAGGGTGTACAGTACAAAGAGGAACATGCTATACTCAGAACCAAGTCTCTGGAACACTTCTAAAATCATTGTAGTAGGTAGGAGCTTACTCCTTAGCAACAGGATCAGTTTGCTTGGGAGATTAGAATGCCTGCTGCACCACTCTGCAGAGTAGCACAACTTTGTTAATTACTTGTTGTCTTGAATCCTATATAGCCATTTTATGGTATCCTATAATACCCTGAGCTGGAAGGGACCCACAGGGATTATCAAGTCCAGCTCCTGGCTCTGGACAGGACAACCCAAAGAATCTAACCAAGAGCCTGAGTACCTTGTCCAAACACTTCTTGAACATTTGATTTTTCATGTGAGATTCTTACTGACAGTTGTTAAGTGTAGTGATTTAATGGCACTGTTTCTTGCAGAAGCTTTGCTCTAGCTGCAGCTGTCCTTTTTGGCCTGTATTTAACTATAAGATAGTCTATGTTAATTTTGAATTGGAAAAAAATTCTTATGCTTAGTTTTATCATTCTTTGTGAAACCTGGGAATACCTTCAAATATACTTAAAAAGTGATATCGTTTCTGCTCCAAAAATTAAAACTCTGAGAGCCTTTTTTCTGCCTTATCCTTCTGCAGACATGACCTAATTAACGTCATGTAAAGATTCTTGTTTAAAAAAACCCCTCTGTATAAATGCAAATAACTGAGAATGAAAGGATTTAACTGGCTTATTATGAAAGGACACAGACCTATCGAGTGCAAAGTCATTAACCCTTTCATCTCTGTACTCTGCACTTTAGATGTAACTTCCTAGAGACTCTATGTAACCTAGCTGACATCTTGCCCTGGAAGAGAAGGGGAATAGAAGAACAAGAGCAGAGGTGGGATGAGGACAGCAGGCAAATAGCCTGTGTCTGTCTCTGCAGTCACAAGCAGGCTTCTATGCAGGAAGTTTCCACCCTCAGGGCTAGCAATAAAATGTGAGGGATTTGGGGGGCGGGGGGGTATTGTGTTTGATTTGGGTTTTTTGGTGTTGGATTTTCTTTTCCTGGGGTATGAACTATCAAGTCTTATACAGGGGGTTTGCAGTGAATTTCGATGCAAGAGAATGCTCTTCCAGATAGTTTGCACATTGTATAGTGTTCATCATGGTTTGTAATGAACCTTCAGTTCTTCTCAAGGGCCTTCAACTGGTGTCCTCTCTAATTGCATGTCACCCATCAGCAGAAGGCCCTGAATGAGGGGACCATATAGCTTTTGCTTTTATTTTTCTGGTATTCAGAGCCAGAGCTGAATAGGCAGCACAGTCATAATGCCTGATTGACTCAGCCCTGTAGGCTGCTTAGGATTGAGGAACTGCAGCCCTTTGTGCAGGGCCGAGCAGTTCTCCAGTGGTGCTGTGGTGGATGAGTGCACCTATCACCTGGAGGTGGTTCTGTGCTACTGTGGCTCTGGCATTTCTGTGGTTAAGCATGGTGCTTGCCTTGCTTGGCATTTGTCACTGTTATCCCTGATTCTGTGCTCTGGAGAGACATGGGGACAGCAGTGACCTCCAGCTGGCTGACGCACTGATATTGCATAAGGTTGTGTAGGTCTTCTGCAGCAGAGCTGATTGTATTCATAAATGCATCTACACAAGAGGGAGAAATAGCTCTACTGTAAGAGAACCCATGCATTTTTGGACAGGTTTTTTTGAAAATACTGTTATGTTTTTTGGTTGGCAAATTTATTTGTATCATGCTTTTCATAGCAGAGAGGAAAATATCTCTTACCTCTTTCATGCTTGTCTTTGGGGCATCTATTGTTGTTTCAGGCTGGAGTTAACAGGTAAAACCTCAGGAAAAATATTAAAGAGTTAACATGTAAAACCTCAGGAAACCACTACTTCAATGTTTCCAGAAGTAAAAGAAATAATTATTTGGATGCCAAAGAAAATAACTTTTTTCCTTTTAAAAATAAGGATTTCTAATAGAAATAATTGAGTCCCATGGCAAATCTGAGTTATTCAATCAGGTTTGCTTAATTTGATCTTTAAAACCATTTCCCTTCCTACTTGCCAACTGTCAGACTGAGAAATACTGATGATTGTTAAGGAAAAGTGAGTAAGACCCTAACTCAGGACAAAAAGGGCTGAAGAACTAAATTCAACACTGTGGTATTTGTGTGCTTGAATTTACCTTGAATAGTTTATTTGTATTTTTGCCATTGTTATCAGAATAAGAATGTTATAAACAGAAAATCAGAAATCTTGAGAAATAAGCACACGTTCTTTGCTCTGAATTCTGGCTTTCCAGATTCATCTTGATACTGTTCTATTTTTTTCATGTTATGAGGAAAATACACTGTGAAAAATTGAAACTGTGTGAATTAATGACACTTTAACAAATTATAAGGTTTCATAAAGGGGCTTACTGGTTAAACCACAGAGTCATGGTCTGTGGAGCAAAAATGGCCTGTTGGCTTTAAAATTGTCTCAAAGCAGGTTACATAAAGTGTCTGCAAAAGATAATTTCTCTAGCTGAAAATAGGTTACTCATGACATACTCAAGGGGACTGATCTTTTCAATAATACATGTATAAATAATTTGAATGAGAATATCAGATCTAAGATTGTAGTAAATGTTAGCTGATAATACTGAATTTAGAGGAAAGGAATAGCAAGCATTTCAGAATTTATGTAACCCTATTCAGAGGGATTTGGGATCTTTTAAGTGTCTGAGTCATTCAGTGGAAAACGTGCTTTAATGCAAACAGATGTAAAACAATGAGTCTAGTGGCAGCCACAAAAAAACGAGTATGCATTAAACAGAACAGTCATGAAGTTCACTGACCAGACACAGAATTAGGGTTTACTTTACGTCTGTGCAGCTGGGAATACAAGCCTGGTATAGCTGTGCAGGAGAAAGTCAGAGGAGGGGATTAGTGCTGAGAGAGAGAGACAAAGAGGAAAGTGCAGTACAAATCTGATTGTACAGTGTGTTGCTGGATCACAGGAAAGGCAGATTTCAGTCAGATGACACACATGCAACTAAAAAAAACCTCCAAGATTTAGCTCACAGGATTTGTCTCAAGGGCTTTGTTTCAGTAGGGGTTTCAGTGTGGTAGGGCTAAAGAAACAGCTGGAGTCCAAGTCATCCATTTTTTAATGAGGGAGAAGAGCTCTAGGCAGGTGGGTTTGGGTTTTATTTTGGTGGATGTTTTTTTGTCCTGTTTTGAACCTTTGACTTAGTAATTCTGAACCACAAAAGCAATACCAGGTGGACTTGAAAAAGCAGAGGCTGAAGTGGATCCCAGTGGATATTTCCTCAGGGTGATAGAGTAACAGCGAATCTAGAAGAATGCTTAGAACAGCAATAGAAGCAGCAGAAATACCAAAGCAATCAAAAGCTTAACAGCAGGAAGTAAAACAATTGATTCAAGTATGCTGGGGGTCAAACAGGAAGATTCTTCATTGTTGCCATTTTTAGTATGATTTCCAATGACAGCATTTTGCCTTAAAGAATTCAAGTTCAAATGGCATCAGAAGCATCAAGGAACAGGAGCTGGAAGTGTGAAGCAAATGCACAATTGGACAAATCTGTAAGAAGGTGTCTAGCCCAAGATAACTTTAATATGGTAAATCTAAGGTGGGAGGCTCTTTTTTGGGCCTTGAAAATGTTTTTATTAATACTAAATGAGTATGTAACTTATTACTTTAGTAGTCTGTGGCAGGGGAGGAAGACAATGTTGACTGAGCCATCTGAGATACAGTGCCATGCTTCCAGACATGCCCAAAGCAGGCAGCTTCTGTTTCGATGGTAGATGGCCAACAGGTACAACAGTAGCTGATGAAAAAGGAGTTTTGATTCATCCCCCCTTTACTCTGAGGTGACCGACGTGTCTCAGAACTGTGGCAAGGGCAATGGTTCCCGAGAAGACTCTGAAAGAGGGAGAGGGATTTTTGTCTTGGGATTGTCTCCTTTGGTGTAGGTAAATCATCTTGAGGTAGAGCTCTGGAGGAGGACTGTGTGTTGTCTGTGGCTTGCACTTACTGTCTCTTTGCATCCAAACCAGATTCACTTTATCCTTGTCCCTGTTGCAGCAAATACTACTGCTGTGTCTGCCTGGCCATGTTTTACTCCATGTTAGTCCATTGGCCTCATCTTCCCCTGATTCTTCTTTCTCCCTCACTTCCTGAGGTATTCTTGGGAATATTATTGCCCTGGGATTTTCATTTCTGACTCGATCTGAAAGAGTAGGTTATTCATGATCTTGGGAAAGTAAGGCTTTTGTCCCACTAGAGAGCATATATAGGATATAAACTTCAGGGTATAAACCCTGTGCCAGAACACTGATAGAGGGTGGGATTGTGTGATGCTGAGAGTCATAGCTCTTACAAAGAGCAGTGGAAGGATATTTGGCGAACCGAAATCCCAAAGGTGGGTGTAAAGAGATAGGGAATAGGATTTCATTCGCACAGCCAAAATAAATTGTGGTTTGGTTAAAAGATGCATCTACAAGCTGGTATTGAGCTTTGGCTGAAGTGGAGCTGATTATCTGTTGCAATTAGAACAATCTTTATTTAGACATAAAAGGTTTTGGGGCAAGTGTCTGTCTTTCTACAGACTTGTTTATCTCTGCCATATAAAATTTAGAAGGAGGATTTGATATATCAAAGGAACTTTAGCAAGAAATAGTACCTACTTTTGGTGGAAGGAGGAAGTTGGTTGCAGATCATGGCAGGTGTCTGAGTCACCTCAGCAAGCACCAGAGAAAGCAGAGGCTGTGGGGATTGTGGGGGGGGGAAGTCTCTGCACCTTCTAATGACACTAGGCTTTGCCCAGTACTGTGCATTTGTAAAAATGAAGCTGTCTTTTCTATTTTAAAATAGAAGTAGTTCTTAGGATTTTCCCACCAGAACTAGAACTCATCACAGTTGTATGGTGTGTGATCTCTGGTCTCATTTATGAACTCAGTCACAGGTACAAGCTTTGCAGATGCAGAATGCATTTGTGAACAAGAGTCCTTCCTCTGATCATTTCCTTTCTGTATTCCACATTTGGTCTTCATTGCATATCCAGTGAATTTAGTGGGAATTCTGCCATTGACTCTGATGGGAGCTCAGACCCCTGAGTCTTCATGCTTCTGGTTATTTCCAGTCTTTTATTTAACTAATAAGAATTACAGAAATGCTTCTCTTACAAAAATACTGTTTCTGGCAGTAACAAGATATATTTCCCCTGAGAGCTATTTTTGCTATATTGCTATTACTTTCTGATCCTTAACAGCCAAATCCTGGTTGAGCCCCTCATGCAACTAACTAGTCTGTGGGCTTATAGGCTATATAGTCAATCAAGAGAGCAAGGCAAGCACAGCATGGCCCAAGGACTGTTTTGCTGCCTTCATTAAAAGGTGCATGGGGGTGGTAGCACTGTAAAAATGTAGTTTTCTAAAATGCATTTCTTTAAAATTGGCATACAGATGTGTTACACTAAGTGCATTTTAAAGGTGATCTAATCCACTGCACAGTCAATGGCATGAAAAGGAACAGAAGCCATACAAGTTTTCTCTTTTAACTGAGGGGAGTGTTTTGGGCCTTTCTATCGTGTAACTTTACACCTAGAGATGGGAGCAGGGTAGCAGCAAAAGCTGTTCATATCAGGTTGTAGATAAGGGTGTCACTGGAACCTTTTGCCCCCTTGGGTGTCTTGTAACAGCCTTTCATAGCAGCTGTTCCATTTTAAGGATGAGTGCACATAACAAATTCCAGACATCCCATGGCCAGTGCAGTTGCTGAACGGTGAGTTTAGGCTTCATTTGGTACGAGCCTTGAGAGGGCTGAGACAGAGCTGTCAGGGCTTATTGTTCAGCCTACAAGATCTAAATAAAGAAAACATTTCAAATTCCAGTTGACACTGTTGTTTTACCAGACAAAAGTAAACATAGAGCACATATGTTCTTGAACTAGTTGTATCCCTATTGCAAGTTTTTTGTGTTTTAACTATGGGCCTAATAATAAGATGATCTTGGATTTATATCTTTATAACCTCAGTAAAATAAAAGAATTAGAAAAGCAGATTTAGGCAGTGACCAGAAATAAATGAATATTCATTGCTGAGGATAAATTGACCTCTATGCTTTTCTTCCTAAATTGTCTTCAATCTCTCAATTCTGTTTGAGAGCTTGAAGCATAACTAATGCTGCTTTTCTGAAGTATGCTTTTTAAAACTCAACTTTTGCTCGTATTAGTAGTTTATATGTTTATTACTACAAATAGCTGCTAGTGGAAAGTTGGCTTTTCATCATTACTTAAAATAACTTTTTGGAGGAAAAAACCCAACTATACATTTGAGATAAAATACTAAAACTCACAAGATTCAAAGGGCAGCTTCAGCCTTAATATTTATTAGAAAATTGAACTGGCAGGTACTAGTGTTTTTTCCTATAACTTTTTACTCATTTGTGAGCAGCTGTGTTTATTCTTTCAGAAGCTCTTTTACAGATGATTCCTTCAGTTTGGAGGGCTTTTTTTAAAATAGGATATATTTTTAAAAATTTCTCTTTTTCAACACAAAAGCATTCTAAACATTCCCCAAAATAAACAAAAAGCTGCAGAAGGAATGCCTGGAATGACTGTCACACATGCTGGTAGAGAAGCAGAGGTAAGCACAGTATTATGTATTACAGCAAAACAACACATTCACTTGTGGCATGAAGATTCATTTCAAGAAAATAAATGTACTAAATGTTGATTGAATTTTCCCATCTCCTTGCATAGCCAAACTGGTCAGGAAACTGCATCTGCGACTTTGTCTGTGATGGTTCATCTGTGGATGGATTTCAGTGTTTTCCAGGGAGTTGCACCCCTGCCTTGATTCCTGTCCAACTATAAATCTTCACAATGCATGCAACTACTTCTGAAGTGTGTCCAAAATGTGTTGCTGTCTGACCAAATGGTAGCATAGCTCTCCCAAGAGAAAGAACACATTGTTTTTGCAGTTTTAAATAGACCTGAAAGTGTAGTTGTGGTTATTCAGCTATTGAATTACTTTCTCAAGTGTGTTAGGAAGTATCCTTGATGGTAGGGAATACAGAGGGAGTGTGTAGCTTTTGAAGCTAGGCAGAGCCCTTTTCAAATATCAGTATCAAAGTGTACTTTAAGTCAAAGAGTTGTAATCATTTGCTGTAAGAATTATTCTCTATACAATCCTAAGAGAAACTGAGCATGGTTTATCAGTACATAGATACTTGTATGCATGTATAAGACTGCAAAGGTATAAAGAAATAATGCAGGTTGAGGTTAACTGCACATACATATAATGGTGTCAAGTATAACATCTTAAACTCTCCCAGGAGATAATAAGCAAACACACTGAAGACGAATGGTCTGTTTTTTTCCTCTGCTCCCCTGTGAGGCAGTCTAGGGTTATAAAGTTTTGATGATTTATTTCCTCCTCCTTCTTTCTTTTTCTGCTGTTCCTTATGTTCTCCATCCTTTTCGCATTATTGTCATCTTCCTGACTCCCTTCTTCCCCACACTGAGTTAAGAAAAAAAGAACCTGTAAAGTAATAAAGTAAGGTAGTTAAAAAGCTGGTCAAAACCAGTAGTTCACCCCATCCTACACTCGTTTCAGGTTTTGTTTCATAGTGAAAAAGACTGTTTCTGCCCCTACCAATTTAAGCTTTGTTCTTTTGGTGCTGAAGTTCTTTCCACTTTTAAGAGCTTTGTTCCAGGTATTGATGGATTGTTTTAGGAACAACCTAAGGCAAGTTTAGTAGCATGCACTGATAATCAGATATAAGTAGATGTAGATGGAATTCACATAAGAGCTACCACCTATATTATCATTATTCCTTAGCCTAATTAACCTGGATCTACTCCTATAGAATATAGATTAGGGGTTTCTCTAGGTGATCCCCTAGGGACTTCTGCAGATATTCAGGTAGTTCTCTTTCCAAAGTTATGGTCGTTCCCACTGTACTGCACCAGCTCCCTCAAACCGTAGGTAGTGGCTGTTTTTTTTCTCCGTATTTCTAACGTGCCTAGTTCCCTCCTGTGTGCTGCCCCTTGGAGGCAGGAAAAAAACACCCTTGTGTCATTAGTATTTCTATACACAGATAAATTTCCGTAGGTAGGATATTGCTTCCCTTTTCACCTGTCTTAAGCAACCTCTAGAGGAGTTATGGGGATTTTTTCCTACTTCGAAATGTTTTAGGGCTGAAGAAAAAGGAGCACACAGATGTTGTCAAGTCATTAGTACTGACCAGACATATAACTGCAGCAAATTGGTGATCTTTAGAATTGAGAATAACTCATGCTTGCAGTTGTGTGGTTGAGCTGAATCAGCTATCTGAAAACGAACACAGTGGTGGCTCTTTCTTGCCTTATTTGCCAGACTCTGCTCTGTAGTCACCATCAGGGAAGTCATAAGTTTGTGTCTGTCTTTGCAACAAGGATCTTGTTTGTGATATGCTGAGAGCTAAAAGGAGTTACACACTTGTCTCATGGTTTACTAGTCCATAGAGCACAAAATGAGAAACACTGATCTAGCAAATTACATGCATGTAGGGCTTTAATCTCATTTTGGCCTTTCATTTCCAAATTAGGTGGGCATGACAAGTATTGAGCTTGTGTGGAATTGAGGTTGTCATTCCAGCTCAGCACATTGCTTTGTGAAAGATGTGCATGCATCAGTTATGTCTAGAGATGTTAAGTATGCTGGCAACATCTCTAGAGTCTTTAATTAACAGCTTTCAGTAGAACATCAGCTTGTCAATGATGAGGTCATATGGTACTGAGCCTTATGAGTCTGAGAAAGTTTGGTAGCTGGGCTGAGCGTGCTACAATGCCTAATGATTTTTTTATTTTCTGGGGACAAGTTTTCCTCCCTGATGATTTAATCTCTCATTATCAGAAGGGTGAATAAAACTGGAATTTTGGAGGCTATATTTGAATGCAGCACAGTGCAATAGGAAATACTCACAGAAGAATATAATTGCTTAACCTCTGTGATGACTTACCAGCTGCATTCTTTCCCAGACATTGTACAGAGATAATTTTTTTCAATACTGAATTAAAACTGGAAAAAAATAATCAGCTGGCATTACCCTCTGTCTTCTCTGTTTTCCTCCTTTTTTCTTGTTACCCCAATCCAAAGCAAATTAACTTTTCAAATATAAAAATCTTATGTTCTGCATGGAGTAGGATGGCTTGCCTGTGATACACATCAGATCACTGTTGCACCAAAGTACGTTTTCCCGGGTCTTTACTCTGTGCCCTACAACCCCTTTCATTTTGGTTTGCACAAAAGAGAAGGAACTTTCTTTGTTTTATTCTTTTTCCTGAAGCAGGAAAAGGTAATTTTGCTTTGTCAGTAGTGATGGTTCTAACGCTAACGCTCTTGGAGGAACACTATGGGTGGATATTACAAGGTACCTAATATTACTTGTGTGTAGGAGTTTGAGCCAATAGTTGTGTGCAAGAGCTCTGTTACTGGAATGAATCCTGGGAAACAAAGTGTCAGCACACCACAGAATTTTCGTGGGTTGAGTGTGGGGTTATTTACATGAAGTTTGTGAGGCTGGGTTTCCTACTGTTATAGCTGACATCATTGCACCCTCTTAGCTTAGAGAAGTGAATGTTCATATTTCTCCCATAAAGACAGCATTAAAAGAATAGCCTTGAACACCAATATCCCCAAATATTATACATTAGCATTAAATGAGCTTATAATAATAATAATGGGAAAACGTTTAGGAATCACGACCTTTAGAATCGTTTGAACAGTCTGCTTTCTGTCAATTTTTGCCTTTTAGAAAGTGCTAATTCCTGTTAAGTCCGCATGAGAGATTTGTTTAATGAGCAGATTAAATGGGTGATTATATGTCTTTTAAAAATGGTTTTTGTGGTTAGCTTCATGATGCCACTCTCCCATTTGGCACAGCAACATAGAGCAGTCTTTTTAATTACCTCAGCAGGGTCACAGGGACCCAAGCTGTTTGCTTTATTAAACCCTGATGGTGCCTTTGGAGCAGCTCCCTCTAAACTCTGCTGTCACAATTGTATCTAAATTAGCATCTGAGTGACCCTCTTTTCAGGCTTTCCAAACCCCAGCTGACAGGGATTGCCAAAAGATGCTAATTGCTTGGGCCGACTAGGAACAAGGGCTTGCCAAGGTAACAAAAGGACTAATGTTTCTTTCAATATGCATCTAGATTCACATAAGTACCTCTTTTAATTACTAAGAATTATTGTAATGCCCAGTCAATGGAATAATTGACCCTCAACAGCAAGAGCTGATTATGTAATAAATAATGGCGTCAGCCTTGTCAGAGTAGCAGGTACCGAGGTGATTTGCTGGACTGAAAAGGGCTTTTCTCAGCAAGGGCTCTGGGATAGACCAAGGCATCCCAGTAGGAGTTCAGCAGAGGGGAGTAATTTGAGTTTAACTGAGAGGAAATGCACTAAAAGCTTTTAGACTTATCCTTATGATGACAAAGGAGGAAATAAAAAGGATTGGGTTGGTAGTTTGGCAGCTTACATCGAGGGAATGTCGCACTGATGAAGCAGACAGTCAAGCATTGGGCAGCTACTTCTGGTCTGTGGTGCTTGTAAGAGCATATTTTCATTAGGACTGCTGGGGGATAGTAAGAGGGGGATTACTGCCTTAACCTAATTTATATCTCTGTCTCAGCACTCCTTATATTTGCTGTACTTGCTCAAGAATTAAATTATATTATTAGAAGCAAGAAATTGATAAGCATGAAATATATATATATGGGGTTTTTTTAGGCAGAAACAAATACAGTGTGGTTTTACCCCTACTCTTGTTCTTATACTTGCCTTCCTTTTCAGTTCCTGAATCTCAGGAGGTGTGCAGACTGGAGGGTTGAAGGGTTTAGATCTGTTCTCAGCAACACTGAGGTATAGCCAGGGTTCATTTATTTTGTTAGTGTGCCCAGAATAACTCAGAAATCAAGATCCGGCCTTCTATTCTGAAGTCTCCATGTTCAGAAAGGAAATACAGCCTACAGTAGAGCAGTTATCCTGGTGTTAAAAGTAGGCTCTGGGGATAATCTAGGAACTGTTGGCAAATATATGTGGAAAACACATACAGACATGGAAAATCCCTTCCCCTCCCCCTTACAAACATGGAAAGAGTCTGTGCACACAGCATGCTCCTGAGGGAAATGTTTGTAGTCTCATTTCTGCCAGTCTTCTTGTCCTTGTAGGTCAGATTATTGCAAGTTTGGCATGAGATATGTTGGCAGAGCTTCTTGGGGAGATCTGCATATTGCCTGCCAAAACAAGTTTTGGACCAAGCCATGCTTTTTAGTGCCTTGCTTTTATGATTAAGGTCACTCCTGCAAAGCGTACATAAAGCAAGAAAATAAATATTGACTTGGCTAGGTGATATATGAATAGCACTTTTTGTTGTGTTTATAAGGTCACCAGAAAGTCTGATGGAATTGCCTTGTGCTGAATTTCATTTCAGTTTATCCACTGTGTTTTCTCATGGGCATATTTTTTTGTGATGTGTGGTACATCAGTATTCTGAAGAAAATATATTCTAGCTCAAAGATGTTTTCCAATATGATGCTCTTTTAAGTAGGCACTTCTTGTTTTGCATGCTCCTTAACTAACATTATGGATGTCCAGAGGAGGTTTAGCATAACAGAAGAAATATTTCAGTTGAAGGCTGATAAACTGAGTATGAATGGAAAATTAATGTTGTAGATTAATTACACATAAGTCATATTAAGCTCTTTTCATTTAAATGTGCTCTTCATTGTGCCTTCTAATCTGTCCTTACCTGTCACTCAGACTCAACATTTTCAGAGCACTAGAGAAGGAGTGAGGATCAACTCTGAGGATAAATTTTGCCTGGTAAACCCAACCATACCCTTTGGAAGAGCTCGGTCTCCTTTGCAGAGGCATTCAGATCAAGATGGATTAGCAGCCCAGCAGTGGTAGTGAAATCAGGGGCTAGTTGTACTTCATCATGTGATCGACAGATACAAATATTTTCTGAAGTGGAAACCAAGTTTAAGCTGTACTTCCAGCTTGCATTAAACTCCTACTGAGGGTGCATGTTTTCTTAACAAAGAGTTTAAGCTGATACCATATACCTGAGAAATCTTGAGAGCATCCTGGCCCTTTGACCTTTTCACTTCCTCTCTGAACTCCATACTTAGTCCTACTGCTGAAACTCCTGAGACGCTTCAGGAGGCTTAGACTTGTTAGGAAAAAGTCTCTTTCCCTACAGTGTGCTGTGTATATTCAGCAGCAGAGAAAGGGGAGAATCAAAGAGAATATGCAATATTGCACACTGTGAGAGTTGTCTGTACACTGCTGAGGTAAGTGCACAGATTTGGCCAGAAAGGGCACTTCTGATGTGGGATAGTGAAGGAAGAAGGTGAAATAGCTTTAAAAGCATTTTCCAAGAAGCAGCTTCAAATAAATAAAAGATTTCCTCCCATTGCTTCTCTCAAGTTCTCTTTTTTTTCCCATTTCAGTGGGCCTTGAAGCAGTGAGAGAGACTGGCATGTGCCCACTGATGCTTGTGAGAAATGGCTCTCATGATGAGTTAAGGAGATCAGTATTATAAAGCTTTATCTTCTGTTGTGCTTTGTAGGCAGAAATATCAGCTGATCATTGTCCTCCTTTTATCTGTGACTGCAGGGCTGGTCGCTCTAAAGCAACCAAGACTTGAGTGATAGCTAAAGTAGACGATGAGGTGGCAGGGAAGTCATGAATTATTTTACATCTATTTTCATTGTAGAAGATGAAGGGGAAATTATTATTCCAAGGGCATTTTTTTAATGGAAATCAGTGTGTGACCTTAGCAAATCTTAATGTTTTAGGGGAAAGTTAGAAGATCTGTTGAAAATTCAGGAGTGGTAAATCACTCAAATACTATAGTGGAGATAATGACAAGATAGAAGAGTAAATCTGTACCCTGTAAATTCCTTGATAAAACAGTTATTGTATGAATGGAACATAATAAGCACTTTCAAAATCTCTTCCTGTTCTTTTTTAACAAGTGCTCCTGAAAACCTTAAAGGTATGCAAATTAAGTCTGTCTTCAAGGGAAAGCATAAGAATTAGGTATAACTTAATTTTACTTCAGCTCTCGGAAATGAAATTGAGGAATGAATTTTCCTATTAGAACAGCAATAGCCATGAATAACTCCGTCAATTATCTTTAAATTTTTCCTGATACGGTTTTATGTAAGTGAATATGGAGTTCATCCCACAGAGATTTCATACGTGAAGAGCATAAGGGGAAAATTAGGTTAATGTAACTTAAGTCAAAATTACATGGCTTTGGTGAGGAAATTGTAGTGCTTTATATTATCAGCATTACTGAAGAAGTTGATGGAGGATAAAGGCAACCTGGATGAGGCAAATTACTTGGCTTTCCTAAAAGTTTTCCAAAAAGTTCTTCCTGAGAGTCTCTTGGGGAAAATGAATAGCTATGTAATCCAAGGCACAGTGCTAGTGTGGATTAAAAACTGTTCAAGCAGGTGTGCACAAGGTCAGTGAAGTGACCTAAGCAAGCGGTGCTTTAAGGCAAAGATGATGGAGGATGTAGAAAAAAAACGGAGAAAAGTTTGTCAAGTTTATCCAGAGGGGAGGCTGATGTAGGAGATCCTAGAATAGAAATCACTTGTTCTTGAGACTGGTGCAGAGGCACTCTAAATTAGTGAGGGGTTAACCTGTGGGTCTCTATGACACAGAAACTAAGGGATGGGAGAGAAGAGTGAACAGCAATTTGTCAAGGGCTGCTCAGGAGGAGCTGTCAGATAAGCAGATGGAGATCTGTGGTTGAAAGCAGGCAGGTTTTAGGTAGATTCAGCTTGAATGTTGAAGCATAAAATAGTACCTGAATCAAGGGATTGGAAATTGCTTGAAGGAGTGAGGTGATTTGACCCAGAAGAAAGCTTTTAAGAGTGTTTGGCAAGTAAATACCACACTCTGTAGCATGAGAGAAGAGCTGAACAGTCTTCTGCTTATCTTACCCTGCAAAAACATGAGGGTGTTTGGTGAGATCAAAACACTAATGAAAGGTCCCTTTCCTGTGAAGTGATCAAACTACCCCAAATCATGTGCTGCACTGAGAGGCGTTATGAAGAAATAAAATAAACCAATCTTCAGTAATAGCGCATCCAAGCTGTACTGCAATATAAATTGTGAAAATACATGTAGTTCGAGACTGCTTAGAGTAACATTTCAGTTCCCTTCAGACTTCTGCAAGAACTACCAGTGTATCTGATACTGTTTCTAAGTATCTGTCACCACTTAGCTGATGAGGAAACATAATTTTTGTTGGTTTATTTTGGAGACTGGTTTGTTAGAATACTGCAATAAATTTCTAGTGAATTGCCATAAACTTAGTAAAATAGTGTGTGTACTAACCCCAACTGAGAAAGCAAGGTCTGCAGATTCTGGTGAGGATGAATATTTTTCTGTCAAGAAAAAAACCCCAAACAAGAAAATAAAAACACCAACTGAAAAACCCCAACATCCCCCCCCAAAACAAAACATTTCAAGAATTGATTTTATAATCAGTGCAGGAGTTCAGTTTATTCTGTTGCTTCCTCTGTTAACAAAGCTAGCTAAGCTGTAGCTATAGTATGGCAGTTACTGTAACATTTATTTATGGTCATGTTTACAAAAATCCTGGGCTATTGCTGGCCTTCAATTGTAGCAGAGCAGTTCTACAACCATCCATCCTTTCACAGTCTTTGACCTGTTTCCAAGCAGCAGTTACCTCAATTTTTCCTTTTCCTTTCATACAAGCTGCACAAATACTCTAGTACTTATTTTAGACAATATCTGGAATAGACTTCACACTTCAACAGTTTTCGTGGTAGCTGTTTTCAGACAAATGTGATTAGAATTTTTATTTTAGCAGAGGGCAAGTAGTTGTCATTCAGTCACAACTTTGTACAAAGTGTGGAAGATGTTGCTTCAGCTTTCTACTAGTAGTTTATTTTCTAGTAAATGCCTTTTTCACTTTAATACCACATAAAGCTGAAAATGCCAGAAAAAAGACTCTGAATTATGCATGTTCATTATTATGGTTGTCTTAATGTAAATGTAATTTGATTAACATCCTGTGGTTTTGAGGGGTTTTCCATACTACTTGTTTACAATGTTCCATTCAAGTTTTCTGCCAGGTAAAAAAGTTTTGGCTTTGATTTTTTTCAAATGCTAATTTCATTACTTGGCTACCTTCGTAAGCAGGTTAGCTTCTGAAGTCTTGGCAAAACAGAAGAGCTCTGAAAGTAGGAATGAATGTGTTTCCTTAATCATACTGGTTCTAGCTTCTTCTAATCAGCCATTTTAACACCAATTTTATTACACTGCCAGACTGAACCTTTTAAAGAAGGTATGTCTTTGTTTCATTCACTGCATCTTTAGTGTTCAGGATATATCCAGTTAAACCTAGTGTTTATTGGGTTAAAATTTGTAAAATTCAGAAAAGAAATCCCACCAATTGTTCGACTAAAATTCAACTAAATGCTTTGGAGAAAGAATATCTTCATTTAAAAATCACTAAACAAATGTGTCTGAGATACTCATATCAAAAGTAAGAGGTTACACATAAAGGTATTATTTAATGGGATAAACTGAGATCATTCAAATACTATGTAATTAAATGGAGAGGCTAATTCCTTTGCAAGGAACCTTTTATACTTGTATTCCATTTCACTAATTCTGTGCATCAGACACTGGATTGACACTCAGAAAGCAGATGAGAGTAAGGAAGTTGCTCCTCTTGTTACAAAGTATTCTGTTAAAAGAAAATTGCATTGTGTGGTACTCTGTTAAGCCATTGTCACAAGTCATTTTTTGTATAAAACAAATAAAACAAATTTTCTGTATAAGAGAAGTGCAAACTAAAATGTAAGTAAACTGCAAAATTTTCTTCAACTTGTTTACTTGCCTGCTGATTTTGTACCGTGAAAGGCTTAGCTGCAAGTGCTGGCTTCTGGATTAAGTGATGTGTCACTGAGCAGTATAAATACCTGCTATATTTACAATGTGGAAAATATTTATTTCATAGCTTATTTGGGCAGATGTGAGCAAGTGTGGGAAGTATGTTAATATATGGAAACACGTAACTCTTTAAGTCAAATATTTCCAGTTACTAATATCCCCAGCACAGATTAAATTTCTACCTCAAGCACAGCCATGTTCTGCACTGCCCTTCTCAGCCTTGCCAAGTGAAGGCATGTCTCTTCAACAGGCAGAGAATTGGTTTACTCAGAAGTGGTTTGCTCTGGTCACTTCCATAACAGGCCAAGCAGGCTGAGGATCACTGACTGTCCAGCTTTAAGCAATAGGATAGTGTTTAAACAGGATTTATGGCAAGCCAAGCCATACAAATTGTTGCTGTATCAGGTCACTAATCCAGTTAGTCCTCTGTCTTCTCTCAGGTTACGTGTAGTATTTTTTAAAAAACAGGAATTGAACTATCAAGATTTGACTGAAACATGAAAAGCTGCTAATTAACCATAGTAATCTGGATGACAGTGGGGTGCACCTTATTGCCTGATCCACGAGGATTTATACCCTAAAAACTCTAATGCCTGTCTTGGTCCTTTTTGTCATGTTTAAAAGACTTGTGGCTGGTTGGTAGAGCATATGTTACTGATCCATACGCAGGTCAGGTCGATCACAGGGTGTTGGCTCTCTTTGAATCCAGCTGCTAAGCTACAATAGAAGAAAGCTAAAAATACATCAAATATTTTCCTAATACTACACTGCCATGAAAGCAACTGGGTAGTTGTAGAAAGTCATCACAGAGTTACAAATGGGAGGATCTGTCCCCTTTGAAGGGTGCGTGTGATTGCGCAGTGCATTCCTGTAGGAAATCTGAGGGTTCACTCATGCTCCATGGTCTCATACCAAGAGATCCAGTGGAGGCAGGAGGGTTTCTCACACTTGGGTAGGTTGTTGGCTTCAAAGTGATCTTGTTGCAATGCATTCTTCAGGCTCTGTGGCATGGATTTTCACTTTTAAATCTGCTCTCTCCTTGACTTGGAACATCTCGTGTCCTTTCTTTCCTCCTGCCAAGGGTAATTAGCAATGGGATACACAATGCTGGTACATTGCTGGCTGGAGATGAGCTCATTCTGTTTTCAGACACCCTGGAAAGAATGAAGGATTCTGCCTGTGTTCTCAGACCCTCTTGTAATGACAAATTTACACTCAAGCCTGTTACTCGAGGCTCATCTCCATTTTACTTCATGATACAGTTTACAGCTATATGGCTGTCAAGATGGAAGTTTCCAGGATTTTTGGCAGTAGAGAATGCTCCCGTTAGCAGTTCAAAGAGCTCTGCTGAGTACATTTATGTAGTTTAGTGGGCTGGATTTTCATCCTGCCTTTTAGTTAATGTCTGTCACTGAAGTTGGAGATTTTTTTTCTCCCTTAAGGTGAGAGTGCAGCTAGTGGCTCTGTAGGCTTTGCATCCACAAAAACGAAGGTCTTTGATTTGTGCCACACTGACAGGTTGATGTTTACTGAGCCCCTTAATGCTTCCTCTCTGCTCCTTCTCTGTAAGATCTTAACCGAGCGCTAATACCTGTGATGTGCCCATCTTCTGAACATCACCGTTTGCTTCCTCAGCTTTTCTGAGGAAGTGGTGTTCTTGGTCAGTCTTGAAGGTTTTCAATCAAGATGATAGGGAGGTATAGGGAGTAAAGCTTCTTCTTGCTGTAAATTTCCACCGAAGAATAGGAACACTTCTGCTACTGATTTAGTCTTTTTATGATAAAAAAAACTGTCCAATAGGCATCTTGCCCTTGAATGAAAATGCCACATCCAATGCTGTCATCATCCAGTTAACTCTAAGTTTCAAAAATCAGAGCAAAAAGTTTTCCAGAAGAAAGTTCAACTTTTTCAGTTAATAATCCTGTTCCTGCTTCTGTTCATGGTTCTGAGCTGTCTCATCTTACAGGAGGCAGACGAGACTAAGAATTTGCCTTGTACTTTGCAAGGGTGCAAATACAGAGGAAAACACTACTTAAAATACAGCTTTACTATTACTAGTTCTACTTAAAATATATATAGATATGTGGAGAAGTGGCACCAAATAAGCAAACATGTTATTAATGCTCAAGGAAGCCCTGTGTAACCTCAGCTGAAGAGTACTTCTGAAGAGCTGCTTTCTAGGGCAAGGCAATTCCAGTAGAGCTTTCCAGTAATAGTTGCAGTAGCAGAGCAAGAGGAAAAAAATTTGCTTTGTAAGGAGCAGATTAATATTTTCATGAGGGGACAAACTAATTCTGTTTTGAAAAAAACACCAAAAGATGTTGTGTGCATTTGAAGTGGTGCAGCAGGAGTCTCAGGAGTCGCAGCACAGCACCGAGCCAGACCTCTGTAAATGTGTACTGGAAATGTGTACTCTGCTGCCCATGTGAGTTCAGTGACCAGCAAGATAGCTTCCAGTTGGAAATTGTTAGTAGTCTGTCATAAATTTTCAGTTAGACAAGTCAGTTTAGTATTTTAATATTATGCTATATTTGGTATTATTTTTATCACTTGACAAGAGTTGGCTTAGAGTTCTACACTCTCTCCTGTTCATTATATACCCAAGTCATAGGATGACACAAGTGGGCTCTTCTGGCTTTAGTAGACCCAAGCCATCTCTTACTTATAACAAATCCCACCTGAGAAGGATGTATATTCCCTGGTAATTGCCTTTTTGCATCAACTTAGATATTGAGTATAGAATAAACAATGAAATAACTATGTCATATCCTATTGTTGATCCTACTCCAAAACTCAAGATTGCAGGAGTTGGTGACTGGCTGGTACAATTTTGATTACCTTTTGGTATGCGTTGTTATCCTGTCTTTCTGAAGGAGACTATCAGGTGCCATAATTGGTTTTAGGAGTTTATTTGCTATTAGGGCAGAATCTTATTATTCCATTTAGAGTGATATCTAGAATACTTTTTGATAACTGTGTTGATATTTACCAAATCAGAAAAGCAATTTTTAGCAATCCTTTTCCTTTAAACACTACTGTAGTGCATAGCCAAGAAAAATGTAGGCTTTTTTTATCTTGCAAATCTTCTTAAAATAATAAGAGGAAAACTAATTTCGTGTAGCTGACTGAGGTTAGGAGCAATACATACTTGATTAGTTCAGACCACACAAACTCTAGTTTGTGTTGGAGCTGTTTGATTATGGATTCTTTCAGCATTGTACTTAAAATTTTAGTACAACTGGAAACCATAAAACTTTGTGTTACTAAAATTCATCCACATATTTCATAATGCAAGTCAGAGAAAGTGCTTAACATGAATATCAGATTATGTGATGACAGAACAAGTTTATATTCTGTCATGTTAGTTGTACATTCTGTTACAGTGGGATCAAGATTTTGAGGGGCTGGGTTGTTCTTTTGGACCTTTTTGGAACAGGAATTCATTTAAGGTGCATAACAAAAGAGGAAAACAGGGACATGTGTGTCTTCCTCTTCTGGAGTTAAGCTGTTGCAGAGTTCACTGCTGAATTTGAGGGATGGAGGGTTCCAAGTAAGGTTACACAAATCTTCGTGTCACTTCTAAGCCCCATCCTCCAGAATAGAGATTTTCAGAGGAGATCTGAAAATCTAAGCCAAATCACAGAATCAAAAAATATTCTTAATGAGAAGGGACCCACAAAAACCACTGAGTCCAGATCTAAAGTGAATGGCCCATACAGCGCTTTGACAGACAGCAGTCACATGTTGTCATTACTGTGGTTTGTGCATTATCCTCATTCACCATGTGTATGTAAGATTGGGTAGAACAAATGTGGTTTCAGCAGCTAAACATAGGGTTAGAAGCTAGCACCAGTCTGGCAGCAACTAAGATGTGTTAGTATATTTAGTTCCATACTGCACGTGCCATGCTGCCAGTTCACATCTGTGCTTATGTAGCTCCTGCCTGCCTGTGCCTCGGCATCAAGGGTTTATTCCACAGGAAGCCTCTCTACTAAAACTGTATAGACTGGGGATGGGTGGTTTTTTGTTCTTCTGGGGAGGATTTTTTAGAGGAATTTTCTCCCTCCTCAGAGAGAAGATTGGCCTGTGCAATACTCATAATAGTCTGTTTATTTCTGTGCTGCTGGACTGGCCTCACTTTGGTTCTGGGAAAGTCACTTTGTAGATATGTCAGATAGAGTGAGTAGAGATTATGTACCTTGAATGTCGAGTTTTCTGCTATAAAGCTATGTTGAGAACCTGTGTGGTCTTGGGGCTTTTTGTGTTTGCATTAGTTTAATTGCTTCTTTGACCCCTCTTCCTCTGCTGGCCTTTCAAGCTCTGTGGGCTCTTAGCCTCGCTGATATCTCTCCACAGGATCTTTGTACCAGAAGGCATCCAGGCTTGTCTGGAACTCCCCCAGCCCTGCTTTCCAGTTATATCCAGCATGTTCTCTGGCTTTTATACTAAACTTCTGTTTTTGCAATTTTAATACCTGTAATTCACTTCTTTCTGTTCTGTTAAACTGTATTAGTTTTAGTTCTATTTATAACACATCTGTTTCAGCATCTGACTGCTTTTTCATATATTTCAAGCATTAGTTGCCCTCTGAGATAGGGAAGTAATTTATAAATATCCTTCTAGACCAGTTCTTTTATGCAACTCTTCAAGTTATTTGATAGTCTGTGTTAATTTCTTTTATTGTTTCCTTTTATTTTTTTTCCCTTTGGGTTACTTTTCCATATTGTATTTCTACTGTCATATTCTAGGCAGTGTTTTTAAATTTCAGTCTTTATCATTACAGTCAAAATATAATTTATTTTCTGCCATAACAGCATTCAAATTAAATTTTATCTTGCATTAGGAAACCCTTCAGTCTTACTAGTTTTTTTACGTAAAATCCAAAGCGGGGATCCACAAGTTAAAACAGTGAGACATACAGCAGTTTGAACAGAATGCAGTAGTGTGAATTTCCACTCTTTTTTGTTTTCCACTGGCTATGTCAAAGCAGACCATTGGGAATGGTTTGCAGGGAACCCTATCCGTCCAGGTCTGAAACATGTTGAAATAAGCTACACTTCCATTCCAGCCCATGCACCAGCATTTTTTTCCCCTGAAAACCACAGTGCAGGAAATGTCACCTGCACGTTTGTATCTTGCCCCTGTGTGGACTTGGAACATGGCCCAGACACACCCTCAAGCTTAATGGCACCCTTGCACCAGCGTTCAGGGGCATGTTCTGATTCTCACTTGTGTTTTGTTCATAGAGGTCTCTCTCTTTCCATTCAATCTGAATTTACAGACCTAATTATCATAAATATATATATGCACACACATACACACTCCTCCTTTGGACCCAGTGTATTTAAAAGATGATCCATTAAAAACCAGTATGGATATTTCCATTACCTCTTCCTAAGAACTGAGGGTAGTATTTACTGTTCTGTGAGCTCTTTGGTGGTTTGAGACTGCCAGGGTCAGTTAGATTTCTAAAGACAAGAAAATCCACAGTGGTTCAGATCTTTGCCTTATTTCTCTTAAATGTGCTGATATTGACAGTAATACTGCTGGGCTGCCTTATCTCTTAGTATGGATTCTTTGTGGATTTGATGAACTAGATCTCTGAGTTCTTGTGGTGTCTTGAGTCAGAAAGGGGTAATGCTCTTGGCTGAAAATAGGGCTGTTCTGTTTGGTATTTGTTTTTCCATTTATAACTTACGTATTTCCAGTTTTTAAAAAATCTTTTATTTCCCATATATATGTGAAGTTGTTCTCTGAATGCTCTAGGAGTTAAGGTGGTCTTGGAGGAATAATGCCGTGTCTGACATCAGTAAAGAGAGGCACTCTGGAGAAAGGCCTGCCAGAGAGGGAGCTTTATTCTGGATTGCTGAACTATGAATGAGGTGGGAAATATCCTAAGGAGTCTGGCTTCCTTAGGCAATGGTTTCTTAAGACCTCTCCTACTTCCAGGTACAGCAAATTCCCTGGATACATGAACACTTGATCAGCTTCTACTGCTGGACTGTGCTAATTTGGGATTTCTTGCATGGAAAGGCTCTAACACTAATAATTGTGTTGTAGACAGACCCAACCAGAAAATCTGTCAGGGTTAAGCTGAAATCTAAGCAAGCACTGGAGTCTGCTCCAAGTGAGGAGAGGTTAAGAAAACCTGGATTCCACCAGTGGAACTGAACTCAAGACTAATATGTTTTGAACAGCAGAATCTTGGCCAGGGATTAAAAGCAGTGATGTCTCTGAAGGAGGTTAAAGCAGCTATCTTCTGGGTATTTCATGTTTGGTTTAGCCTTGGAGAGCTCCAGGTTCACTTGTCTTCAATTTGTTTCTTTCAGTACTTGAGCTCCCCTACAACAGTTTCCTGTTTAATTTCTAAGGAGCGTTACTATTGTAGTAGTAATGGCATGAGACTAACCTACCTTCTTTGACCTGACAGGGAGTCTTCTTGTTTGCACTTTACTAACACTGTCAGTCAAAAGTCACTGAGCCATGTCACTATTGTTTACCTGGGGCTGACTGACCTTTCCTAATGATTGTAATGTTTCATTTCTTTTTTATTTTCATTATGTTTCATAATTGGTTATGTATATATCTGGCAAAGACTTGTAGAATGGTTGGGATTAGAAGGGACCTTGAAAGTCATTCAGTTCTGAACTCCAGATACCTCCCCCCCACACACACCCTGCCATGGACAGGGACACTGTATATAGGCATGTCTTTATTCTGGTGGTTTGAATCCACTGTGCAGAGAATCACTTGTTTTGTAAGCAGCTGCTTTGTTTTGTTTCTTCTAGACATTCAATACTCATAAATCTGAATTTACAGTTTCACAGTCCTGGAATATCATGCTTAAGCTCTTGGGTTAGTAAATAATATGCAGCTCCTTTGCTGCTTGGTAAAATATTTTTGATATGGTCTTTTCTGGTCTTGTCAACACCTTGTTCCTATGAGCATGTCCTGGAATTTGATTGCCAAGTGGCACGCAGGGTTGGGTTGTTTTAGTTTGCCAATTCACATTTGGGTTTGACTTCTTGTCTTTAAAATGTTTCAGGTAAACCACAGGTGTCTGGACTGGAAAGTTAACAGAAGCTAACTCCTGAAAATACCCAATCAGTATATGGTACCACAGTTATTTTCAGAAATGTTATTGGCATGCTAATAGCTGTCTTAAGTTGTAATCATGTTAGTCAGGGCAATTGGATGTGGTAACACCCTGAATCTGTCAAAACAGACATAGCAGCTGACAGTGTGCAGAAATCAATCACTTGGTCTCTGCTCAAGTGATGTGTGAAGTGTGTACTATAATAAAAGCAGGCTTGAACTCCTCAATTAATATATGTGACCATACCAAAATTTAAAATGCACAGACTTCCATTTCCTAATTAATAAATGTTTAGGCTAATGAAATGACAGTTGCAATTTTAATCCCCCATATTTAAGAATCTCTGACTCACTGCCAGAGGAGAATGTAGCAGTGGCAAAAATAATTAGGCCTTTTTGTAGCACGCTTTTACATTGGGTCTAAAATCATTTAGAGGCAAGCTGATATCTCCATGATCATTGGGCAATGGGCTCTAAGAAAACCCTGCTTAAGCAGGGAGGTTGGACCAAGTCACTCCACTGATGGTCCCTCCTAACTAACACTTCTGTGATTGTATAATTTTCTTCCAGTAGATAAGGAAACAAAATTACAGATGGGGGAATTGGCAAGGTGAAGTACAGCTATAGTAGCAGACTCTTTAGTAAGGATTGTGGAGGAGTCAACTCTAAGTAACTGTGTGTGTGTTGTGACCTTTTTGAAATCAGTATAAAGTTTATGCTGAAATCGTTCCTGACTACATTTTTGAAAGGTTTGCAAAAAGGATCACAAAATGAATGCTTATCAAAATGGTGGGGGTGGGTGTCTGTCTATAAGGGGAACTGCAAACAGAAACAGAAGGGATTTGGCTTTTGTTTTACTGCTCTGGCTGTTGTTCCACTGAGACACAGAAATCGGACACTGGGCCTGATGAAAGCGTAAGTGAGGGGGGTTGTGAGCTTCCTGTGCCAAAAATGAGCATGTATAGGAAAGGCTGAATATGGGTTAGGAAAATCTAAACAGTGTGATTTTACACAGACAGTGCTGTCAGTAACACAGAAGAGTTTAAGAAAAGAAAAGGCAAAGATTGTTTCATGAGGGAGCACCACTGTCACATTAACTTGGGGAAGAATTTGCCTTATGAGATTTAATGTCACATCACTCATTTAAAGCCCTAAAAATAGTGTTTATAATAAAACCTCTGACACAGCCATGACTAGTGTGATTCAGATGGCCCCTTTCCTTTTTTAATTTGTGAACAAAACTGCTCCTTTGAAGAGAAGTGTTTGTTTACAGTTGTTTATCGGTGCAGGAAATGGATCAATTAGATGTAACTTTCTAAGTTAATTGAGTGCCACTACTGAAACCACCTGACGTCATGCTGGTGCCAGCAATGCCAGCTGAGAAATCTCATCACTGTTGCTGTGGGAAAGACAAGGACATGATGGGAAATGTTATTTTTGGCCCTCAAAAGATTAAAAATTTTAAATATTTATAGAGTCTTATCTAAAATACCGATTGGTTATTAGTGCCTTGAATTGAGACAGGGATGTGTGAATCCCTAGAGCTTTATGACCATACCCCATCTGAATTAATCTGAACCATTAACAGGGAATTGGCACTCTGAATTTTCCTCTAGCTATATCCTCCTTTCCACACTGCACTGCCTTTATTTTTCCTCTTGGATTGTTTCATTAATGATTTGGAATGTAATAACAGCGCACAAAAAATTAGCTTTCAGATTCATCCCTCTGAAATATTTGGCTTCAGAGATATATTTATCTCTTTTTTTCTTTTTTTTTTTTCTTCCTGTTTTTTTTTTCCCCGCTGCACAGGCTTACAATCCTTTTTCGCTTGTGCAAAAGCAGAATGACTTCATTAGCATGGTGCTACCTTGTTGCTGTACTGAGTTTTGCAATCTTTTTCTTATTCAACAGTTCTTCCCTGCTGACTTAAGGGAGTTTTGAGAGGGGAAGGGAGGATGCTTAACGTAAATATTCTGGATTAATTTTTCCTGGCAAATTCATGGCCTGTTTTGAGACTGGAGAAGCTATTGGATGTATTTGTTAATGTTGCAAACCTGTATTTTTCCTGTCAGTTGTAGAATAGCTAGCTTATGACAACTTTAATGAGGTCTTTGATAATGCTTCTGCAGCCTGTAGCAAATGGGTTTATTGTGGGAGCCAGGAACCCTTTCAGAAAGCCCCAGTTTCAGAGCTGAGAGAGAAACAGGAGAGCAAAACCTTTAAGTAAATCTCTCTCATCTAATCTTGAGTCTTGCAGGAGAACCACTTGAGGGTACCAGCGAGGTTGAAACTACTTGGTGTGGCTAATGTTTATCAGCTAATACTTAAAAAAAACCCCAAAACTCTTTTCCTTTGATATTATTTTGATGTTGCTGTCAGGCTTGTGGTAAAAGAGTGAATGAACTTGGGACATCCTTCAAGGGCAGAGCACACAGGAAAACTCTGCAGGTCAGTTACCCTAAAAATGTCTCAAATTCAATAGGCTTGTGAGCCTAAGGCAAGTGTAATTAAACTTAAAGGAAAGCAAAAATAAGAATTTTAAATGCTGGTTTGGTATTCATAAACCTGAGTAAGCCAAAGTCTGGATTACTCAGTTACGTGTGGTTGTGGGATTTGTTTTCTGAGGATTCTCCTGCACAGTGCAAATTCTCAGCATCCTTCTCTTCCACTGTGCATGTGTGTCAGTCTCTGAAGAAGGAGAGAGAGGAACTTAAGGTTATGATTTAGGGGTTTAGAATATGCTCCATGTCATACTTTTTCCTCTCAGGCCACTCACAGATATGCTGGAAAGTATTTGTAGGGAGAAGGAGACACAATGATACTCTTTGCGTATATACCTGAGACTGTGTCTGTGCACCTGTGTTCAATGTTTGTGCCTTGGAAAAGAAGAGAGTTCCCTGGGAGGGAATGCAAAGCCACACTTTGCAGTGAAGTTTAATAGGAAGACACAAGCTGGCCACAATGTGTGGGTTTGTGGCCTGAAAGCTTGTCACTTCTGAAGGAGCTGAATCCTAGAGCCAGGCACTGTGGTATTATTTTTCATCTCTTAAAAATACTCTTTAAGGAGCTCTGCATAACACATCTTCATTGAGTTATCTTTCTTCCTTTCCCTTTTTGATTGAAATATGCATGGCTTTATTAACAGTTTCATTTACTTGTCTGTTAAGCTAAACTAAAAGCTTTGAAGAGCTCCTGAAATGGATTTAAGTATCACTGAGCCAGGTGGCTGCTTTTCCTTGCTGTGACAGAAATCAAATTCCAGCCCCTGTGTGCAAACATCCTTAGCTTCTGGAGCTCTCAGTGTCTCCTTTTTCTGCAGCCTCCAGCTGATGCAGTCTAAATAATGCCTATTTGGTGCCAGTGCAGGGTTCTTACCGTCTTGGCTATGACAATGCCCAGTGGCAGATGATTAGGAAGAGTATGAGAATAGGAAGGGATGTAACGGTGCTTCTGTGGTGTAGTCTCCTACCTCTAAGCAGGTCAGGAATTTCAACATTTAGGAATAATACCTTTGGTTTTGTGTAGTGTGATCACCCTCTGGTCCACAGCAACCTCCCTGAATCATATGGTGTATATGTGAAAGCATATTACCTTCATATGGTTTTGAACCTACCACTGGCTGTCTGCTCTGGTGTTCCAAGTTCTAGTACTGGAAAAAGAAAGGAACAATTATTCTTTTTACCTGCTTTCTGCCATTCTTGCCTTTACAGGCCATTATGTAGTCTTTTTCTCTCCCCTTCAATGAAAGTAATTGCACTCGTCATTACTCACAGTGAAGCCATGCCATACTGTGATTATTTCTGTTGCATTTCCTCTCAATCTTTTCTAATTCTCTGGTGTCCTTTTTGAAATGAAGACAACACATATATGAAGCACTGTTTGTTTGTTGGGATTTTTTTAAAGCAGCAAAGTATTTATGTTCCTTCAATCCCATTTCTAGTAAGTCCTAACAGTGAATTTGGTTTTCTTGATTCCTGGACAACAGGATTTAATTCTTAGGTCTTCAGCTGACTATTACGGATACAATTTTTCCCCATGTCTATCACTTTTTCCTGAAACACATTGAATTTTATTTTATTGCAATAAATTGCAGGCCACATGGAGCTCCTTGCTCCCTCTCCCACCAGCTGTATCAGGGAGAGAATTAGAAGGGCAAAAGATGGAAAACTCATGGGTTGAGATAAAGACAGGTTGATAGGGAAAGCAGAAGCTGCACACACAAGAAGAAAAACCAGGAATTAATTTGCTGCTTCCCATGGGCAGGCAGGTGTTCAGCTACCTCCAGGAGAGCAGAGCCCTATCAGGTGTGCTGGTTACTCAGGAAGACAAACACCATGACTTCAGAGGTCCCCCTCTTCCTCCTCCTTCACCCCATTTTATACACTGAACATGATGTCAGATGGTCTGGAATATCCCTTCAGGCAGCTGGGATCACCTGCCTGTGTTTCCTCCCAACCTTCCAAGCATCCCCAGCCCCTCCCCAGCATGGCAGTACAAAAGCAGAAAAGGCTTTGGCTCTGTGTAAGTCCTGCTCAGCAATAACATAAGCATCTCTATATTATCAACCCTATGTTCAGCACAAATTCAAAACACAGCCTTTTTCTGGCCACTGTGAAGAAAATTAACTCTACCCCAGTGAAAGCCAGGACACTACGATCTGAGAAATAAAGTTTTCTACCACACAGATATGGGGTAGAGCTCAAATTAGTAAGCTGCATAGTTCTTGCTGGAGAGCCCTGAATAGAAAGAAACAGGGAAATGCAAAGTATTTTAAATATTTGATCTGACTCTACTTGAGCATTAGTGTGACCCATGCTCCGAAGTCACTTAAGTGTTCTTGAAAAATACCATAATCATTAGTAAGCAGCTTGCAGTGTGATTGCTGGTCAGATGTGTACAAAGGGAGGAGGGGGAGGTACCCACTGTGGGCCAAGGTAAACCTCTAGAGTCCCTAAATGGGGGAAACAATAGCTTAAATTAAAAGATTTCTGGCAAGGTTTTTAAAAATGCTAGTTGTCTGTTACTCCAAGGCTTAAATACTTTGGTATTTGTTTCCAGTGCCACAGCTTTGGAAAATATCCATGCTTCTACTATTTTAACATAAATTCTAGAATTACTGATCTTCATCTGCTGTACCTTGCAGGCTTTAAGCAGAATATAAATCCACCTTTTTTAGGAGTCAGGCAGAAACTATTTCAAAACTGTTCCTGATTATATGCGGCTGACACAATTTTAAAGAGTGGCCGTATGGGAGTGCTTCTTTTAAAACTACACACAACATGGCATTGTAGGATTTTTGCACAGAGAAGAAAATAAACTAGGTCAGCATAGGTCAAACTTCAGTCTTCCAGTGAGAAAAGCATCTATTTTAAGTGGAAGATGAGAAATGATATAGTAACTGTTACCCTGAAGTGAAAAATGGTGCTGTTTATGTATTTAATTGGTCAGGGTTTGCAGTGGGGCTTTGAATTCCGCTGCTGTCAGATCATGCGTTGCTGCTGTCGATCACGGGTTTTTTCTTTCTTAAAAGACTCACGGTAAATTTATTTTGGATAGTTTTGTAACAGGTGTTTCCTCAGTGCTCCGAACGCTCTAAATGAGAACCGTGCTGCACGTCCGGAGCTCTCAGCTGAAATCACACGCGGCCTGACACGGGCTCTGGTGTGTTTACTCATCTGTGGCCACGCTGACAGCCGGCCCTGGCGGGTCCCACTGCCCGGCCAGGACGCAGAACAGATGTCGGGGATTAGGGGGGAAGGATCTGGGGAGGCTCTGGGGCTGCGCCTTGGCGGAAGTCATTCATTGTGGAGACATCATGGGGCTGCTGGGACTGTGCTGAGGAGTTGCCCAAAATGGGCCTCGGTGGTTTTGTGTATCTGAATCAAAACCAAATGTTTCCCTGGTACTTTTTAATTAAAGGGAAAGCATAAGTCAATACAATAAAATAAAGTTAGTGTGCCAAGCAGTATTGTATTTCTACATATGTTGTTCCCAGCATAGGAGCTGGCAGTGTGGGGCTCTGAAAGCCACACTGCCTTGCATGCTGTGGGTGGAAAGGCTGCCTGGTCTGTCCTGCTGGGAAGGGCCGTGAGGCAGCAGGAAGGTGGCTGTGCTTGACCTGGGGCCAGGCAGCCAGCAGAGCCCCTGAACCTCGGACTGGCATCCATGGTCAGTTTGTCATTTCGTCAGTGTTTTATGCTTAAGGGAACATTTCCTGTGGGACTGCCTGTCTTCAGCTGTTGGGTTTATCTCTGGCCCTTGTGTTTGGAATGTTCTGTGCTCAGAAATCAACCATCTGTGGAAACACAGGGGTAGCACAAGGTGACCAAGAGTGAGCAGTGCATGGCACTGTGTGTCCCCTGCAGATGTCAAATACTGCTCCACATTACTGGGAGGCTTGTCAGATATCTCGCTGGGCTGGAAGCTAACTTTTGGCAGCAATTCATTGAGTTATGGAATCAGAGCAGGCACCTGTAGCTGTGATTTGTGATATGGGGAAAAAAAAAATTGTTATATTGTGATGCTGTTTTGAAGATTTCAGTAAAGAAAGAAAAATAGAGACATGGGGTGCATCTCCAGGCTTTGGCAAAATAATGGGGTGGAGTCACTGCAGATATACTTCATATGTGACGATACAAGGCACAGAGACATGGTGGCTCTGTGAAGAAGTTCTGTGTGCGCAAGCAATGACATAAATTACTCTGGGAATTAAAACAAAGGAAAGGAGCAAGGTTTTATAGGAAAAACTATATATTTGTGTAAGGCTGCATTGATCTGAGTTGAATTGAAGTCATGCTAAAATAACCCTAAGTCTTTTAGGGTCTCCAGGAGAGGCAGTATGACAGTGAAGGAAACTTTGAGTTAACTCAAATTCAAATATGCTTTAAGAATGTAACCATTGAATGAAGATAAAATCCCATGTGAATATGTAATGACTGAGCTAGTAAATTACTCTTCCTGGAGAAATAAAATGTGGGGAAGTAATGGCTGTTATCTGGTGCAAGTAGATAACATTGCTGTAACAGATTAAGATCTCTAAAGCTGAGTTTGAAGGACACAGTTTTCCAGAATGCAGAACTCCCTCTATGGAAGTGATATACTTTCAGCTGCTGTTGACTTTGGTAAGAATTCAACATGCTCATCAATTTATAAACCTATACCCCAATTTAAAAACTTTGAAAATATCTACTTCTCTGAGCCTTGCAGTTATGAGATGTAATTCTTGCTGTATGATTATTAGCCATTTTCTGAAATTCTTGAGCTACAAAGGAATCTATAGGATGTAAGAGTCAGGGAATAATGCTATCCTGGTAAATGCAATCTCAAATACTATTAGGAAATAAGTAAGTTAAAAACAGAACATCAACAGCAGTATTTTCCATTTGTGGGTTTTAGTGCTGTAATTCACTGCAGGCAGCAGACCACATGTAGAGCTGCAGTACTCTCCAACAAGCTGCCTGCAAGAGCAGGTGTCAGCCTGCCCCATTTAAATTGCTACATCAGGACTCTGGAGAGCAGCAGCAGTCTTGCTGACATCAACTCATTTGCCACATTTGGGGACAAAATGCTGAATCTAATTGGAACTAATACTGATGGAAGTGTTGCCACAGGCCATTTCAGATCTTTATATGTGCTGTAGAACTTGAGTTTTGGTCAGCAGCTTCAGTCAGGACCTAGAATTGTTTAGATGGCTCAGGCATGTGGGTAGATACCTGATTCTACTTACCTGAAATATTTAATAGTGTACTCAATGTTGGAGTTTTTTAATGCACTCTCTTAAGATGGTCTATAAAAGCACAAAAAAGCTTAGCATGAAGATACACACAGTGGCAAAACAAATAGTAAAGGAATAAATGCAGATTTCAACGATTTTTTTAACTTAGTAAAACAACCATGTGAGATGAGGCAGCTGTTATTTTATACTAATATAAAAATTATGTTTTCCAATTAAATATTTGTTTGTTTAAAAGCTTGTTTTCAAAACACTCCACTGAGGGTGGTTGTATTTTTTGTGTTTTCTGAGATTAGAGCATATACCCAAATTCATACCACAAAACCATGGTAGAGGTGAAGTAATCTTACTGCTCCTTAGAGCATCATTTTACTTAGGAATGCTAATATTGAGGAGGAGGGAATATCTTGAAACAAACTTATTTTATGTGAGGAAGCCAGTGCTGTTGTAGTAGCAGAGTTGGAAATTTTCAATGCACAAAACCAGGAAATTTGAAGATTCTGAATCTTTTTGTAGGTATAACTGAACAAGTTGTACAAATATCCTATATCTTTGCTGGCAAGGAACAGCTTCTTCTAAACATAATTAGTCCCATGGAGTTTGAAATTCAAAGCTGGGTTCTGTAAAATTAATTTTTTTCCCCTGCAGCTTTCATGATAAAGGCACAGTTATTAAATAAGGGCAGCTACTCTGCAAGAGTCATTGCTCTTAAAACCTTTACAGAAACTTAGAGACACCAAACAAGAGTGATTACATGCTGAATATTACTTCAAGGAGAATAATAATGTATTTAAAAAATAATATAATAATAATATATAAAATAATAATATAATAATAAGAATAAATAAAAGGAGAATGTAAAGTATGGATTTCTTATATGCAGAGTAGAAGTTTATCCTAAAGTGCATGAAGCAGTGAACAAGACAAACTATTTCATTGTTGAGTCTGTCAAAGACAGTCTTTCACATTTCATGCCTTTGTTGGGGTAATTTGAGGGGGAAGGAGAGCAAAAGTACAAAGATTCTTTAAAAAGTGTATATAGGTGTGACTTTGCTTTCATACTGGCATCACTTTCCTAGGTGTTTTACCTTGGCTCAGTGGGAATTGGGAATTGTGGCAGGTCACTGCCCAGCAGCCACAGCTGCCCATGAGCCTCCTCTCCCACACTTTCCAGGGAAGTTAATCTAAAATTTGAGTATAAAGGAAGATTATACTGTGTTGCACAGCTGTGCAATTGGACACATCTCAGAAAACTCAAACCGTCATATAATTCATAATAATACCAAGCCTGACTAAGGTGAGGAATAATAAATCTTGGATGGCATAAACAGTGTCAGAGGTTTTTTGTCCAAGTTGTTCATGGTTTTAATTTGTGCTGGAGAAGCTCATGCTAATACAGAAGGGTATTTTAATTTTTTTTTTTAATATGAAAAAATAATTAGTGTCTGGTACTATTTAGGTAAACATTTACTGAGGTGTTTCATCCACCATGAGGAGAAGGTCCTTTGGTTAATGAGATCTGTGCTTTCTAATAAAATTTCAGGAATCCACTTAGCCGTTTACATGGAGCATGATTTTACTACTAACTTTTAACCAACAGTTTTCTCCAAATGACTATGAAGAAACATAAATTTACTTCTTTTTTTAGCTTAGTGTAATGAATAATGAAAAAAGTTACAGACTGTGTGGAACTGAATTGAAGTTTACACTGCTAGTGAACCATAAAATCAAATTAAAGCAATATCTGATTAATTTTCTTTATTCTCTGCTATCAGAGTAATAATGGAGGGTGGAATGGGCTGTCTACTTGTTTAATTGGTACTGTTGTGTACTATTTAAGTAATGAGATAAAGTAATTTTTTCCTTAAGCAGGACTGCATATGTAGAATATATCTTTAGTTAACACAAAACAGAATTTATTTTAGCACCCTGTGGGACACATTTGGCCAGTGATATGTTCATGTATCTATCAAATATTCATTTCTGTAAGTTACATTAAGAAATAGAGTAAAAATAGGTTGCTAACTTGCTGTGTTCCTCCATAATGGAAAAAGAGTTCCTGACAAGAAAATAAAAGGATATAGAAGATGCTTTCACTTATGTGCTCCTATGGTTTTATAGCTCTAACTAGTCCTTTCAAAATCATGGCTGTGAATGTGAAGTTAGTTTTAGTGGGTTTTTTCTTTAACATTTAAATTTTTTTGTAGCTTTGTATTGCTAATTCTTGATCATGAAATAACTTGAAGTGAGTGATTTGTCTTTTTCAAGTTGACATTATATTTTTCTCGGTCTTCTGTACTTTCATCTGTATTTTCGTGCTTTCTTTTATCTGTCATAACCAGCAATTTCTTTAATGAAAAGCTTCTCGTCCAATACCTGGATCTCAAAACACCTTGGACTTTACTAGGAATGCTGAATACCTGACTTTGTGCTCGTGTTGGCAATTTGCTTTTTGCTCAAAGAAATTTGCTTTTTACTGCTCCTGTTGTCCCTCCTTACATTTATATTCAGGTGCTGCATTAAAAATATCAACAGGCTTCAAAACTAGGAAGCTAGACAGTGGATAGATTTCTTACTCTAGGCTCCCATGTGTCTTCAAGTATGACTGGCAAAATTAAGGGAAAGGGATAAAATACTTGAGTGAGATGTCTGATTTTTTTTTTCTCCTTTCCTCCTTCTACTGCTCTCAAGGGGATGTGGTAGTATGAGCAGAGACTGGGAGAGGGAGGAAATAGTTTTGAGACTGGACCAATGTGTCATTGTGTTAAATCCAGCCAGCCAGTGAGGTCATTGTTTTCATCTGAGTAATTTTAGAATGAAAACTCTTACATTATGGAAAACATTGCACATCTTTATTTCAGATATGGAAATATCCAGCCAGCCTTTCAGTGGCAGAGCTCCACTGATTTCATCTGAGGTACTCCTGACTCCCAGTGGTGTAAGCAGGAGGGGAAATCAAATTCTTCTGCCTCGTTTCTTAACTCTTTGCCACTAACCCAAAGGGGTTATTCTTTAGGTACTTTTCCAGCCTATATGTTTGTTGAAGAGGGAGCTGGTAAATCTGTGGACTGCACCTGTCAGCCCTGAATCTACTGAATGTGTCCAGCCTGGAGCTGGTTGCAGTTATGTTGCAGGGAAAAGTTCTTAAGCACCAGCTCATGTTGAGGCTAGACTGTGTTTCGGTGTACACAGGGAAAATCCTCGAGACTGCATTCTTGGATATTGATTATATTTCATCCTTGGGCTCCACTAGGCTTGTTCTCCATGTAGTGTGATTTAACTGGGGGACCTGGGCAATCTGCCCAGCTCTGCAGTCGATTTGTGTGACCATGAGCTAGCCCTGTCATCTCTATCCACTTACATTTTGATGTATGTGATCTCTAAGATGGGTCTGATGTTTGTAACACCTTGAGGATCTTGTATAATACAGGAATTTTAAAATATGTGTGTATTTTCTACACAATTAACAACATGGGGTTGAGATACTGACTATTCCTCACAAACTAATAGAAATAGCAGGAGATTTTGATTTAATGTAACAAAGCTTTTTTTATCATTTGAAGTGTGAGAAAGCCATTGCTAGCTGATGCCCTGAGAATAATGTATGAAAAATGGGTTGGTTTATGACACAGTATCTACCAGTTGTTACATGGCATGGAGTGCTTAGAGTTGGTTTGTGGCAAGTCTTGTGTCTCCTTAAGATCTGTTCAGTCACTTGATTTTTAAGAATTAATAGTTTTATCCATTGGAGGTAAAACTTCCAGGCCTTTTGAAAGAACACTGCCCAGTGCTTGTACTGAAACATTCAGGCTCAAGAGGACCCAAAACATGCAGACTACACAGTGCAGTTCTCTAAAGGAAAACAGGGGTGAGTAATGGTCTGCAAACTGTAAATATGTATTTGCTGAGGAGTTTGCACAATGATATTGTTCATAATATGCAATAGGATATTTTTATGCATGGAATCTGTTTCTCTTCCTACTGAAGTTCAGGTTCATACTTACTTGTGAAAAGCATTTTAAAAATTAGAAAGAAAAGAGCAAACCTGCAGCAAAGATGTCGAAGTTGTAACATCAGTAAAAGTGCAACAATTTTAAGATTGGGGTAGACAATGTTGTACTTTCTACTGAAAATATTTTCTAGACATTTAAAGCAATATCTGAGTTAGCCCTGTTGGGACTCCAGAGCAAATGAAAGGCCATCTTTTGCAGGAATCGGAGAGTTTTCAGAGCATTGCTGTAATGTGTCCCAGTGTTAAAGCTTGAAATTCTCAAGGAGAGTAATAGGTTTGTCCATACCCCGTGCCTTCAGATGAGGCGCTGGAACTTACGTGAAGCAGGACTCTTTGCCCAAGCTGGCAGCACCAGTGGGAAAATGTCTGAGGCTGAGAACCTCAGGTCAATGGGCTGGGACAGGCTTTGAAGAAACTGCCCCCAGTGACTGAAAAGCAGACATGCTTCCAATGTGAATTGCCTAACATGGAATGGGAGCAGAGTGACCAACTGGGCTTCTTCTGCCCCAGCTCTAGCCCTTCTGAAGTGGTGTGCTCAGACCAGGCCACTGGTCTAGATTTGATGGAGGAGAGGTGCTGGCAGAGAGGTCCACCTGGTGCATCTGGGTTGGCTGCTTGGAGGTGTGTTAGTGCAGCTGGGCATGCACTGCTTCCTGCCTTGGGTACCGAGACAGAGCAGATGGAGCAGCAGGGCCAAGCTTCCAGAGCTGCACTTGCAGCTCCAGCCACATGTGTCAGTAATGTCTGCGAAGTCCAGATCAAGAGTACCTCAGTGATGGCAGTGAATATTTCTTGTGCTGTCACCATTGTGAATCCCTCACAATATTCATGTGGCCATCCTCTCCCTCACTCCTCCTCACTCCAAGTGCTGCCAAAGGCAGTACCATGCTATCATCCACATTTGACTACTGGGGACCCAGTGATGTGCCATCACAGGACTGCAGGTTGGACTTGAATCCCAAGTGTACAAAGCTGGAATTGAATGAGTATGAAACTGCAATTGAGCGACTTATTGGGTCCTTATCCATGTCTCATGGAGAGAGCTGTGATCAGGCTTCAGGGACACTTCCAGAAATGATTTTTTTTATGCTGGAAATATAAGGCCAGCTGTTTCCATCATGGTCTTATACTTTTGCTGTCTATTTTTTGTCAAAGTTAAGATATGTGGATATATGAGGAAATGAAATAATAAAAAACTTTTGTTATTCAAAATAGGAATTTAAATCTTGGTTCACTTTTCTTGAATGATATGATATCCTTGCTTGCTTTGTCTGAATCATTTACTGGTCCCCAGTTGTCTAACCGTGCTCTGATAAGAATACCAGAACAGTGTATATCTTGACTTCCCATCCCTGGGCACTTTTGGCCTTGTTCTCCTTGGAAATTGTTGAAAATAGTGACACCACCTATTGGTGAAACAGTACAGCTAGGAATTATGCTTATGTACATACTAGGAGTTAGTAAAATGGAGAAAAGAGCTTGAAATGTCCTCCAGATTGTATTGCACTTTAAGGGGTTTCTTTTTAAACAACATGTTCTCTATTTTGTATGCTTGTGCGTAACATGTCCTTGATTTAAAATAAGCAAATAAAAGCTCAAGCTCCAACCAACAAATGTAAAAGTCCACTTTAACCTATGCTTTCTAAAATAATAGTACAAAGATGAACTTTCTGGCCATTCTGAATGGTCAGTGCTGTCACTTTTTTTTAATGTGTTTAAAATTTTAAAAAGAAATTGTCCGCCCATACAAATGATATTTAGAAGAGGTTAAAGGCATTGGGACCTAAATTATTTCCTCCTCAGTTGTGAAATAACTGGAGCTAAGTTCTTTTTCTTTCTGTTCTTGTTCCCATTCTTTCTTTTTAACAAATGTTATCAATTCTCTAAAATGAATGCTTTGTGTGTGGCAGATTAATCAGTGTTTGAAAGGCAGTCTACTGGTGGCGGCAGTTTAAGTTGCAATGCTCTCAGAAGGAGGACTTGCATTAGCCTCAAGTGTTTTTGGGGGGTGCCATGTGATTAATGGTCTCTGGTAATTTGCTTTGGATGTGATAGTCACTAATATTTACATCAGTAGACAGGACAAAAATTGCTTAGTTACATATCAGGGGGCCTCTGTGATGACAGAGATGGTCAATATTTTGAATTTGTTTAAAAAACAACCTATTTCTATTCCTGCTTCGTGTGATGATCTTTTAAAAAAAAGAATTGTAGTGGCTCCTGTTTGGTATCTCTGGGGTTTTTTTTATGTTGGGGTGATAGACTTATAGCTGAAGAGTGTTATTTACAGGAACTGGGTGTAGAAATGTGATGTTTCACTGAAGATGTATTGCAGTACTGTCTTCACTGTTGTCATAAATGGCTGAGCAACTGGAATGGAGCATAGCAGCAGCGGGGAAGCATGAGGAAAGCTTTGTAGGAATAGATAGGTGTTCTTACTGCAGCTTCTGTTCATAACCCAGCCCTCTATCCTACAGGTTAGTAGGTTAGTTGGGGACTAACCTCAAAGTGCTGTTTATGGATGTCCCCAGAGCATGTTGGGTGATTTGCTGTGAATGCTCTGCTGAGGAGCTCCCACCCTGTGAGAAGAGGGTGTAATCCTGCAAGGGTGAGGCTGTGTTCATAGGCAGAGCTGTGCATGCAAGACAAGACCAGTTCACTGCCATGAAGCATAGCAGCAGCTATGCTGCAGCTCCAAGAGGAAACTAGAGATGAGCAGGGAAGAAACCTTCCAGATGAGCTGAGGAATGGAGTAAAACCTTGGTGGGAATTGTGTGGGAAAAGCCTTGCCAGCAGTACAATGAGTGTGTGACAGGGTTCCAATGAGATGAATAGTTTTACTGTTATGGTGAAATTTTGGGACAGAATAATACTTGAGTAAAATACATAATTGCAGGCAAAAAGTATTTGGCTTTGAGGTTTCTTTTGACATGCCACATGTCCAAATTCATAGCCATTGATTGAGATGTCAGCATTTATAACAAAAATAATTGCATTTAAGCTTCTACTGAACACATACTTGGATTGTTCTGCACTTTGAAAGTATGTCAAGTTGCTTTCGGCAAGAAAAGCAAGAAGTGGAACATAAAATATTTCAATCAAAAATATCAGAAAATGCATATAGAATACTATGGCCCTTTTTTAGCCTTTATTAGCATAGGCAGATGAGGATGGTGAGAGGAAATGCTAATGTGATTCTGTGGCTGCTAGCACTTGCAGGGTCATGGCCAAAGAAAAGCAAAGCATGAGGATAAATCTTATTATGTTTTGCCACTGTTATTACAGTTCAACTTCTTGGCTAACAATAAAGTTATTAATTCCCTCTTATTCCTGTACATCCTTTTCTTTAAATAAGCATGGATCAAAACTGCCTGTGTGCTTCTGGCATTCTCATGTGAATGTAGGCATGAGGGCTCCCAAATAACCGAGAGCTGATTCTGTGACTAGAATGTGTTTTGTTACTGTCTGTGTGGGTGGCAAAGTGTCCGTGAATGTTTTAGCACAATCTAGCTTGCTCTTGGTTTCAGTACAAGATTTGCCAGTGATGCGTCAGTCCAGCAGTGATGTGGAGGATTTAACATTTAAAAGTGAGTACACTGTTGGATGTACTCAGTATTGGGCAACTCAAGGGCAAGTTGCTGCTAAATGTGACTGAGTTGATAGATGAACAACTTTAGACAGAGATCGGCACTGGGAGAGGATGCTGGATGCTACTGGTGAACATCCTGGCAGAGCCCTGTGATGGCTTCTCTCAGTTTAAGAGCTTTACTGCAGTGAGTGGTACAAGTCTACTGTTGTGAGCAATCATTTTCATCTTACGAGGTGCATAATTACAAATTTTGTCTCCAGTGTATTCAAAAGCTGGTAGATGTTTCATGTAGTTCCATTTTCTCTGTAGCTCAGCTGTGCCTTTACCTGTGTCATGGCCTGACACTTCAGCACTGCAGTCTTGCAGTGCTTGTGTGCTATGACATTACACAAAGATGAGCCAGCCAAGCCTGTGTTACACTGCTGACATATCAGTAGGTGTGTGTGTGTATGGCATAAAAAGTATTGAGAAGTAAAGGTTTTGGGAAAGAGATATGGCAGCCTCCGTAACTGGTGAGAGAGCAAAATCTGTCTGGACACTGGAAATGCTGTTGGAACCTTTCAGCCTCTGTTTCAGTTGTGTGGTGCACACAAGTAGTTATAGGGGAAAAAAGTCTTTTCTAATGTGCAGCAGAACTTAACAATGCTGATAGGAAGTATGTGTGTTCCATGGAAGGGGTGATGAGATTGTCTCAAATCTTCTGTGTAGCAGACCTGGTCTTTATTCACCATTAATTTATCTGCAAAAGGTTCTAATGATCTAAAGTAGCATTTCTGTTAATAGTGCTATATTTCAACTTCATTCCATAACTATTTGTGTGTGCTGGGATATGAAGGATTTCCAGATATCTTCCTTCTCAAATCCCACCAAGCTTTTTCTTCAAGAATTCCGACAACGAGAAAAACCCAAGTATAAACTTTGAGCCCTTTGTTTGTGAAAAAAACCCATTTGCAGGACAGGAGTGAATCTTTCCTGCCCTGGGTTTCAGGCAGCAGCAGCTTGAACAGGAAGTGCTGTATTTAAGTGGAACATGACTGAAGCATTTTATTGAGAAATGTATTTTTTTTTAATGTCAGTTTGATGCTGCTCAGAGATCTAAGAGAGTAGATGGAAAGAGAGTTAGCAAAGGGCAAAAAAGGTAGTCAAAAGTGCAAGCAGAATATACTTATGGTGCTCTTCTCATGACTAAAAATGTGTCTGCTTGGATCCACAGCTTAATATCAATGGAAGATTTGTTCAAAATGCATGATTTTTTCAGTAATGTTTAAGGAATTTGAGGTCATAAGGAATTATTGCAATGAAAAATGCCATTGCTGTTTGTTAATTATTGGCCCACCATTAAATTTCAACATCACCCAGATCATGGATGCAATACTAGTTTGATGCCATCACTCTACCTTTTTGCTTGTAAACAACCCCTTAACATGTTATGGCTTGAAAATACTCAGGAGTTATTTGTTTGTTTTCTTCACAGGCTGGAATGGTGCTAAGATGTGGATACTTCTGGTTTGGCTTGTTTCTTGTGCCCACTGCGTGCCTTGTTAAAGACGTGGCATGGACAGCGTAAGTCCCAAACCAGTCTTCTTGGTGTTTTAGGAATTATTCTCTATGAACGTGTTGTCCAGTCCAGTATTGTTCTGTAAAGAACTCTGAAGTCTCTCAATGAGTGCAAAATGGTGGTACTCATTTGAAAGGGAAAAAAGCTGAAGTGAGTGATTCCTCACCTGCCATGGCACCCAGCAGTGTGAGAGAATGAATAGTTGGGAGTCTGAAGGAGTTGGCCTTGTCTGAGTAATGAAGATGTGTCACCTTAGGATTATTTGTGTTGTCTACCCTTTAGTTAAAGGCAAATTTCAATTGGACATCTGAGATTTCCTCTGGAGCAAATAATTTGTTGAATCTGACTAAGGTTAGGTGGAAAGTAGAAATGTGGCACTCTAATCCATACCCAGTAAGGTCTCAGCTCTTTGTCAGCTGATTTCCAGGTTCTCCTTCAGCAGCAGGTCTTTGAAGACTGCGCTGGGAGAAGAGCAATACTCTGCACTTTATGTTTGAAGTGAAGTCTTAATGGTACCTTCACTGCCCAGAGAGGAGGACCAAACTGGTGAAATACAAGCCTGTGTAATTCCCTTCTTTCAAAATTTTGTGGTTTCAAAACGTTGCAGAAGGCAAACAATTTCAAGGACTTGGATTTAAAGGGAAGCAACTCATGTTCTGTGCCGTTGCAATTTGAAATACAGAAGTAATAATTTTAATTTAGAATGTGTGGCATTTTGTTCAGCTAACTTTTAAGTGTCTTAAGCACCTAATCTTCCATCTTTTCCCTTGAAAAACTGTGTTACAATTAAGATTTTGTTATATGGATACATAATAACTTTGTGCCAGGAGGACCCCGGACATTCCGACTCTGGGGCAAAAAGTTAGATCCTGCCTGGAATGAAGAGGAAATACAGGTTAGCTTGTCACTGGTCAGAAAGGCTCATAGTGAAAACATCATGGCACATAACACTTTACTCCTGGAATGAGGTGTTGGTCAGTCAGGGAAGATTCTTGGAACCATACAATCATTCAGGTGGAAAAAACCTGTGAGGTCATCGAGTCCAACTGTAAACCTAACGGTGCCAAGTCCACCAATCTGCTTTACAGAAAAATGCAGAAAATACTAAAAAACCCAGAAGGTTTCCCAAACACAGGCACATTTCAAACACCTTCATGAAAGGTAAGTCATATGCACAGATCAGAAAATCTATTTTTATTTCATATGGGGTTGATTGCACAGTGAAATTAAACTGGTAGTAGGCAAATCTGCAACTCAGTAAGTACTTCTTAAATTTTGCCCCTCAGCTTAATTTTCCCAAGCTAGACTGCTCAAATTAAAGCTAGGTATTGTAATGTGAAATTTCAACTATAATTTTGTAGTCCATCACATCAGAGGATTTTTTTTTGCACTCATTAAACACTCACTAAACTTCTGCAATTGCAAATTATTTTAAAATCCTAAAACTGAAGCCAAAATGTTTAAATTTAGATACTTAACTGTGTCTGTGACCTGCTTGTTACAAAACAAGCAGGGAAAAAAGTCTTTAGCTTTTTTAATGTTTTTGTGGTAGCTGAGTGTCCTGAAGTTGTCCTCTGTTCTTATCAGTTCTTGGCAAAAATGACTCATGAATTGTAAAACAGGCCAGACCATGGCAGGCTCATCCTCTGCTATTAGTCATTTCAAACTGTTACTGACTGAGCCTGTTCTATAATATTTCTTAAAGAAATCTCAGCAACATAATCCTTTCAGTCCTTCAGACTGAAAATGTAGAGATTGTGAAGCTCTCAAGACAAACGTGTATGATTGATAGACCAGATATTTTTCCAAGAGATTTTAAACAGAAGGCTCAGAAAAATATTAAGCAAAAATCTCTTCTCTGACCAGGACTTTTTTTTTTTTTTAACTAAGCCATCACTGAAAAATTAACACCATTAACATTTTAACTAGGATAAATGAAATGACACAGCTATCAGCACTGCCATATGGAAGGAGTAAAGGTCTGTTTCCTTTCCAAGAGGCTTGCCATTTAAAACTGGAGCCTAAGGCCTTTGGAAATCACTGGCACATTTCCACAGCAGTGGTTACACCACGTTGCTCTCTGTAATTCAACAGAATATGGTTTTGGCCATAAAATTCTAGCAACTCTGACTGCTCATGGTCATGGAATTTATCCCTTTCAGTTTCTTTTGGACATGAAGCACATGTCCACAGTCAGAACATCCATATGACCCAAAAGGTACGTGCCTAATTTCAGTACAAACTCTGCCAGAAAGCCATAAACACAGAGTTTTTGTCTGGAGCAAGGTTGATAGGAAAGTCTTTTTCAGACACTTACAAATCTTTTGTTTATAAACTTCTGTGCTGCATCTGCTATCAAAATTTCTAATGCTAGAAGCAAGAACGTGTTTCCATTGTTACACAAGCTACAGTTGTCAACACATCACTTACCTCCCATGTTCACTGTGGCTCCAGGCTTTTTTATTTTCTTTTTTGTTTTTTTTTTTCCTTTTAAATGAATCAAGGATATGTGGAAAACTCTCTTTTTAAAGAGAAGGGAGCTTATTATAAATATTTGGTTGCAATACGTTGTTAACTTTGGTCCACTACCCTGAATTCAGTGCCTTGGTTTGCCTTGTAAAAATCCTAGTTGTGCCACCATTACAATGAGCAGAGCTTTATAAATGAGTGCTCCATCACAGTTGGCACATGTCACTTGAATGCATGTCACTGGCTCTAGAAAGTCTTGGAATAGCTGACTCACAAAGGTATGTGGGAATCATAAAAACACAGTGTGTATTCCAGCAAAATCAGGCAAGAGGGCAAGAATTTATTCCTAATTGGTGTCTCAGTGCTTATTTTACAGTGAAAAATTCCCTGAGCCTTCCAATCATTACCAAAATTTTCATGAACTGTTTTTTTGTTTTTTTTTTACCGTGGGGAAGAAGCAGCTTGCACTTGCCAGTTCTGCAGTGTAAGTATGAGAAGAAGATACGAGGACCTCTTCCCATCTTTGCATACACTTGCAATCCCTGGAATACAAGACTCATAAAATGGTAGTGAGGATAATGAGCCAGAGTAGAGATAGTGTCATGTTTAAGAAACATTCATGAATGTCACCATGCTTCTCCTGGCAGATTCTGGCCTCCTGAACCCCCTAAATATCACAGGCGCCATCCCAGTAAAGTGGTGCACTTCCCTAGCTTTGAAAGGGAAGAGCCACACAAAATACAAAGATAGCTTTTTGCCTCTTCTTACAGTCCCTGATCTTAATACCCCAGCATGTGAGGCAAAAGTGAGTTTGTCTTTATGTAATGCATCAAATTTTAGCTGAACAGTAACAGCAAACACAAGATCTCACTGTTGAGGACTGATTGTGCATCCAGGGCCACTTGTAAAGTACTAACCTAAAAGCTTAGAATCCTGCCTGTAATCCTGTGCATCAAAAGTTTGTAATGTGCTGTAGGGAAATAGTCATGAAGTATCCAGTCCTGTTCCCGGCAACCTGTGGAATATTTGCAGTTGACTTTGATAGGAGCAAGCCCAGACTCTGAGGCAATTGTAATACCATATTTTAGTATTAGTTTTTGAGGGAACATGTGGATAGGTTAGCTCAGGCCTTTTTCATATTCTTATATTTATTGATAATATGTGATTATTGACTATTCCATGGGTGCTCTTGCTTCCAAGTCAAGGAGTGACTTAATGCATGGCAACTACCAGCCCCAGAATAGCCCATGTGTTTCATCATTTCACTATACTTACAAAACACTTCATTATCCCCAATTTCAGGCCAACAGTATTTCTTCCATGTTGTATCATATCAGTGTCAGATCTCCTTGTGCTGTGCTGCACAAACTGAACTCGTTGATCAGAATCCATTCTGTCAAATTTTGAATTCAATATTCACTCTAAGGGAAAAGAAAAACATCTCTTATGGCTTATGGGAAGGTAAACATGGAACTTTGGAAGAGATTGAATAACTTGTACATTTCTGTGTTCTTGTCAGTGGGGAAAACTGGTTATAAAGGATTTGAAAATTTCCAAATGTGCTCGTTCTTGAAGTTTGCAATAGTAGGTATGACCTCTTTAAAAGGGAAGAGATGAAGGTCAAAATTTCAAGGTCAAAATTTCAATGTATTTATTTAAATTAAACAGTGTGATAGTGAATTCAATGGAAAAGATTATAAAAATTAATAGCCTCAAAGCTTTCTCATTTTAATAGCTATATTTTCCCTTCCTCAAAGAGGAGACCAGTCTAATCATTAGCCTAACTAGTTATAGCAACTTGAATCTAATTAATTTCTGTGCAGCTGTTGGTAATCTCACATTGCTGAAGCATTATGTATTTTAAAAATACTCTTGCTACTCATTTCTTTTGACACAGTATGTTGGTGTTGCAAATCATACACCTTTGGTGGTTTGTTTTAACAATATACCCTTCTAAGTGCATCCTGATAATCTTTACCTTCAGATTTTGGTATGCTTCATTTTCTGTTCTGTTATTTTTTTCTCTTAACTGCAGATGTGTTTTGAAAGTAATTTTCATTTCAGCTTCTCATTTTTAGATATTTGGGGCCTAATTCAGCAACACAAAAACCAGAGGACTTGGATATCCTAGTATTAGTATCAAGGCGCTGTCATTATAAACAGTGTCAGCAAAGATTTTATGGTCTTTGTTTCTTATTCCCTATGGAAGGAACAATAAGTATCATACTTTTTAAAAATAAATGCATCTTCATTATATTTTAATTACATACACACCAGTTATTATTTTTCTGCTAGAGGGGGTTTTACATTGTTTTATATCATTGGCTAAAGATTTTAATGTCTGCATGTAAGATTTTTATAAAACTTGTAAAAAAATTTTTGCCACCTTTGAGCTGAAGAATATTATTTTAATGCTGTGAAGCAAGTAGTGTCTCGGCCGACTTGGCTCCATCTTGTTTTTAGGCTTATTGTGCAGTCACATGCAAATCAATATATTCTCATGGGACACCTGTCCTCCTTTAAGTGGCACAAAAGAGGAAGCTGATCAAAAACTGCCCATGTGAGAAAGATCCCTGTGTTTTATATTCTTGCTTTGTACAGGTCAAGAAAAAGAGGACTAGATTGTCTCCCCTATGTCAATGTAATTTAGGTATAATAGCCCTGGAGCAGTAGGTGAACCTGGAGGGAAAAGGCCCAAGTCTCTTCATGGGGGACTCTAAATTGCACTCTAAATTTTGATTGCATGTGTGGTGCATGGATTACTCTTTGAATCCTCAAGCCAAAAAAGTAGGAGGACACAGCCAGTCTTGTTACTGTCAGTTTGGAAGTTCATTGAGGAGAGAAGTGCCTTTCCAGTACGTGAGACTGATAAATGAAAATCAAGGGGCTTGAATGGCAATTATTAGCTGAGACTCTCCTCTGGTTTTCAGAGCAGTGCCACGCGTAGCTCAAAAGACAGAGTGGATTCATGTTTTACTGCCATGAATATTCAATGAATCCCAGCTCTTTTGTCTGAGTTGCTGGGTCCTGAGCAGTCCCACGGCAGCGGTGTCAGGTCTCTGTAGTCCCATAGCATTGCTGCTTGGGAAGGTTTTGAGGGTTGGGTTGAAGTGGCTGAGTGCTGTTTAATTTGAAGTCATCCTGATTTCTCACTTCGTATGTATTTTTCTCCAGGTATTGTGAACCTGAACAAACATGCCTATACTGTGACTTATTTCCCAAATTCTTCAAGGAAGGGCTCTGTGCCTCTCACCTGAGAGGTAAAATTGGGGATTTGTAGCAAAACAAATGTTCACATGGCTTTTTTGTTTTGTTTTTTGTCCTTTCCTTGCGGTACAGGGCGAAGCATACCTACCATAAAACTTTGCTGGAGCAAGTTAAGGAGTTGGAAACAAAGACAAGAGAACTGGGAAAAGCCATGCTTCGTGATAGTAATGGAAAGAGGCAAGTCTATGCTAAATGTTTAAACCAGACCTTTCTTTTCCTCTCCCCTCCCTATTTCTCATTCACCATTAAAATCTGATTGTAGACAGGCTAATAAAGCTTCTTCTCCTGTATTATTCATTTATTGCTGTTCCCTTTCATATGTGTCTGTTCCCCCCACAGAAACCAGCCCTTCCATTTTCATTTTTCCTGCATTATTGCTGTGAGGCTCTATTGGAAGCTGCTGCTCAGTCTCCTGCATGGTAACGTGTAGTGCTGTTACCTGGCCACTGAGCCAGACTGGTTTTGAAAGCACTTTGTTATGTCATCCAAAAAACAAAACAAAAAAAAAGATAACCATGTCAGAGGAGGGAACTGTCAGCAGCTCAGGGTATAAAGACTGCAGCTAAAAGGAGAACTGGCTTAACCCATTGTGCCAGTACTTTATTCAGTTTCGCCTTAAGGGTTTTTTTATGCTTTTGCTTTTTTCACTACAGCTTGCAGGTCCCTTGCCTTCAGGGTTCTCAGTTTCTTGTTGTGCCTCTCCCTTATAACCACACCATATGGACTTGAATATATTGCTCTTATTGAACCTTTCATTGTATAGAGAGAGTATGTGTTGTGTGAGAACTTTTGTCTCTTCTGAAAGAAGCTAAAGAAAATCATGGTGAGGCTTTTGCATCCGACAGTTTCATTTACCATCTCAGAATGTGGTTCTGCATCAGCTGGTCGGAAAAGCTCCCCAGGTTCAAAAAGGTTTTAGAACTAACTCTTCTGTTCCTTACACAATATGGCACCACATGACTTGCTAAGAAACTACATGATCATTAAACTGGATTTTAGCAAACCTTATAAACTAGCAAACTGAGTGGAATGGGGCTTTTAAAAGATTTTGTTCTTCTGGGGCAGGGTCATCCTTTGAGCCTTTGATGTCTATTCTAAGGTAAACTAATTGCCATATTTTAACTGCTGCGAAGACAAGCAGATAGTAGATTTTTTTCAACGGAATTTGTGTGTTAATAAGGACTAGTTTTAGAGAAAATTACCAGGCAATGATTTACTGAGATTATGGTAAACTGAAAAGCTTTTAAAATAACTTGTATGAACTTTAATGTGTTTATAAGATGTCCTTAGTGACCAGAGTTTGCTTCTCAGAGGCCAAGACAAAGTAAACACAGTGTTATTGATTAAGATCACTTCAAAACACTTGGTATCTTCAGTTTTTGAGTAATTTTTCTGCTGCGACTTTTGGATCCAGCAAAACAGAGTTTATAAATTGTGCTCACTAGCAAAAGTCACAGACTGCACATCAAATGATTTAAAAAGAGAAGGCAAACTTTGCAGCAGCAAAGGCAGCCTTCTATGCCACAATTATAACCAACAAAGACTTAATATCAGGCAACCAACAAAGGCTTAATATCAGGCATTTAATTAAATAATGGGCCTTGTTCTTAGAAGGTTGAGCAGTTCTTTTGAAGTCAGTTGAAGCCAAAGTGCTTGGTACCAAAATCAGGTCAGTCTCCCCAGACAAGAAAGGTGTGACCTGGTGTTGTGAAGTGCTGGCTGATAGTGTGATTAGATACCAGGTAAGTGGAAACCAGACCAGCAGAAAACTGATTTTTCCCAGGCACATGGCTTGGGTATGAGCTCTATGAGTCGTCTGGGTACTGCTGTGGTTCCTATCCATGCATTTATGTAGGGTTATATTGATGCTGGTTCAAAGCATTTGTGTTTTCCTGACAGTATTTAATGCCAGCTATTGACAGAGAGGAGCTTTGTGTCTGGTGCATCCCTGGCTTGCAGGGTGGGTTGAGTTGCTGTTAACAGCGAGAGAGAGACAGTCAGCATTTGATCTGTTTATATGTGCACGTCTGTGTCTCCAAGAGCTTGATGGGTTTCTTCTCTGTTTACACACTGTCCTGACTTTCTGTAAATTTCATGGCCATGTTGTAATTCATTCATACACTCCATGTTTTCATAGCCTTTTACTTTATTGCATTCTCACTGCAAACTCTTTCATCTGCATTCCTCCTCCATATAGCTTCACTTCATTCTCGAAACGCTTGCATGGAGATGATGTAAGGAATCCCTCCTGGCCCTCCTTCCCATTTTCCCTCCCCCCTTCTTTCCATGCATTTGTTTGTTCTCATTCCTAATTGCTCCCAGATTTTCTGGGTGGTCCATCTGTGAACTAGATAATGGTAGAGTGCCTCTGCCTGCTTGGAGTTGGTGTGCTGTGCTTGTGCTGTGGCCTCCCGACTCCTCTTCAGAGTTGTTCTGTCTTTTATCTCTTTTGTCTGTCTCATGGCTCTTTCACACCTGCTAGAAATCGTGTGCTTGTCCAAAGGGAAGGGTGAGGGTGGGAAAGAAATAGAGTGGGAACTTTCTTTAGTTGGTCTCTCTGGTTCATATTCTTTATTTTTTAAACATTTCCTTGAAGCTGGTGGAAACGTGCTACGGTGCATTCTCTGCTCTCCCCTCCTGCCCGCAGCCCCGTTTCTCTTGGGATATTTCTGGCAATATGACACTATGCAGGAAAGGAAAGTATCTTCTCATTTCTAATAGAAAATAGAGAGTGTGTAAAAACTGCAGAAGTCCGTCTGTCACCTCAGTCCTTGGTTGGAAGTGTTCCTGAAAACATGTCCATTAGGTGCCGGCTTGTTCAGGCAGCTGTGGAAGATAAGCTGGCTGTCATCGGGGTCTATTTTCCTGGCCTACAGAACAGACACTGTTTTGTTCAGTGTTTTTCACAAACAAACAACAAAAAACTCACACCCAATTACAGATAAGAGAAGGATTTAGGGAGCTAATTGCTTTTATCATTTCCTAGACCTTAGACAAAAAATTAGGTGCAAGATCTGAATGTTCAGAGGTAATCTGCGAAACAAAAAGCAGCTTGCAAATCCTGGAAAGCAATGAGTGCATCTAGACTTGCACAACAGGATGCCAGAAGTTTGCTGTGACTCAGCTGAATTGCTGTTAAATATGGGCAGATATCACCTGGGTTCTTGCTGCGCTTGGGGAAGGAGTTCTGGGAGAGCTTTGTATACCACTTGATGCCTATATATGCATATCCTGTCACAGAGGATCTTCACCCTGACAGCTGTTCTTGCTAGACACATTTTTCTGGGTTAATAAAAGATGTCTTCACTTGTGCTCATTATATCTTTCTGAGTCTTAGCCCCTTTGAACAGTTTCTAAAATTGAATTTGCTTGTATTGCTCTAAAAAGCAGGTGCACATTTTTGCCGTACCAATGAGTGGGAATAAACAGCACGGCAAGTGGTTGGTGAGGGACTGTTTGGTCTGTGCAGGAGTATCAGCACCCTGGGCACTACAGCTGGGTCCCAGAAACCTTGCAAATAGCATTGGAGTGATGCTTGGAGATTATAGCAAGTGTATAGTCTTGAGCTGTAATGGGTCATGCTCTTATTCCTTTGTGTGTCTCATCTGGACAGCTGAAAACTTACATTTGGTAGAAGCTAGGATGATCACTAACATAATTCCAAGAGCAGGGAATTCATCAGGAGAAACATGTAACATGGAAACAGGGGGAAACATGGAAAACTGGCAGCTACAGAAACAGCTTGAGAAACAGGAGAGTGAGTGTGCAGCAAGAGGCTGTGATGGATCCCATGCCATGCTTGCCTGCCTGTGGAAGATGAGTACCCACACTTGCCCTCCCCAGCCTGGGCACCTGGCAGTGCTGGGCTGGGCTCCAGCCGAGCTGTGACATGAGCACATCTTGCTTAGGAAGGGAGAGGGGCTCCCTGGCACTCTCATGTAACAGAAGGCAGGATTTAAAACTAAATTTTCATGAATTTGGAGAGGTGAGAGGGGCAGCTCATGTGCCAAGGCAAACATGGACATGAGGAGACACCTGCCCAGCAGATCTAATCATGTTAACATGTAAGATTTGCACAAAGAAAACAAACAAGGTTTGTGCTCAAAAGCAGCATTGAGTTCAGTTGCAGAGATTTTTGTGTCTTTAAATAAGTTTACAACTTAAACCTTGGCTCATAAAGGGCCAAACCTTCAAGGTCTCATTCACTTTTCACTCCATCTACCCTCTCATTGAAGTCAGCAGGAGTTCAGGTGGAGTAAAGCCTGATTAGGCACCAAAGCAAACTTTACTTTGGAAACCTGTGTCACTTTATTGCTCCACTGGCCAACTAATGGAGAGTGAGCAAAGCTGTGCAGCGCCTTCTTTGCGACAGTGGATTTCCTGTTCCAGAGGATTTCTCTGTCTTGGAATTGCCAGAGAGCTCCCTTTGAAAGCAGCTTTTTAGTTGTTTTTCTGTCCTGTTTTTAATTGGTTGGTGGGCAGGATTAGATTGTTTGATACTGAAGAACAATGGGGCTTTCATGATTTGCATACTTTACAAGGAGCTGAAGGAACTCTCTGGGCTGTTGCAGGGGAATGCCTGTATCGCTGAAGTACTGGGAAGAATTTCTTCAAATGGGTCAGAGATCTGGGAGTCAGAGTCTTGTCTTGAACAAAGGTGAAGGGAAGTGACTACAGACCTAGCAAGGTATAGCTGCAGTGTGTGTTTGCACAGCATTTTTCAGTACACCCCTTTACTCCTGCTCTCAGACACCCACTGGTGATGGCTGTGGTGCCTCTTTCATCTCCATTTCATAAAACAAGTAGTGTTTTTTTTCCAATGCACCTAAAACAGCAGCTCCCCACAGTCTCCCCACTGTCTGCCTTAAACAAGGAGACACACTGGTGTAGATTCTCTTTGATTTTAGTGCTTCTCACCAAATCTAACCCTGTTGCTTTGGTGAAAAGTTCATGACCAGCTCTCACCCTGAGAGCAAGTTGTATCATCTGTCTTGGCCTCGGTTTTATTTGGTGTGTGAGGGCAAGTGCTGTCTCATTGCAATAGCTGTGTGACCTGGTGGGTAATTAGTGAGCTGACACAGGCAGCCATGGAGATTTCCTTGCTTCATAGGTCCCTGGGGAGGAGCAAGAGGGCAACAAGGGAAACCTGCCTTGGGCTTGTGGCTGTGCAGAGAACTGAGTGGCAGGAGCAGAAATGGTGAAACAGACCTGACTTCTAAGAAATAAATGAATGAGGTGAGGACCTGATCTCCTGGTTCCTGGGGAAGAGACAAGCTTTTTCATTAAGATCAAGAGGAATGAGGCTTGGACTCGTATTTCAAAGCACTCTGTCTCTGTATTGATACACCCCAAGTTGTATCTTCTGGAATAGGGAGACCATGCCAGTAAGGCCCCTTCACATCAGCAGGTGCAATGAATCTTACATGAATCAAACTCAGTCTTGTGCTTTCAGCTGGTTAAACACCATGGGATGTTTGGAGCCAAATTCTTGTTTCGTGAATGTGTTGACTTCGATGTATTTACTCAGGATAGGCATGACTGTGATCTGAATCCAGCCCATACACTGCAGCTGAGTGTAAAATGAGGTTGAAGAGGGGAGAGGTGTAGTTTGGGTTTTGAGGTCTCAGCATCCTTTTTATCAATTTTTCCAGATGTTCTTCGCACCATTTCTGGGAAGGAAAGGCGAGATTTCTCCACCAGCATACACAAGAAAGTGACTGGCATATTTACGATTTTTCCTTGCAGCTTTTCTAGTAAAAAGATACTAGACTCCTTTTACTAGCAAAAAGCACATAAAATGATATCAGTGGTTTTTTTTTTAAATTCTTTGATTCCATATGGTAAACATTCATGTATGGAAGGTGGAAAATGCATAATTTTCTTTTATTCTGTGCTTGTCCTTTTCTATCTCCCTTCTGCCCCATATCAGTAAGGAATCATCACATTATTTCCTCATTTTAATGTGTACCATTTATTTCTGACATTTCTAACACCTAGTATGTGAGGCACTAGAAATTACCAGGTTTGATTCCACTTTGGGGAGGCTGTGGGGCAGAGCTGGGAAGGGGCAGAGGACAGAAAAGGTTTCAGAACCTGGCCAGAGGGCTGAAGGGGGAGTTACCATATTCCCACTGGCACTGGGGACCCAAGTGTCTGCTTGCTAGTGCAAACCAGTTAGAGTTGACATTCCCCTTTTCCAGTGCAATTAATTATTTCCCATCCTGGTTGTACCTATCGTGTAACCTTGAGGGAGATCCACTGCACAAATAGGGTTAAAACCTGGTGACCTGGAGAAGGATTTAGAGCTGTGATCAAATCTGCTATCAAAGTCAAAGTTGATGGAGGTACAGTATTAGAACAAAGGCCAAAATGAAATTGTAAATTGAAAAGAAAGATTAGGAAAAAGGAACATTACAAGATGAGAGTTAAAACTGATTAAGGGGCCAATCTCTCTGATGCCTAATCCTGACTTACGGGGTTGGGCACTGAGGATCTCCACAGGGGAGGGAGGAAGAAATCTTCCCTTCAGGCTGCACAGCAGGAGAACTGCTCCATAACAACTGTTCCAGCCTAATGGCTTCAGCAGTCTGCCTGAACCCTGACTCCTCTGCTGGCTAACCCAGTCTCAGAAGAGAGACAGGACAGTCTGCATTCTCCTTTCTGATTTGCAGTAAAGAATAAAGTGCCAAGTTAAGCGTAACAAGAACAAGAAAACACAAGTTTTATTAGGTGTTAAATATTTAGTGGACAATTACAAAATACTTAAAAGCTTAAAGAAAAGCAATCTGGGGTTTTTTTCAGTTCAGTCAAACCTGGGCTGTGCTCTAAATTGTGTTCATGACACTTTCAAGGTTCAGTTTTTGTTGTTTTCCTGAGCTGTTATTTAGCTTTTCTGTAAAGAAAACGAAGAAGAAAGCTGATAGGAGGAGTTTAGAGTTTTTGAAGACAGAAGTAATCTTAACTTCAGTAAAAGTATGTAAGTGAACTTCTATTAAACCAGTAGTTTGGATTTTTTAAAAATCCACACAAAAACCCCAAACCAGAAAAAATCTATACACAGAGACCAAGGATGGAAAATTTCATCCTCCAAGGTGACTACTTCTGAAAAAGCATGAGTGAGTAGGAAAAAAATGTTATAATTGCAACTCTATTGCCACCTTATCTGTAAAGGATATGACCAAGCACGCAGTAGAGTAAGTGCAAAGTGAGGTACTTAGGAACAAGAAGTCAACAGCACTGATACCAAAAGGAGGGTAGCTGAAAAGCAGCAAGCCACACTTAGCCTTTTCTGCTTCTTAGTCGTTTAAATTGGGTCAGTTTTCCTGTTTTGGGGGGCAAAACTGGGCAGCTTCAAGTTTTGTTCTAAGTTAGTTGACTTTAGGACATCTACCAATGATGACTGCCTTCCACCCTGCCAAAAGAAATGCATATACAGGTGCTTAGTGTTTGCAGTACTTGGAAATGGAAGGTGCTTTAAGCAGAGAGAGACCTCAATTATTTTCTTAGGATTGTTGCGTTTCAGAGAGGCATGTGATGTTTAGTGCTGAGTTTTTTAGATGGTAATTTTTAAAGGTGCTTGGTCTTTTTACAGAGGGCTCATCCTGACTGGACACTAGGTGCCCATCAAACCTGCACTATTATTCCATCTTGGAGCTGGCTGGCATTGGCTCTCTAGGAGATGGGGGAAGCTTCTGGCAGCTTCTCCTAGAAGCCCCATGTAGCCTCCCATTACCAAAACCTTGCTGTGCAAACCCAGTATCATTCTAAGCAGAAGAAGTTTAAGAATAATAGCCTCAAAAATGAGTCTAGAATGGATTGTCCAAGTGATTTTAGGAATCAAAGCAATCTGACTTTTCTGCCTTAAGACATTGTTAATGAAAAAAGAAAATGTAAATCACCTTTGCTTATCATGAAGAGGAAAAGCTTTGTCCTGCTTTTAGCCATAGGGCTTTAAGGACCAGCTTGAAGAGGATTCTGTGGATTTAGAGTGGAGAATTTGGCCTCAGAACTCTATAGCATCTATGTGCTGCAAATGAGGGCTGGCTGAAGCTCACAACATATCTTGGCCTGCATCAGCTGCTGCAGGGTGATTCTGCCACAGGTACAAGGTGATGTGGCAACATGGGTAGACCTGTGTGCACTGCCCTGAGTGCTGCAGCTGCTGCTGCACTGGCTGCAGGTGCTCCTTCATGCACGCCTCTGGGACACAGAGGGAGACCTGATGTTTGGCTGGAGTAGCATGCTGCCAAGCCAAATCACAACCTGTAACAACAGTGTTTCTTCAGGGCTTTGGTGAGGGCCCTGCATCCATGGGCTTCTGTTGATGTGGCTGCTAGGCTGGCTTAATAGTTTCCCAAACCACTTGTTACCAGCTGTGGTCCTGCTGGCCCATCTTTGCCCCAGCTGCTCAGCTGGATCAGCTCCACTGTTTGAATCCATGTACATGTGAGTTGAAGGAAGTGGGGTGGTGTGGGGAGCACTGTCAGGTCCTGCCACTGACTGGTGACGGCAGCAGGTACTTTAGGCATCAGTCACTCCACATCCATGGAGCTGCTGCTGAAAGTGTGTGATATTCTCTTAATCTTTTCACATCCAGAAAGGACAAAAAACTTGCAGCTGCTTGTAGGCTGAGCTCAATACCCCATGTTCACATGGACTGGAGAGCTGGCTGCTCTCAGTATGCTCCAAGTCAGCCTTGCAGAGCCACACATCCAGATAGATTTGATGCTCATCAGGCACACATTTGGCTGGATAATGTCAAATACCATTTATAAAGAGGGAAGGTTACTCCGAGACTTTCGTATATGCTTTGGAAGTACCTGGAGGGGAGCTTTTTGCATTAAAGAAGGCCTGGAAGTGCTACACCATGGCAGAGCATAAGAGCTCAGCTTCTCTGGAAAGCTGGCTGTTGCTGAGCCCTCAGCAAGGACTTGGTACTCCTTAAATCCTGGCTGTCAGCTGCAGGAGTTACCTCTGACAGGTAACTTCTGGCACCTCCCAGCCTGCAAGTGGCACAGGCAGCGCTTCTTTGTTCCCTTCTGGTTTGTGCCTGGTGACCCTTTGGTATCCTAGTAGTGGGTTTTTATTAATAGCTTGCTGAGTATTTACAGTAAAATGCAAAAGAGGCATGGTTTGGGATGTCTTTTTCAGCTGGATCCAGAGTGATTAAGGAGCAGTGTTTGTAGACGCTGACTCTGCAAAGAAAATGCTGGGGTTTTTTTGTTTGTTTTACTGTTTATATGCCTCAGACACTTCCTTGTGAAATGCTCCAGAGATTTCCTTTGATTACATTTCATTATCAGTAATGCCTGTTTGCCTTTTAAATTAAAAGGACCTCCTACTCTGACCTCAGAGTAAAACATTCCTGCAACTGAATGCTAGATAACAAAAAATAACATCTCCTCTTTGTGGATCGAAAGAGAGAAGCCAGCAGAAGCCCCTCGTTGCTACTTTTACAGTTATGTAGGAGGGTGAATCCTCTCTGTGTTGTCTCTGAAGCCCAGAGGATGGAGATACAGTTGCTCTCTGAGCCAGTTGGACCTTTCTTCCACAGCCCTGGGGTGTTCTGGTGTTTGAGCACAGTTTTGCTGAACCCTCAGCCTTAGTGTGACTCACATTTGAGCTGATTTGCATGTTTTAATTCTGAATTCCTGGTCTGAAATAATGTTTTTAATGTTCCCCTTATGCTTATGAGCCTATGCTAGTTATGTCTCTGCCCACTGTATAACTTCTAACAATTCTACACTAAAAAAAACACGTTGAACCGAGGCCTGGGGTTGTTCTGGAGGAGTGCTCTCTTCCAGCAGGGAGTATTTGAGGAAGAACAATAGATCTCCTCTGGCCAATTACAAAGGTGTGGCTGCAGCCTCTGCCTGATGTAGGGTTCTTGCTCTTTGTCTGCCAGGACTGTGATCGATGCTGTAAGCCTTTAAGCAGTGTTATGTTGCATGAAAGGTGAGAGGTGGAACTTGTGAAGAAATCTCAGGAATACCTGCTATGTCCTAGGAGCCACAGAGGGATCTGCAAGTTCTCTTTGCCAGGTGATACTTGGGGAGAAGCCATTGTGCTTGAACCTCTGATTCTTCTTCAGAAGACACGTAAGGGAGTTTGAGAGCCAAGAGACTGAAATGAAAATCAACAGTCTGCTTTGTAAAGGATTTGGTGATTAGGATTGATCAAAGCTAGAGAGGTCTGCTTCAGACCTTTCTTCTTGCTCTTTTTATTTTATGTTGATGTGATTTTCAGTGACAGAAACACGTTGGAAAGAAACAGCAAACTTTTATGTAAGTTATTGTTTGAAATGTATAGCAGAGATCAATTGTTATGTTTTAATTCTAAAATTTAAAAAGAGAGAGAAGTGTATCCTCTTTTCCCCTCAAAATTTAATACACAGGGAAAGATGACAAGGACAGAAACTTCATAGTCTTTTACCTTGTGTTTAGCCACATGGCATATTTTGCAAAAACTTCTCCTCCCCTCCCTCATTCTTTCCCATCCTGCTGTCACATTGAGAGGGCAACACATTGCAGGATTTTCCTCCAACAGGAGAATAATGCAGGCCAGCCAGAGTTTCTCAGGCTGTCTTTAGCAGAGTATGTGCCAGTGGAAGCAAAGAGACTGAACAAGGGTTTACCTGCTGTTTCTTTTGAAAATATGCATGGGTAGGAGGGAGGCTGTGGAGTTAAGAACAGAACTTCAGCCTAAGCCTTGGAAGATTTTTCTGGTTTAAACCAACTGTTCAATGATTTACCTGTGGCTTTCTGCTGCAGCACCACTGTAGGGTAGAAGAACAAGTGATGCTGCACCTGCAGGCAGTATAGTGAGGGCTTTGTAGGTGTTCAGATGAGAGGGAAAACACCTGCAGCTTTCTTGTCCTCTGGGCTTACCCTTGGACACTGAGTATCTTGCACTGGAGACCCAAGCTTCTGCCATGAGTTCCTGGCATGCTTTTGACACAGGGCTAGCAGCTGGGCAATGTGCTTGTGTGCTTTAGTTGTGTCATCTCTAGTAGCCCTGGTAAGGCTTCACTAGGCACCTCAGTTCTTCCTTCTAGAAAGGTGAAAAGCAGAAACAAACCAAATAATTTCAAGTGTCTGTATCTGTCTGAGTTCTTCATAGTCCAGAGGGGCAGTGAGTTAAAACCAGTTGCAACTGAGTGTATTTGCCTATTTGGTGTGCTTCTGCTCTGTATCTTCTCTAGCAAAATGTAACAAAACACAAGCAAGAATTCAGCTTTTGTGAGAGAAGGAGGGCTCTGAATTTCTATTTTATTTTTTTTTAAACTAGGATATGCATGTGTTTTCTAAGGGAAGATCCAATTTTAAGAGACACCTGCATCAACTTTAACCTTCTGGTCTTTGTGATCCCTGCTTTTGCCACCAGTCAATTAGTGGACTCAGGAGGACATTCTGGGTCAAGCTATACCAAATACCACAAATCCTCATTAACGCTAATTAGTGCTCAGTAGATTAATTGGTGGTGAAGCTCATCTTTTTTTAATTACTTGAGCAAATGAGACAGCAGGACCTTGTGGTCAGCTTTGAATTATTCTGTTTGTTTTGATGCACCTCATTTGAATGTGTAAAGCCAGATGTTTGTTGCCTAGATTTAAGGGCTGTTTGCTTTTGTGAGGGATGAGAAGAAGAGAATGCAAAACTAAAATGAAGGTCTCCGTTGACGCCTTTGAGCAATTCAGATAGGAAGATGGAAGAGTCATTTTGTTCATAGAATTGAAAACATTGTTATGAAATAACATGTTGTCTTTAGTTTACCCTTTGATTTATCATTCACTTAATGAATTTGTGTGATGTTGCTAGCACAGGCTTCCAGGCAGGCAGAAGTCATCTTGACTCTCCTATGAAGCCATCACAAAGGTATTCCTGCCTAAGGTATTCTGCATTATTGATAGCAACTAAATCTGATTTGATCTGACTTGACTAATGATTTTTTAAATCCTTTTTTTTCCATAGAAACGTTCAGAATTGGAACCTTTTAATAGTTTTTGTTCTAGTCAAGTATTTGTTTAGTTCAAAGCATTTTGTCTGTGTCCGTTGTCCTTCATATAATTAGAGATAGATGGTGCCTCTCCTTTACCCCCTCAGAGGTCACTGACTAACCAACTAAAGGATATTTCACTGTCACTTCCATAAGAATGTCTGGATTTGTGACTTCTTCCATTCTGACAAGATTTTTGAGTTCCTGAATATGAACACAACTATTCAGAGCGTGATCTCATGATCTCTTATCCTTTTGCCTCAATGCATCTTAAGATGCCATCCTTAGACCCCATGGAAGTGTTTAGGCCCTGACTTGGAGTCACTAGAAAGCAGAATTAAATCTGAAAATCATGGCTAATGCTTGGGATTGATTTACAAGCAGTATTTCTGTGAGTAAGGCCTAGTCTATTGCCTGTGAGTCCAGTGTTGTGGTTACTTTTGCATCGAAGTGTGAGGCAGACTGAAAAGTCGTCACTTTGTTACCTGTTAGCAGCAGGCAGAAACATTTTCTGAAAGCAGGAACTCGGTATGAGTGCAAACACTTAATAGTTAAGAAAGGCACTTCACTTTTCTTTCCTTTCAGGGTTTGTACTGGGAGATCTAATATCTGCTAGTAAATCAAATACTCATCCAATTCAGAAGAACTATGTTGCGTTACCTTTTGTGTATTAAAGGTTTATTTTCTAGTACTTGACTGGTCTTGACTTGCAGTCTATTTAGTCATCCCTCATACTTAAACCACAAACGTTCTAATTCTACTGCGAGTTTTTCTTTCTCTTCATAGATACAATCCAATATAATTTCCCAAATGGGAAAATCAGATGTGACTTCAATTTTGAACTTGTTGATTATAGTTAGCAGCATCAAAGATAGCTTTGCTTTGGCATTCTTAGAGCTGCAATGTGTCACTCCTGTTCAGAGGTCCTTTGAGAGCACACTTTCCTCCACACATTGAATGCAGAAGCCTGAGGAGCTAAGCATTATTGGTCTGTACTCCACCTGTTGCTGCATGGTAGACAAGCAGGTGAAGAATTTTTCCTTGTGTATTTTTCTGCTGTGGTTAATTCCATTCTCAGTGTAAGAATTTTGTGGCCAATATTGCTTGTTTGTCCCTTACAACAAATATTTTTGATTGGTTTAAGATTCCTTTTTTTTAAATCACCCTCCTACTGAGGTAGGAAAGACTCTTCCTACATGTTCTTTACCTGCAGAACATGAGAAAGTATTGTACTTCTGTCATTCACAGGACAGCAGTGTGTTCAGACAGTATTTCACTAAACTAACAAGTTACCAGCAGTCTTCTGCAGTCAGCAGGAGGTTGTACAGTACAGCATCACTGGTTTGCACATGCACTGGTAGTGGCTGGTTCTGTAGGCTGTTGACTTCCTAAGCAAGGAAGGTTAAGGGTTAGAGAAGTCTTCATGTCTTGCTTTGTGCCTTCCATTGCATCACCCTGCCCAGTAATTCTTTGTAGTACATGTTTTCCATCATGCTGCCTGCTTGGAGCAGGTAGAAACTTCTTTCTGTATCTACTTGATTTTCTTACAGCCAGCAACTGGTCTCGGGTTTTTTAAGCAGTTGGGTCCTCCCAAGATTTTTAGCAGCTTTCATGCTGTAACCCTGGTTTTAATGGAAACCTGTGATCCTTTCTTCTTTGAACACGTGCAGGTCTCATGAGCCAAGAGTTGTTAGAGTTTGTTTGACAAACTCAGTTGGAATCAATACTTCTGCTTCAAAATTTATTATCAACTTCTGTTTTATGTTGAGGGAATACTACTGACTGCAGGCAGGGAAAGCAACCTGCCATACCCATTGCAGGTGTGATTCTGTGCTTCCAGGGCAAGGAGGGGAAGAGACCAAGTGTCTGAAAATGCTGAGAGTTTCTGAAGATTTTGAGGAGGCGTCCATAGGTTTTACAAGCTTCTACTTCAGATGTGTGAGCTTGGAAATCACAGGAAAAAGAGAAGGATTCCACCTTTTCTTTTGTGGACACCTCATTATGCACTGAACAGAGGACTGTGAGCCTGGCTATTACCCTAATGGACTATTAAGTGGAATATAAGCCTGCATGGCTGGGTTACATATTACAGGCATCCCAGAGATTCTTCAGTTACTTTCCTGATTGAAGTTAGCAAACTGCTTCAGTGAAAGGGAGTTGTTTGCTTAAAACTGTTGTTAGCATGTTGACAGCAGCAGCTGCGCCTGCTAGGGTTTCCATTTCATACACCAAATGCGTGTGAATTTGTAACCTAACCCAAGAAAGATACCAGCATTGGCATTCAGGTGTGTATCCATGTTTGCAGCATAATCAGTAGAATTGCTCCTTGTGAATAAAGATGTGAAAGAAAAAGCAGACTGTGAAAACGGAGACAGGGTGTAAACGGGGGGCAAACAGGATCAAGGCACTATACCAGCAAACAGATCCCTTCTATGCACTTGCTCCATCTCAGTGTTAGGAATAAGGGTGAGATGGAAAACAGACCAATTGTGGAGAACTTTGAACTAAAGTAGACTCTAAAATTCTTTCTGAAAATAATCTGATATTTAAGTTACCTGAGGCTCCAGTGCAATGAGATTTGAAGGCCTGTGTTATTTTGAAACCCCATTGAACTTAGTGGGACTCATATACATAATTAAGTGCTTTGAAAGGTCAGGATCTTAGTCATAATTTTTTAACTCTGGGCATAAAGTTCTTGATGAAAATTAGTGTTGTGTTTTTTATAAAAATCAAAGTGGAGAGTGCCTCTAATAATTCTTGTAAGTATGTTAAATCTGTTGTAAGCCTACTGTGTTTTTCACCTTAAGTTTGTATTTTCACTTTTTGTAAATTCAGCAGTAATTTTTTCAGGCCTCTGACAAGAACTGTGAAAACCAAAGAGGATTTTAATAAAAGAAACTGGGTAGAAAATTTTCTTTCCATATGGGAGATTAAAATGAGAGCATTCTTTAGAAGGCAGAATTAACTATGGGTCCTACCTTGGTTGCTTCAGGCCATTCTGCAGGTGTGATAGAAGCCGTATGCTAAGCTGCAATGCTTTGCTCCTTCTCTCTAAGGCAGTTTGTGGATGCTGTGACTCATGTGCATAATACTAAAGAGAAATTTTCTTAATGTTCCATATCACTCAATGTCAGACTTCTGATATGGTTTGTAATAATTTAGAGGCATCAGGCATTCAGAAATCACAATGATGGTGATATTAGGGATGAATTGACCAAAAGTAGACTTATACAAAGTGTCCTTAGAAAGGAGGAGTTCTCTTGATAATGTGCAGTTTAAAGAAAGAGAAAATGCTTTTTCATGCTACAGCCACCTTTAGTACTGGCAAAGTCAAAGCTGCCAAGTACTTTAAATACAGTTGACTTTTACCTTGAAATTATCTGGTTACTCACTGGTGTGTTTTCTCTCTTTGTGTCTCCCTTAGCGTGAACGAACGTGACCACTTGTTAAAAAGGCTCGGCAGGAAAACTCCTCCGAGCCTTTTCCGTGCTCATTCTGTCCAGCAAAGTGTATCACGTAAGTAGCAGCTCACGTGTGTCTCACAGCATCAGCCCCACATGGGGGAAGTGAAGGGTGATTATTTTCTAATTAAATTGTAGGTAGAGATAATCTAGCGCTGAGGCTGAGCTGCCAAGCAAGACACGTACATTTGGAAGTGGAATTAGTGTATCTGGCCCTAGGCAGGGGGAGCTCAAATGTGGTTAATTCCCTAGGATCCAATCAGCAGGCCCAAATGATAAAATCCCAGTGTGCAGGTTCTCTAAAGGTAGAATTCTGATAGCCTTAAGAATAGTCTAAAAATCAAAAACTCTGCATAAAATAAACATTTTGATAGAGCCTTGCTTTAATAGAAATTCTTTCTGTATGAAATGTCATATTAGCTGTGGTTATTTGAGAATACAGTGATGTTTCAGGGATCCCATTAGGTCTCTGTGTGTTGCTGCTGAGGAAAGCCATGGCCTGAAGAGCTGCTCCTCTCCTCTCCCTCTTTGTCTGCTGCTGGGTGAAGAGAAGCAATGTCACAACTGGCTACTGCTGCTTGCTTCAAATAAATGGCATTTCTTGTTGATGTAGAAGTCATCCATTTATATGTCTGCTGGACAGGTGGTCCACTGGGTTTTCTGTCAGTGTTTTACAGGCTTCCACAATATTTAAAATCATCTCTAGCAGCTCTGTAGGCCAGATGGACTGAAAGACCATGCTGTGTTGAGGTACCAGGGAGTCCAGTCAGCCCTTTCTAGTGAGAAAATGCAGTCTCTGTTGTGATGAAACTGGTGGTAACAATAGGCTTATTTACTAATGAAAATAACTCCCTCAGTGTGAAGTACTGCTGCACACAAGGCAAGGGGCAGACACTCGGGATTTGGCATTTGTATTGCCATTGCAATAGGGAGTGACACCCCTGACTGCTTAAGAATCACAGAGGAGTCAAATCTCATTGCTGGCTGTGTCTCATTCTTTATCAGAACTGTTATAGCTCAGGTCATGGAGGCAGGGCTGGGATAATACCTGAGGTATTCTTGTTTTCCATGGGAGATTTGACGAGAAGGGGTGGGACAGTGATGGATCTGGTAGTCTTTGTCCTTGATAGAGCCATTGGAAGGCTGCCATCACTGTCAAGGGACGTAGGGTCTTTGGCGATCCATCCCATTACATCTGGGAAGATAGGCCAGTGAGTAGAGCAGCCCTGTGGACCATGTTTCTGCAAGGGTTTAATCCTTTATATGAAGGAGCCGGAGATGCTGATAGCAACATGGCTTTGGACATGCAGACATGCTCTTTGAGGAGATTCCCAAAGCAATGATGGGCAGAAGAAATCCATGAAATGCACAAACAAATGGCTGTCAAAATAGTCCACTGTGGAGACTTACCACAGTCTGTGAAACCTCTGAAGCAGTGCAGAAAGGAGATATACAAGAGGTAACTAGTCAGACTTAATATGTGCTTTTAGTCTCAAAAAACACATCATCAGGTTGTTAGTAGGTGAACAGCTAATAGGAAAGAAAAATGAGATCAAAATAAACCCTAATTTGGATAACCAGCTTCCCTATAAATGCAAATGGTTAAGTGCTAAATGAGTCAGGCCAGTCAGGACAGGTTACAATCAGCAATCTGTTTTTCACATGAACATAAATTTTGACTGTAAAGCTGTTAGGATTGAAAGATGATTTTTGTGATGTATCCATGACTTCTGTCATCTCTTGTCAAATATTATTTTCCAGTGTTACATAGCTGCTATATGTACAAGGCCATGTGAAATCCAGGGAACATATGTGCTGTTTTCACAACCCTAAATTGTACAACTGTTTACTAAATGCTAGAAATCTTCAAAGCAAAGAGTTGATGAATAGGGCAGTAGCCTTGACATGCTGGGCTGGTATCTTAAATCACACTACAAGTACTCTGTTTGAAGTCTTGAACTGTTCATATGTTTCCACCAGGCCCTAAATTCCCAGGCTGTGAAGACCAAAAATTGCTTTTGTGACTTCAACTCAGAATCTGTTGCTTACATATAAAGCAGGAAAATGGTTTGTTTAGTTAGAGCTGACAAAAGCTTAAGCAAATGAATTGCCTTGGTCCCAACAAGGAATGAAAATGGGATTAAATTTCCTAGCACAGATTATAAAGATGCTGTACTCAGTTGGAAATTACTTTATTTTTGACAGCAACCATTTCTAAATGTTTTGGGAGGAAGCAATGCCTAAACAGCTTTGTTTCCAGTCAGATGGAAAGGAGAAAAATCTCACAGGGAGTTTCTGGGCTACTGCTGGTGATCAGTGGTGGGAGGAAAGAGCTGGCTGAGGTAAGGCTACACAGCCCTGTACAACAAAAGGAGAAGCTCACTCTGTGTTTCCTTAGCTCTCTGTTGGTGAGCCAGCCCTTCTCTAAAGGCATTAGCACAGCACAAGACCTGAAGGCATGATGTATGGCTGGGGTCCTCCCATATAGCACCAGGCTCTTGCGGATCCAGCCCCCAAAGTGGGCAACAGAGCCACACGGCCAGTGCCATGGCAGTGCCATATGGGAATGCCAGCCAGGATTAGTCTCTCAAACACCTTCTCTCATTGAAGAAACTGGCTCAGAGTGGCTGCCTTGGAGAGTAGCCCCTGTCCATTTGGAGGGTATGTACTTAAAGTAAAACCCTTATGGCTGTTTTTCTTGCTCTTTGGTTTTGTGTTCCTGAATTGTGTAGAGCTATCAGAAGCATGAAAGAAATCTAAGTACTGGCTGTACTGTTAAAGATCACGTGATACCTTTCTACCAGTATAACTTCTGGGAAGTTTATGAAACCTTAAGAAAAAAAAAGGAAGTGTGAAGGTCCTGTTTGGATGGCATTGTCAGGAGACTTTAGTGGAAGAGTTGCAGAGGGTTGTCAAGCCCAGGTGCTAACATAAAACCATCTCAGTGTAGTCTCGCAGGCAGTGCTGACAACACTGCTCCCCAGGCTGTGTTCACATCCTGGTGAAGGTGCCGGGTGAAATTGGTCATTCCCCATTGCCATCTGCTTTCTGAAATCTCTTAAGAATGATGAGGCTCCTCTCAGATGTGTCTCTGGACTCTTCACTTTAGCTTGTTGTGTGGCTCACCCTTGAGGGAAGGAGCAATAACAATTTCCAAAATCTCTCTCTCAGAGTGTTTCCTGGCAGTGAGGTTTTCTCCAGGTTTCCATCCAGGTTCTTGTCTTTTTTATTACTATGACTTTGTGAGAGTAGCACCTCCTTTAGACAAACTCTATAGGTATAAGAGATGGCTCTTGACCTCCCCTTTCCCCCTGCATGACTGACTTTTAGCACCTGTGCCCCCAGAGGATGGGAAGGGTACCCTCCATCCATAAGAAAAGTTCCACAGCATCCCTCTAGAGTGGTTTCCCTCATGGAATGCCCCTGCTGGTGTTCAGTTATCATTTGTCTCAACATTCTCTTTAAAAATAGGGCTGAGTCCTGCTCCCATTAAGCACAGCTTTGGCAGAACTCCCCCTAAAATGCCAATAGCTGTGCCTGAGAGAGGATTACTGCACTTGGCCCAGGCTTCCTATGCTAGCAAAGAAAAATCCCTCTTCCTTTGACAGAATACAGTGATTTCATAGAGTAAATCTGAATGCAGAGCATATGGTTTGCACCTTATTAATCAGTGGAGAAAAAGCACCTGTCATCTGAGGTTCGTTTCACAGTATGGGGGCTGACAAATAATAAATAATAATAATGTGTTCATGCTGAGAGCTCTAATCCCACCATTTATTCTTCACTAGCAGACACCTTCTTCCTTTCACTTTTCTGCTAGTGCATTTTTATTTGAAAAACAACAGGGAAGCTACTTGAGATGCTTTTTAAGTTCTTTGTCCTCTTATCTTGCGTGTGTTTGAAATATAATATACATTCTGTATTTTTTCCAAGCTGCATATTTGCTGACTGCTAAGTGGAGTTGCAATCTTTTAATATCAATTTAGGAAAAAGAAATAGGAGGTTTAGACTTTGATGCTGTGACATCTGACTCTATTTTCTACTTGCAAATACCAGTAAGTTGGTACCTGAGACTAAAGAGTTGGGACCATTTGTCAGGAATTCCTCTTGGGTCCTTAAGAAAACACAGGCGTGGTTTATCAGAAGAGAAATCAATTACTTCTGTAAGCATTAGTCAAACTGTTCAATATCTTAGGCAGCTTTCTCTTTCCCAGGTTAAATAGAGGATGGCTGCTGGAGAAGTCAAAGCTGACTTAGCATTTACTTTTTAACTGGTAAATGTGAACTGTGACATCACAGCAAATCTCCTTAAAAACTCTGCAGACCAAATGTTTTGCCTGAGACTGAATTTGGCTGGTCAAGTGATACCACAATGTTGATTTTCATTGTGTTAGAGAGAGTTTTGCTATCTAAGAAGCAGCATTTCCTAAAAGAGATTAAAAAAAAAAAGTCCCTCGTATCTCCTCAACTGCCTAAAAGTTTTAGTGGATTTGAATCTGGGCATTTTTATCCAAAGGCAAACAAAAGGATGCATTTTATAATTTGGACTGTACTAAACCACAATACCACTGCAGTATGAACTTGTGAAATGCTGCAGCAGGTGAGGGTTCTGATGGGCTGCCAGTAACAACTGCCCTCTTGCTGGCTGGCCTAAACAAATCCTGGGACAGAGAATTTGGGTGTATCAGAGGAGAGTGAAAGGAATAGAAGGCCTCTAAAATAATTTCCTGAAGTGACTTAAACTGTAAGCTGTCCTTCCATGAGGAGATCTTCTGGAATAAAAAGAGCCTTCTGCACCCTTTCTGGTCCTGGTCTTGGAAGCCGTTGCTCATGTGAGTGCTGTTGAGCTTGCACGAGGTTGCTGTCTGTGTTCAAGGCACACCCATCGAGATGGTTGCTGTAGTCCAGCGTTGCACAGACCAGAAGAGCCATTGCAGTGAACAGAAAAAGAGTGAGTTAAATTAGAGACCTAATGGGCAACTAGATTTGGATCTACTCATAGAATATCAAAGCTTTACAAAAATCCAAAACCCAACAGGATGCTTTTAAAATTCACTAGATTGCCTGATAATATCTGGTACCAGCGAAACGTTAGATTTGATGAGAACGTGAATCTCTTCTTAACAAGTGAGCCCCACTGACAGATATTCAAGAGTGCCCCTTTGCTCCATTGATAGAAAGTCTCAGAGTATAAAGGTCCTTCCTTCTGTGAGTGGGTTGTGCCCAGAAAGCCCCAAAGAAATGAGCTCCTTCCTTGGCCTGCTGCAGGACAGCTGAACAATGAGGGCCTTGTTCCCAAGGCAGGCTCATAGGTGTGGTTTTAAAACTGGAGTTGGGGGAAAAGTTCAAACTTCCGGAAAGTTCCCTAGTAACTGACAGATGGAAACTTTCATTGTTTTTGGATGAGGTCTGGAAACAGTGAAAATGTAGAGCTGCTTGGGGAATGTGGATGGGACTCAAGCATTTGCAGCATTTTGATTCCACAAGACACAGTCAGCTGCCTAAACAGCTTGAAGTTTGATTTTAATTGTAATGTGAATAGAAAAATGTAATATGAACTCATCTTCCTGTATAGAGATCTACAGGAAAAGTCTTAAATGAACTGCCGAATGTTGAGCTTCAGCTGAGAAGCTTGGGGGTCACAGCCTTTCCCATGACATACACACAAAACCCTTGTTGCTGGTAGTCCAAGATGGATGAAGGACATGAAGATGTAAGGGTACCCCTGGTATTCTTAATCACAGATCATCTTAGCCTGAAATTTCTTGCTGTATCCTATTGGTGTGACAGCAGTGAACAGGTTCCTTTGACTGAATTTTGCACTGGCATTGCAGTGTGATTGGGCTGTCTGCAGGCCTGTGCTAGCACTGGGAATAAGCAGGTCATGGGAAGATGACACCCAGGACTGGCTTGTGTGGTCAGTGCTGGATTTGCAGTGGTAATAGCAGTTGAAGACTCCACTATGCTGGATGATCTTATGGATAAGTAAATATGGCAAAGCCACCTCGATGCAAATCAGGTAATGGGACATGGGCTTCAGTGTTCTAGGGCTTAAGCTTGTGGTCTTTGACCAAGTTGACTTATCCATGGAGAATTTTGCCAAAAAAGTTAACAGGATGCTGGCCCTTCACATGGAACAAATCCACTGGAGGTGTTTGTTTAAGTGTGAATCTACCCTTTTAAAAATGAAAGCCTGTTTTGTACATCATACTTCCTTTGCAATGATCCAGTATGGACATACTTTTTTTCCAAAAGACTGTTTGCACTTTATGAATGTATTTTGTGAACCTTCAGCTACAGGCAGGAAAAATGAACCTGTGCCTCTGTAGCAGTATGAGCATTGGTGTGGAATCACTCAGGGAAAATAAAATGGGACGCTGGGATGATTGGTCACATAATCAAATCAAGGTTCCTGCTGTCTTGCAATCACTTCCATGAGGGAGATGTGACTGGAGCAATGTGACTGTGTTTCTGTTTGAATCCCCTCCACTTACTGGCAAAGATTTCCTGTTGTGCTTGTGACTCAGGGTGTCAAAAAATCTCCTGTCCTTTGCTATAGTTTTCCATTCAGAATTTTCTATGGGGACACATCTGCAAGTCTGTCTCCTGTTTCATCATGTTGGCCCATTAGCTTTTTGTGGCTGTTTTACCATCATTGTGGTGTTCTGCAGATGCTGTCAGAAATGACGCTTACCTGTCCACAGTACTTTAAAAGAAATCAGACCCGTGGTTATTTTCATCTGAGTAGTTTCTAGGGAGACCACAGGATTGTGCTAGCTAGCAGGATTAATAAAATAGACACTTCCAGAATGTGTGCTTGCTCTACACAAAATATGTGACTGGCCAAGAGAATCACAAGAGTTTCACAGTGTCATTTGTCAGATGCCACTTGAAAATTTGTTTAAAAAAAAAATCCTGAGGGGAGTTAAGAGGAAGATGTGGGAAAAGAAGGAGGAAGATGTATTGTGGGCTAGACATTCCCACCTTTCTCCAGAGAAACTGCGGGTATGAAGCAGACTACAGAGGAGTCAAGACGAAGTGCAAATCTCTACTTCTCAGTTAAATCTTTAATTAAAGAAGCTCTGCCACTATGGGAGTGTGTTGAAATCAATCTGTAGCTTATTAGGTTAACTCAGAGGGCGCTGGTGACTGTGTGCACTGACCTGGCCTGGGGAGGGGAGCAGAGGGACAGAGCTGGCAGCAGACACCCTTTCTGTGCCGCATGGACAATGCAGTGTGCAGCTCTAAGCATCAGAAGCACAGCATAGAAATTAAGATGGCTGCAGTCTCAATCACATAACTTCAGTGATGCCAAAAAATGTATCTAAAAGTGGTCTATGCTCTTGAGCTCAACTCCAGTGACTGATTCCTTTTTTCCTCTTTTGCTTTTTCAGATGGGTATGCGTTTTCTCAAGAAGAACACGGTGTTGTTTCCCAGTCGCAAGTTGTTCGATCCTACGATACAACCAAAAGGAGAACAGAAATAGAATAAATTATTCTTTACTTGATGGGTGATGGGAATAATGGGGTTTGGATCAATGCATCCACTGTTAACGCATTCTTGACTAGGTTTGGCGGCAGCAGCCAAAACACCAGAGAACTCATTTCTGTGGCCTTAGCCAACAAGTTTCTGTATTCTCCCTGCAAACCTTGAGTGCATATTGTGGGGGGAAATCGTTGTTTGACTTCAGTTGCAAAGCTCTGCCTAAAGTTTTGTTTATGTTGTTATGAAGCATTTGACTGTGCTATGTGAGGTGTGAAATTAAAAACAATGTTTTACCACTATGTAAAACATTGGCATAAGGTTGTTCTGGGGGAAAAGTAGAAAATTTATGTTCCATGAGAAATCAGCCTTTGCTTAATTGGAACGGGGTGCTGAGATTTCCTTTTTTGTTACACACAGACCAAGTGCACACAACTGCATGCAGACTTTACTCCTTCTTGTATTCACTGTTTACTAATTTGGCTGAAATTTTCAACAGACCATTTGGCATAACATTTTTGTTTGCAACACAGTTTGTAGCTAAAAATGCTTATTTGCCTTCTTATGACAGAATAACACAAGATAGCAATCAATTACTAAGAATATTTCTTGCCCTCTTACAGGATTTATTAGGGTTCTATCTTAGCTTTCTGAAACCCAACTAATAGCTTACTCACACAGCCAGGATGTGGAAGTCAGAGCTTGGCAGGGCAGTTGTCTTGAGTGCATGGCATTGTACACAAAGACGAACTCAACTAGGTGCCTCCTCATAATGCTTCCTGATGTATTTGGATGTGCACTTCAAATGTAGCCTGGGCCTTTCCTCCATGACCCCATTCCCAGTTTAATAGTAGAACAAAACAGTGAGAATTTTAATTTAAAGGTACCATCTTGTCAGATATGATGTACATCTGCATAGGAGGCTGATAGTGTAACCCTCTCCTGGCCAGGTAAGAGAGGTTTGCAGAGGAGGGCAGGAAGGGATTACACATGTGCATGCGCACACATGGACACACACAGAGCTGGCCATTGTGAAGAGAAGACCTGCTGTTTGTTTGCTCTGCCAAACCAGTCCCTCTTCTAGATCTGATCCATCAACAGGCTTCCCAAAACACTCAGACCCATGAGCCCTGGAAGGAATGCTGGCTCCATGGCCTTGCTGTGCCACTGGGACAGGCATGCTGCTGCATAGATTGGAATTTTGAAGAAAAAAAAAAATAAAAAAGGCAAAAACTGGGGCATAAGTTAAAGCTGAAAGAGCTCTTAGAAAGCTTATGCTGTCCTCCAGACAAGTTCTATTAATTTTAGTCGCCAAGCCACGTTTCTGAGCAGTACAAAGTAAATACTGCTGTGTTTAAGCCAGGCTTCGTGGTTAATGTATATACTACATCTGTGTATTTTAAAAGTTGGCGTTGTTTTTTGCTGTATTGACCATCATCCAGAACTTTTTATTGATTTAAATATATCCGAAAGCAATTTGAATGTGAATGTTTATGTTTAGCAAAGGAAAGGAAAGCTCCAGCCTGGCCTACTGGTTTAATCTTCCTTAAGGGTTGCCAGTAAATGCCAGCGCTCAAGTGCTGTAATTCAATTTCCAGTGCCACCTCAGAGGTTCAGAGTCCCCTTCTATTTTAGAAAAGGCAAATTTTGCTCCTGCAACACCAGTCAGGATTGGTCTTGGATTAGGCTGATGGCACAGAGGGAAAAGTCATCACCTTCTTTCTGGAGTGCTAATGAGACAATTAGGCAATAAGGAAAACGTGCAAATAATCTTGCCATAGGCATGAATGTCAGGGGGCCACGTGTGGATGTATGTGTTTTCTGGGAGAGGAATTTTGTTTAAAGGCACAAATACTAGTTCAGAGAATAAATAAAGGAGGAGTAAACCTGATCCCAGGAGTTTTTAAATCTTAATGCTGGTATAACCTGTTAAATACTTCCTTTTATTTAGAAACCAAATCTGTTTAGGAAATGTGTGGTGTAAGCCTCTCCTCAGAACCACTAATTGTTTCTTCCTTTTGTAAAAACACAAGGAAAATTAACTTCCCACCAAGGCAAAATGAGATCAGCTTAGTCTTTGTACTCTAAGCTACACACCAAACATTGGCATGTAAACAATTTGGAGGCTTTTCATGAGGCTGCAGAAAAAAGACTTTTAAAAGCCTTTGGATAATGAAGAATGGCAAGTAATGTGTAAGCAGAGAATAGAAGAGATCCTGGAGTTTTTTTCTGTTCTTAACTTAGGGCAACAAAATTTTACAGAACATAATGAAAGATGCTGGGGAGGAGCAGCTGCCATCTGATGTGATTTATTTTATTAGCGCAGACTATGGACTGTATCATTGTGACCTCCCCGTAAATTGAGGTCAGTGTGTGTCACAAACAAAAACCCTCCCTAGAGTGAATGGTGGCTTAGACTGGGGTACGTGTGTTGGTTGTCAGCTCAATGGGAATTGCACATGGGATTTGTCACAGGGCTATACAGTATGTGACACTGGGGCTGGTGGGTCAGACTTTATCATCGCTGTATGGCCTTAATCTCTAGCTGAGTTAATTCTGTAGAACCCACCCAGGTCAAGACCTGGCATTCTTCTTGTTCTTTGGAGTCATTACAGGAATTAATGTATTGTAACGTGCCGTAGACTGGGTGTTGGAGTTGCTTGTCTTGATGAGCAATGATGAGTTGTATTTGGGTGCTGTGTTAGCAGAAGGAGAATGACAGCTGCTCTGTATCAACAGAATTCCTTGTTCATTAGGGCAAATGCACGGAGCAGTAACAGCAGCCTTTGAAAGTGCTGTGTGAAAATGTTATCAACTAGACAGGGTATCAGAGCAGAAGGAATGGGCGATTTCTGCGTGACTGTCCAGACTTAACTACTGAGGGTTGATCAGAAAAGGGCTTCCTGAGCAGCTCTCTGCACTGACCAAAGGCAGATGGGTTTGGATATTCAGATGGAAGTGGTGATTTTCCTGAATTAGATTTGGCTCTGGTTGCTGGTTTTTATAACACTATAATCGCAGCTTGCATAGAAGCTGCTGCTCCTTTAATGATTGCTTAGTAGCAATTTAAAGCTGGCGAGCGGGAGCCTGAGCTGCTCTGAGCACTGCTGAGAAGTCTGTTGACATTTTCTTTTCTTTGACAGGGCTTCAGGTCTTGCTGTAGGGAGCTAGAATGGGAAGTCAGTAATAACTTGTCGGGGAGAAATGGCAAATAACCAATAAAAGTATCTGGGTCAAACTAAGCTGCTAATATAGCTAAAAATGTGTGTAGAGTTAACATGAACTATATGGGCTGTAAATTAAGATAACAGTCAAGCCTCACTAATCTGCAGTTCACTAGACTACACACCCCTTAGTGCATGCCAAAACTTTGCAGTCTCTTCCCCTGCCTCAGCCAGCAGCTCATAGTAGATGCTGCAGGGCAGTCTTCTGTTACTAAGATTACATTATTTTTTACAGCATGTACTGGAGTGTGTTTGCTGGGAGACAGTCATAATAATAAAATCATAAATAAAGCAGAGAAAGTTTTATTTATGTGAATATGTGAAATGTGGGTACATGGTCAGTGGCCACACAGGGTGCCCTCTATGGATTACCCAAGAGCCCGAGAGGTGCACAGTCCTTACACTGTCCCTGTCCTGCAGGCTCAGTTTGCCCTTTTGGGCTAACTCACTAAATCTTCTGTTTTCACATTACCTCCAGTCATCAGTGAAGACTAGTGAGTGGTACTCTATTTACATTCTCCCTTGGTTTTATAAATAAAGACTTAATTTAATCTTTAAATGCTCTGAGGAGTGTACCTCTCACAGCTCAGGTTTGAAGCAGAGCAGGCATTGAGTGGGTGCTTGGCCCTGAGAAGCACCTTGGGTTTGTCAGATTTCTCCTTAGTGTTAAGCACTGAGGGTATTTTACCTTAGTTTTGAATCATCACACAGTATCAATGCCTTAAACTTTAATCAGGTTGCAGGAGAGCTTTTTGTGTCCTGTTGCGTCTAACAAGAAATGGTGATGGTGTGAAATACCTGAGGGGTTGGAGAGGAGAATTTGGCTGTGTCTATGCTATACCTGCTGTATCTGGGCAGCAGTCTGCTTGTAAAATGTGGCACTGACCATGCATGTTCCTCAGCCTCCAGACAGTTGGACCCCTTCTGTCCTGTCAGGAAGGATTCTTGTGCTCACCTCTTCCCAGTATCCTATAGACACCCAAGAGAGGCTTCACTACCTTACAGCATCTGTGACCAGAGCTGTGTGTCCAGAGAAGGCCACAGGATAGGTCAGTACAATAGGTGACAACAAAATAAATCCATATGAGTACCTTTGCCATATGTAGCAGTAAGATTAATGGAGGCTTTGAGCTATGTTGGCAAATGAAAACCAGAAAGCGCCCTGCACTGCTTGGCCACACAAGTGAATCCCAAAGGTGATCGCTTCTCAATGACCTGCAGGAAACCTAGACAGCCTGACTGAGTTTATCTGGCCAGGAATGTGCTTTTGGATGGGCTGTCTGGAGAGGTGATGGGACTGGGAAACAAAATAGACGGCCAAGACCACTGCTGCTGTTAGAGATTAGTGAGGGGAGGGATTCCTCAGGCATCCATGAAGAGCTGTGATAAAGCTGATTTCTTTGGTTCCTTCCTGTGACTCTGGGAAGGGAGCAGAGCTGAGTTGAGAATTTGTGAAGCACTGTCACCTCCTGAAGCTGAGTTTCTCTGGTACCAAGCAGAGTCCTGGGCTTGGAATGAAGTGTCCACTGCTTAGCATACTTTGGCACTAGCAGGTGCTAGTTATGAATATTGCTAAGTTGTTTACTGGATCCTCTTTGCCTCATGGACTCACCAGAACTGAGCACTGGAATTACTTCAGTCCTGACTGACAGTCTCTCACGGAGAGTTAGTGGGACCTCTGCTTAGGTGTTGCTCCTGGACACATTCCTGTCCCTCAGACCACTGCAAGGGGCTTGTTAATCTGGGGACCTGGATCTCTTTGTGGTAGTGCATGAAGCCCAGGGGGTGTTTCATTTGAATTCGTGACCTGCTCATTTGTGGTGTCGACAGAAGGTAAGGTGGCTGAGTACTGGTGTTTATCCAAAGCCTTCCTTTATGTATGAAGAAGGTGAGATAAGTTCTCCTGAAGTCTGTCTCAAGAGGTCCGTTCTCCTTCAGCATCTTTGTAACCACTAAAGAGAAGCAGAAGTTGGTAAATGACAAATTCTGTGTGGGCAATCCTAGCTCTGGGCAATCACTCAGAAGTCTAACAATGAAGAAAAGTGTTAATGTATTGCCAGACTATCACTATGCATAGCTGGAAGGTCAGCACCCTTGAAATTATGGAGCAATTAAGCCAAGGGAAAAAGCCAACATTAACAGAAAGACATGATTGTTTTAAATTCTAACTACCTTACTGGGTGGTTTTCCTGCGAAGATGTTCCAGATGTTGTCTTGGCATAAATTAATCAATTTCAAAACATCTGCAGGGTTTCTTATAAAACATGGAGTTCACCAGACAGTGAATATGCTTTCCTCTGCCCTTCTGATTGATATGTTGATTCAGAAAGGGAATGAGGGTACTTGTTGCTCAATTTTTCTTTTTTTTTTTCCTTTTTTTTTTTTAATAGCTCCAGCTATAAAGCAGTGAGGCAGCCAAGTCCTCTGGGACTGTGTACATGTGTGTGCTGGAAGAGTTGTCTGACTTGAAAACCTCCCCCTGTCCCTCCTCCTGCCCCCGAAGTGGAGCCCATTGCACTGGGAGGTCAAATATTCAGCATCTTGAGTGACAGGATCTTTAACAGCATCTTTTTCATCAGTGAGCCAAGTCATGTGCCCACTTGTCTGTCATATCTGTACTCGAATTGCTTAAATATTGTTTCAGATGGGGACGTTTTAATCTGGATATGCAGAGAGGAGTGATGCTGTGGGGGGATGTTTAATTGGCTCCCAGCAGAGCAGCAGTGGTGTGTGGGTTTTTTCCTCTAGAAGTGTTACCATTTTCAGGTCCTATTAATGTCCTCTGGTAGTTTAAACACAGCATTGCATTACAGTGGAGTTTGTTTCCCTCCCAGATGAATACAAATGAAGGTCATTTACTTGTATTTTTAGAAGGTTCAGAAAACTTAGACAATTTGTAGCTTCGAACAGCATTGTTGACTGTTGTATGTCTGCACAAAAATATTTCCAATAAACCTTTTATTAAAGCAATCCAGCGGACCGAGGCTTGTTTGTTTTATCCCCCCACAAGCTTTGCAGCAAGAGTTCAGTGTTAAATACATTTGAGATTTAGCCTGCAAAGCGTTGAATGGATTATTTTTATTTTTTCACGGCCTTTTGGGTGTGTTTTAAGGGCCTGCTAGTTAGAGCAAGGGTTGAGTTCCTTTAATAGGTCTCAAATCAGATCTCAAATGCAAGGCTAGTATGGCAAAATAAGAATGGTACTGATGAGCTGACAGCAGGTACTGGTATTTGAATGGTGTCTTCGAGGGGAAAACTGTATTTTTATATAAGCTAGATGGAGAGAGATTCTTCTACAGGTGATCCACTTGACCTCACCAAGGCTTCACCAAAATAAAGCTTGGAAGTGTTTTGTCCCAATTAAGAGACGTAGACACAGCAGGAGAAAATTGAGCCCTAAAAACCCTCCCTTGCCTCCTTACTTGCAGCTGAATTTGCAAGAGGTTTTTTTAGCACTGGGCCTTCAGGCTTTTGAGTCTGAGGGGGAGCATGGTCTGACAGTGCAGTGAGATGTGAGGTGAGGCAAGACCATGGCAGGATGCTTTCCTCCAGGGCACAGGGACAGGCTCTCTCCTGCTTCTGCCTGCTCAGGAATATCACATCTCTCTGCTGATGGTGCTCAGCTGACATTGCTGAGCTCACTCGTGTTGCCAGACCAGGAGAGGTGACTGGAGCTCCCTGGCCTCCAGCAAGAGTGGCAGCAGGAAGCACCACACGAAGGCTCTCGTGTCCCCAGCTGCACTGCATCCATACACACCAGGGGACACTCGGCACCGACTCAGCAATGGGACTCGAGTTATGGCTGGAGTTAAATTTGCAGAAAAGGTTGGCATTACTTATGTTTGGTGACCATGGGAAACATGCACTGTCAGATCCCTGTAGAAAATGAAAGGGTATGAGCTTTAACAAAGAGATTCCTCTGTCCAAATATTAATAGATGCTGGAATTAAATAGATTTTATCAGGAACAAAATGTGTATTTACATATAGTTTGGCTAAAATTTTTCCCCCCTTAGGGTGCTATAACTTGAGGAATAGGATTTTTCCTAATAGATTGCTGACAGAACCACTTTAAAAAGCGTAGAGGGACTTTTTACAACAAATTATTTCTGGATTTTTTTTTTTAATTCTGAAACAGAAAGAAGGTGTAAGCCAAATCTCCCCTCTTCCCTTAACAAGTCATTGTTTGAGCACATTTCAGAATATTTTTATCCCAAAAGCCATACCAGTATCTGCTTTTCCTTTGCAGGGAAATAAAAATAGGGTGATGAACTTGTGTATCCCTGTTTTGCTGCAGTAAATGTTTGCTCCTTCCCTGGGCCTCCATAGCTGCAGCCCAGCCTGCAAGCCTGCAGCAGCAGGAGCTGTGCTGTTTGTAAAAGCTTCTCACACATCTGGGCAATCAATTATGCCAAAGTAAAATTGATTATAAACTTAAATAAGCCTTATTCAGTTGGTGGTGGGAGAACTGGATGCTCAGCCAACTGCTCCCTGCACTGTCATCTCCTGTACAGTGCACTAAAAGGGAAATGATTCTCAGAATTGTTAAACATAATGGATTGCTGCTTAAACCCCTTATTAGATATATTAGTTGACTAATCACCTCAGAGACTTTCCCTCTACCAGTCTGACAGGCAAGGCTGTGAGAGAGCCTAGTGCTCATGTCCCAGAGCCAAATTTGCAGGAGCAGCTGCTAAGTCTGTTGACGGCAGCCTTCAGTGCCTCATACCAGAACAAAGAAGCAGCAAAGTCCCTAAACCTGTAGATTAATGCTCAAGTCTGAAACTGGAGCATTAAAAAATAAAAGTGTAACTGAGAAAGGTCCTGCTGAGGAATGTTAAGCAAGAAGATTTCAGAAACATAATCCCTTTTAGTGAGTGCTTCTGTGGCAGTACCCGGTCACTAGCCCTCCCTCCAGCACAGCCCCGTGCCTCTTTGAGCTCCCTCAGCATTTGGGGTGCAGCAAGTCCTCCAAAACCTGGAAGGAGCAGTGAGTTTCCTCCTCAGCAGAAATATGGGACTGCAGAGAAATAAGGCTTTAAAAATCCCTGAAAGACACTGCTGGTTTTTGGCTGTCCACGCTGAGCAAGGAGCAGATGGGGAGTGGGCTGTGTCCCAGGCAAGGGAATGGTGAACAATGCTGGTGAGACCTTGCTGCAGTGGCCATGCCCAGCCAGGACATTTACCATGAGAAGCTTGATGGGAGGAAGCTCATGTTGCATTTTTCTTGCCATGACGCTCTAAGGACAGTGGGGTGAGGGTTGAAGAGGTGGTAATGGTTTCCCTCTATATTTCCCCTGGTATTTGTGACACTCCTGTGCGGGTGTCATGTCAGAGTGATGGGGGCACTGACCTTCCTAGGTCACACAAAGCAGCCCTCAAGTAAAGAAGGTGCAACCTTTCAGGGCGAGATTAAATCCTGCAGTGGCAACTCTGGGAGCCTCAGCTCTCACAGCCACCTTGTCTGATGGCTCAGCTGGCACTGACCTACAGCCTCATCAGAAGTGTCCAGCACAGCTGTCACAGTAAACCAAGACTGCTTTGTTGCTCCTGTGGAGCTGCTGGTACTTGCTGGTAGCCAGTACAGGCAGCACGAGCACCCCCAGTGCCTCAGGAGAAAAAGACTGGAAGAAAGGGACTGCGGGCTGGCTTTGTGTATTGTGCTGGTTTTGTAACTGCACTGGTCCATCTCACTCCTTCCTTTCTCCACACTGTGGCAGGAACTGCCTTTAAGCTCCCTAATACATGCCCTAGTCCACAGGGCACAGTGTGATCCTAGTGCCAGCTCATTTGGATGTGCCAGGTGTCAGAGCTTGAGCTGCCTACCCCTCTCATACCTGCTAACTAAATCCTGTGGAATGACTGTACATATTTGCCCATCCACAGTGAGGGTGGCCCTTCAGCTTTTTAACTGAGAGCCTGATTCTGACTGCACAGTAGATCTACAGCAGTTGCTTTTGGTTTGCAGCAATGTAAATTGAGAATAATTTTTCCCCCATAATGAGATATTTACAATCATGCATAGGCTGTGTGAAGTCAATAGGATTCTGTCTCTCAAAAGCAAATATTGAGGGGATTAGCAGCTGCATAAACCAATATTTACCATTTGGGTACTGAATCATAGCAGGGACTTCACAACACACTGACATCCTAATATCTTGTCCTGCAACAAGTCAGACCTGCCTTCATGACAGCATCCGCAGCACCAGTGAGCTCTGGGAAGCTTGTGGCCAAGCCAGCAGCATCAAACACTCTGCCAGGTTGTCCCCATCAGCCTTCAAAGCTCTTCCTAAATCTGATGGAAGGAAACCTAACTACCCCATCCCTGGAATTGTTCAAGGCCAGGCTGGATGGGACACTGAGCAACCTGGTCTAGTGCGAGGAGTCCCTCCTGCAGGGAATTAGAACTAGACTGTCTTTAAGGTCCCCTCCAATCCAGCCAATTTTTTAATGATCCTGTGAAGCTGCTCAGTATCTTGGAAGGGAGATACAGAAGTATTTTTACTTTTTTGCTGCATTATTACTGTTTTCTGACACGATGCTCACTTGCCCTGGTTTAATAAATAGCATTAGTGGGATCCAAAGTAGTGCCTTCCTGCTTTATTGTTTTCAAATTAACCTAGAGAGGCAAACTGGGGTGGGCCACTCCCTGAGCTAGTTCAGCATTAAACATGAGGAAGGCTTGATGGAAAGCAACTTATCTGTTGAATTAAACATTTTTCAGCTTGATGTATCACTGTTTGCCTTGATTTTGCTGGAGGTTTTCTGAAGGACTGATAACAGCCAATAAGGGACTATCTACTTGAAAGTAAAGGATTATCACATTTAGAAGAAAGATGCTATTGCAATTCTTTCTTGAATGTTTGAAATCTCTTTTTGCTATTATAAAGCCTAAATGGTGTCTCTGCAACAGCCTGTGATGGAAGACAAGATTTCAAGGTTTCAAGTGAGTTTTCTTTTATATTTCCTGGTGTGTTATGGACAATGCAAAGCAACATGTGTCCTTGGTGAGCTGGATGTGCCCACTGGGCCTTGTCCAGTGCAGAAAGAGACTGCTTTGAGTTGTTACCTGCATGGCTCCATCTCATCAGAAATAACCACCAAAATTGATTAATATTAAAAATAAATTCAGCTAACTTTCTTTTGACAAAAACAGCAGCCAGTACAATGCTGGAGGCACTTCTCAGCAATCTGAGAGCTGTGACTCATGTTACACTCCAGAGAGGTTTGTCTTCCCTCTTCTAATGAAAATCAGGGAGTAAGAGGATACTCAGCCTCTTGCACACCTAGTAACTTTTCAGCCATGCCCACTGGAATGTTTGCCGCCTCGATCTTGGTATTTGGAAGATGTCACCTTTGATGTTAAGTGGGAAGGTATTTTCTAAATGAAGCTGTGCCTCTGCTCATGAACCAGATGCCCCAGATGTTCCCATCCAGCACAGCTGCCCCCACGAGAGATCTGGTTCAACAGGGACAAGCAGGAGATGGAAATGACACAAGGGCCAGGGAAAACATTGTAAACAAGCCAGCATGGAGAAGCTGGGGAAGGTGGGAGGAGCAGGGTCATAAGCCAAGTGAAGAAGGCCTGGGGTCAGGTCAGTGAGCTGAGATTTCCAGGTATGAAAGACAAATTAAGCCAAGTAATTAGGGCAGCATTTCTGTGGGCAAATCACAAAACCAGTAAGTGTTGGCACAGGAAGGGGGATCTCTGCAGCAGAGGGAGAAAATCCATCCCTATGCCAGGGCTGTAGTGGCTTCCCAGGGCTGGGGGAAGGGGGAAGCAGTGTCTGGGACTGGGTGACCCCCAGGAAATGGGGGCACTGGCACACCCCAGGGTGCTGAGACAAGGCATCACCTGTGCCAACCTCGCCTCCAGGGCTTGCTGCAGACAGGCCAGCACTGTATAGTGTTTGGTGCAGAGCAGCCACACCACAGTGTTGGCTCACCTGAGGCCTTCTCACTGGAGCCCACACTGGTATTTTGTGGCACATGGCCCAGCACGATGGACATATCCCCATTGCTGAGGCACAGGAGGCTGTTACAGCACCAGTGACCACTGTTATCTGGCCATTCAAGCTACACAGAAATACTGTCACAAGGATTAAATGCTCTCCTATGGGACAGGGGACACTGTGAGCTTCCAGGGTGGCCAGGGTCTCATGAAACTGGCTCCACTCAGTGTAGATGGGGAAGGGGAGAAAGGATGGCACAGGCTTATGTTCAGTCCATTTGCAAGTGATCCTAGGCAGGAAAATGTTGCAAGCCCCACTGAGGACAGAGAAATATTACAAAGGGACCTACTGAGAAGCAGGAAATATGAAGAGGAAACAATAAAATTAGATTCAGCTTGGAAAAATAGAAGGGAATACATGTGGGGAATAATATTTAGTAATAACTTCAGTGGGAGGAAAAGAGTGGAAAAGCAGAAAACCTGGAGGGAGAAGAAGAGCTCCAGCAGGACTGAAAGTGAGCAGCAAGTGAGATGTTTTGCAAGGGAGGTGCTGAGGTTAATGTGCTGTGCTGAGACCTGCTCCCTGGCTCACTCCCCTTGGGCACCGTGGGCCACATGTGAGCACTGACCCCGAGTTGCACCAACCGCCACTGTCCCCTAATGACCGTGGCACACAGGTAAAAATACAAGAAAAAGCTTTAACACAAATTGTTGGCCTCCCCTGCTGTGCAGCACTCATCACCTCAGCACATCTGCTCTGAACCACGGCTGACCCCCTCCTTCCCTGCCAGCTTTCTGCTTCCAGCCATGCTACCTCACCTTCCCCTGAATACCAGCAAGCTGAGCCATTTTGGAATGTGCTATTTAGGGCCTGACCAAGGTGATGTTTTTCCCAGACTGTTCTTTCCTACTTTTTTGAGTCATAAACATGCAAATCCAACAATCACCCAATTTCCTCTGTGTGTCCTTTTGGCTCCTCCAGCCACCCACCTGCCCACAGAGTGCAATGCCAGCATCACCAGCAGCAGGAGGGAGCAAACACCAGGAAAGCAGAGTGGTCTCATCCCAGACTGAGCTATGCCCCCTGGCACAATGGGGCTTTGGTTTTGGTCTCATTTATGAGGATGGAGTTTGCTCTAGCAAGAAGGGTCTCCATGAAGAGGACAGTGGGAACAGCACAGCCACTTACCGAGAGTTATACACTCAAAATGCTCAGCTGGTAACTGTGAATCCAACTGAAACCAAAGTCCTCAGAAAATGCTATTTGCTGCAGAGTATTTGGCATTCTTCAAAAAGAGGGAGCTTGATGAGCCCACAGGCTCTGGCCCATCCAGCTCCCACCACTGCTCCCCAGCCACCCAAGAGGTGAGGGATCCCCATCTCAGCTGATGCTCAGATGCCATCTCCATGTGTCTCATCTCTCCAAGCACACCCCCTCAGAACATACCCCACTGGAGCATGCCATGTGAGCATGCCATGTAAGCATGCCATGTAAGTTGTTTGGTTTACTGTTATTCTGTAAAAACACAGCAAAAAGTTCAAACTTTGGGTTTTGCCAGTCTGGAGAGGCGGGCTGGTCAGGTGTTCTTTTGTAGACACAGGAAAGCAAAGCATTAAATGAAAAAATAAAAACCGTATGACAAAGCAAACAAAACCGAAATCACACCATAAAGTATTTATTAAGAAACAAAGGGGGCTTTTTTTGTCAGTTGTAAGAAACACTTTAAAGCAAGTGCTCTTTCAGAGATTTAAAAGCTATATCAAATGGTAACATTGGTTTTACATTATTGTACATGACATTTAAAAAAACACCACATCTCACAAAATTCCTTTTATTAGAACTTGGGTTTCGCTGCCTTCAGTTGTAAATTAATTTCTACAGACTTAAATTTAACTTATTCTTTTTTTTTTTTAACAAGTAAACAATATACAAAGATTCACCTGAATTTCGTAGGTCAGAGGAGGTGTCCTTGCCAGGGCCTGTGCAAGGCAGGCAGTGGGGGGAGCTGACTTGGTTCACAGCTGGGCACAGGGTCAGGACCATAGGAGGAGCTGCTTGTCTGGCCATGAGCCTTGGCCAGGGCTCACCCAGGGCCAAGTATCTGCTGCTCCTGGCGAAGCACAGGCAGCTGCCCCTGTGCCTGATGCCAGCTCAGTGTGACCCCGCTGCAACGTGGGCAGGTAGAAACCTCCACCCCCAGAGACCAGAGAGTGCAGGGGGTCCTTCAGAAGGCTGGCAGCACCCAGCTCTGGAGCACCCACTGCCCTGAAGTTCCCCGAGCACCGAGTTGTGCAGCACCCGACACCTCCAGCAGCTGGGCGTTGCCTTCCCAAAGACACCCAGCCTGGCGGCAGAGGAAGCCAGGTCTCACAAACCAATCTTTCTGTCCAGCTCCTGCACACTGACTGGGCGATCCCAGCCAGGAACAACAGACCTGGGATAAATTACCTATTCATTTCTCCGTGTCAGTGGCCAAACCATGGCTGCCTGCTGCAGACTGCCTGTGTGTGGCGTGTTTATGAGTAAACCATTGGGTTTGGAAATGAGTCTGCACCTTCTGCGTCATTTAAAAACAGACATACAAAACACAGCATCACAGTTATTGCTACATATTGATACAGTATCAGAGAGTAAGAAACATTTTGTCATCACTGGTCTGGTTACAGTAATTGCTTGGACATTGCACAGGGCCTCAAGTCTTCTGTTGCACTGTTTTGGCTGAGGAGCAAATGGATGCAAATACAGAGGCTACATTTTTTAAGAGACAAAAACAGCCTCAGTTTGCTGCATTTGGGGTGATATAATTAGAATGATCTGATTGTTTGTTGCCTCTTCAACATGGAGAGGTGTTTTCCCCAGATGAAGCAAAGCAGGATGAAGACAACAGCTCCAGTGTAGCATCCCTCCTGTCTGCCTTTCACCACCTCCATGAGCCCTGTGACACCACAAGCACCTTTCTCCTTTGGCTGGGCCTTTCTCCTTATTTCTAAATACAGCTGTGCCTCCCTAGTCCCCTGCCACATGGGTAAAGAAGAAAAGAGGATGGATTTCAAACCTCCATCAACCCATTCACATCCCAACTGGGTTCTGTGTAACACTCTCCCACTCCCATGGGGTAGGGTAGGGGACTTGGAATGGGCTTGTGGGGGACAAGATAAAGTCCATTTTCCTACAGGCAGAATCCAACGCAAGCAGGCTTTGGGGCTGACACCTTCGTGGGCATTCACATGGGTTTCCTGTTGCACGGGAAGTGAGGTTAAGTCAGGCATGTTTGGAATCACAGTCTGACCTTTGCCAAGGCAGGTTCAGTTCAGACACTGTCAGCTGTACCAAAAGCTTTGCTGAGTGTCATGAAGAGCAAGCACCTCGTACCCTGGTTTTAGTAAAATGTTCACAAAGATAGTCTCTGCAAACCACTATTGGGTCCTGATCTTGGCACAAAACCAAATCAAGAAGGTTTCAAGTGCACTGGAAAGAAGAGCAGAATAATTCACTCTTCTAATTCCTACATAATACAAAGAAAATTGGTCTTTGCAAGACCAAGCCTCTGGTGGCATTTCACCACAAAGCTGGTGTGTAAAAGAAGCCATGGAGGCTGGTACAGGCTCCCGGCACACAGGGATTGCACTGTTCGGCTCTCAGTTGTGATTGTCTGTAAAGCAACGGGAAATGTCATTATGGAGCTGGGAGAGGAGAGTTTTCTGAAGTACTATGGTCTCGTACAGTGTAACAAAACTCTTTCTAGAATTAATTAGGCAAATACTTGTGACCATGTCATACCTGAAGGGCACTTAACGGCTCTGACATTTATCTCATGAGTACAGTGATCTGAAATACATATGCATTTCCAGCGTAATCCTTCGCCGCTGTAAATCACGCACTGGAATGAGAGCGTATCTGGCAACGTTAATTCCGAGATATCATCCTTACAGTTCCTGGCAACAGACCCCGACAAAAATAAATGGTTTATAAACACTGTCTGACATGCATGAGCCTTTCAAAATTATTTACAAGTGGTGTTCTGGGAGCTTTGTGCCAAGGAAGTATTTCTCCTCCGTTCAGTTCAGATATTAAAATCAGCTGGGTGGGGATAGGGAGGGGAAGGCGTCAGCGCTACACAGTCACAGCCGGGTACATCTTCTGCTCGCTGTTGGTGTGTGGGAAGGGGGACTGGATCTGCCTGTAGCTGCTCTGCAGGCCGTCCAGGAAGGGGGGCACCGGGGTCAGCGGCATCGAGTCGTGCTGCACGGCGTAGCCCACGTACTGCGGGTGCAGGTACTGGCCCTGGTGCGGTACGATCTGCGTGGCCTGCTGGCAGTTCAGCACTGAGAAGTTCGTGGGCATGTTGACATAGACATTATTCATGGTCCCTTCTGACAAGCAGCAGTTGGTCTGGGACCTCGTTGGCGGAGCTCTGGCCCCTGAGTTGGCACTGGAGCTGGAGCTGGCAGCCGTGCTCGACTGGCGGGAGGAGGAGCCCCGGGAGGTGCTGGCACTTGGGATCATGGGGATCGTCTCCATCAGGCGGGTGCCCGCAGGGGCTCGACTCTGCTGGGGCTCCTGCTTGGGCCGCAGGCATCTGCAGCAGCAAGCTGCCACCAGTGACCCCAAGATGATGAAGGCGACAAACACAGATCCCACGATAAGGAACGGCACGTAGATGGGCACTGCAACAGCAAGGAAAACATTGTCACTGGGGGCCAAGGACAAACCTCGGCAGCTCCAGCAGAAGTACCCCCCTTATCCAAGCAGAGCCCACCTCCTCCCAGCACAGGTCAATATAAGCAGAGCATTTTATACCAGAATGATGAAAAGGGCTGCTAAACCAAATGGCTTAAATTTCCCCGTTGATGGTGGTCTAGTTCACAGTAATCACTGCTCCACGTTTCATCAAATTGTGTTGCCAATATCCCCTACTAGAACAATCAGGCAAGATACAGATGGGCTTGAACAGTGCCTTAGGGAGATACTTTGGGGCAGGATCCCTGCGGAGGGCTCAGGATCACAGGGTAGGCAAACCCTCCTGCCACATGACATCCCTCTCCATCACCACCAGCCCACTCTGGCTATTGTCCACTGGGGCAGTGTGATAGCTAGGCAGTGACCAGACAGTAGTCCCAGAAGCTCTGACACCACACAGCCCTGGGGATGAGTGTCCACCTGCTCTGCATTTCAGCCATGAGTTTAGGGAGAAACCACAGAGCAGGCAGCGCAGAGACAGCACTATGCTCCAAAGGGGCAGCATTCTTCCTTGTGAGGCCTAATGAGGGGACATCAGGGCAGGAAGACTGAGGGTGGGCAAGGGGTGGGAACAGAAAGTAAGGATGATGCTCATTAGTTGCATCAGGAGCCACCAAGGATGGTAAACATTATCCCTGGAAGAATCTGGGCTACACATACAGATTTCACAGAATATACCTGAGTTAGAAAGGACCCACAAGAATCATCGAGTCCAACTCTTAAGTGAATGGCCCATGCAGGGATCAGACCAACAATGGTGTTACAAGTGCCATTCTCTATTCAACTGAGCTAATCCATTCTGCAGTCCCTGGGAAATAGCTTTATTCTCTGCCTCAGTAAGAAATCTGCATGGATAGACCCACAAATAACAAAGGGAAGGTGTCTCCCTTCAATGCTTGTGAATGCTCCCAGCAACATGCCTGGAGTTCATCATTTCCACCAAAACCTGGCAGCTCCAAGACTCAGGCAGGGCTACGGATCCCTGCTTGACCCTGTCTGACCCTGTTAAGGCAGCCACTGCTAATGACCTGCAAGTTAATCAGTGCCAGCACAGGGAAATGGCTCCCAAACCTGCAAAGCAATAAATTTTAAATAAAAAAAAATTAATTGTTAAAAAGCCACATTGTTCTCAGAACTGTAAAGGGGGGTTATCTGTCTGCTCAAGTCAGAATACTTCCTGGCACAGCTGATTACATGAGGCGAGTTATAACCAAAAGGCCACTTTTCTTCCATCACTTTAGTACTTTCAAACAAAAGGCTGTAAAACACTGTCTCCACTTTTGTGCTTGGCGCTACAGCAGCTCTTGAGCAGGTGCACACACTTGCTCCACGCTGTAATGTGCAAGTTTTCCAGGAGTAAACCTGTCCTAATTATAACATCACTTCAGGCTACTTCTCCCGCACTCAGCCTGTGTGGATGGCAGCAAGGGGAGCCACCGGGGCTTTTTTAAACAGCAGTAGAAAGACTTGAGTTTATCCTTGAAATTCAATCTTGTAAAACCAGTCCTAAGTGGGGATATCAGAGCTGAAAGAACATACACAATTACAGTGGGGACCAGCCAGAGTCCTTTTGAAATATCCTGTTACTTTTTCTGATCTGCTCATACGGGTTGTCTCATTTTTCCTCGCCTTTTCAATGGGGAACTCAACCATGGCTGAGCAGCTCGTTCAAAGCGGCGGCAGAGCTGTGCCAGGCCGAGACGGCTGGCCCGGGACTCAGGGGAGCAGCGTCACCTGCTCTGACAGAGCCGTGGCTGGGATTTCCAGCAGTAAGGGCGGGAAAGGCAGGCCTTCAGCTTGGGCACTTCTCCCCGTAGAAGAGCGGCCGCCGGGCCTGGCCAGCGCCGTCTCCATCCGTCCTGACCCACGACTCGACGGAGGGGGGAACCGGCGGCAAGGGGGGAACCGGCGGGCAAGCAGATCGCCGCAAACCCGCGACGGCTCCCGTGGAGCCGCCGTGCCGGAGACACCCCCGGAGCCATCCATCCTCGCCGTGCCGGGGCCGCCTCACCTGCCGCGCCGTCGGGACCGTCCTTGCCGGGGCGGCCGGGCTCGCCGCCGCCCTGCCGCCGGTCGTTGTCGCAGGCGCCCTGGTCCAGGCGCGCCTCGGCGCTGGAGCAGCAGTACCGGAGGGCGCAGCTGCCGCAGCAGATGGTGGCGTCGCCGCCGTCGAAGCGCTCGGGGCATTGGAAGCCGTCCCGCCAGCCGCCCTGCCCGTCCAGCCAGCCGTGGCAGTACTCGCCGCTGGCCGCGGCCCCCGCCGNCGCGCCCGCTCTTATAGGCGGTGAGGGCGGCGCGGTGCGCATGCGCCCGCCCCGCCCCGCCCCCCCCGACGGGGCGGCACCATCGCGCGGGCGGGGGTCGCGCCGCTGCCCGGAGCGCGGCGAGCGCGGGTCACTCGCGTTGTCGCTCCGGACACCGCCATCCACACCGACTCGGCGCCCTGCATTTGCCTCACGACTTCTGAAAAGTCAGTGGAGGCCGGGCACCAAGGATGCGCGCCTTCAGCTGCTGAAGTGCCAAGAACGTGTGTGGTTTCTTGGTCCCTGTGAGACAGCCGTCGTGATATCAACCACAGCTCTGACTTAAAATGCATTGCGTCAAGTAAAAAAATACTTATTTTAATAAAAAGGCACAAACAGGGGAGCTCTGATAAGTGGCACTGGTTTTAAATGCCGCTGTAAAGGCATTTCACTGGGAGGAAGATGACTGCAAAGTGTTACGTTTGTCTCATTCCTTCAAGCTTTTCTTCTTCAATTTCGTTATCGTCCTTCTCCCTTCATCTTCATCCCCTCTTTTGCTCTCACTTCATCCTGTCTTTGACAGCTACGGGCTTTTACTGAACTGCTGGTCTGGAGCACCGGATTCTGGTCAAATTAGGGACCCGGTAAATGCATTCTGCCCACTCAGCTTCACTGCTGCTCCCAGCGAGTTCTTTCCCAGCCCTGGCCCTTCTGCAGCTCAGCCCATGGCCAGAGCTGTGCTGCTGCAAGGGAAGGGTGCAGAGATGGTTCCCACACGCCTCATGCCTTACCTGCCTCAGAGAGGATTAGTAACCTGGAGCAGCTAACCTTTGGAAAAGTTTGCACTTATCAGGATGGAAGCGGGGCTGCAGCGCGACAGGTTTTACATCACCCGCTCAGTCCAGCTGGGTGAACGAGAAGAAACTTGCAGTGAAACTGATGGGGTTTTGAGCTCCATCTCAAATCTGAGTAGCAGCTCCCCAGAGCTGTCAGCTCCAGCACGAGGAGCCCACCACAGACAGTCCTGGCCAGTGACAGATTGCTCAGATTCCAGACCCAGCCCATGTCCCCCACAGCACCCATTGCTCAAGACACCCCCATCAATGATGGTGCACGTGGAGGGAAGGGAAATATTGCCTAGAGAAGGAATTGGAACCGTGAGCTCTCGCCAGTGACCTGTCTTTGGATGTCTGTCAGCCGCAAGTGACAGCACAGCAGCTGTTAAATGCCTACATTGACAGAGGTCTTCCTGAGAAATCATTTTCCTTAAATCTGGGCTATACACAGATTTTTGTAATAAGAAAAGCAGCTTCTTGATTCTTTTATACGTGGCAAGCAAAAATACTTTCCCAGCCCCATCCTTTGACTTGATGGTTCACTGATACTCAGTAAGGTGGTTCTCTTTCAATAGCAAAACCAGACTATGAGAAGAGAGGTTAAAAGTAGACTATCTAATCTAATCTGTACTCCAAGTTAGGAATCTTGATCATAACAAAAAAACAGCACCAGATCCCCTGCAGAGATTATCTGTAACAGGTACTTTATATATTCAAGCTCAGTATTTGTCTCAACTTGCCTAGATAACAGCAGAGATAATAGTGTACCTCATTAGGCTTTTGTGAAACTTAAAACATTTGGCACTTTGCAAAATGCTTTAGATCCTATTTAGCAATAGACTAATTAGTGGCATTTGGGGTGGGTTTTTTTCACTGTCTTTACAAGCAGATCAGGTGATCCCTATGATTTAAATATAAAAGCACACAAAAATCCAGAACCAGATTATGTGGAAACACATAAATATAGAAACAGTCTTTTCTACTCTGCAACTTTTTCGCTCGCTTTCCCGAGTCAAGCAATCTCATTATATTAGTTCAATCTATTTCAACATAAACCCATCCCAGATTTTGTAGGACACCAAACACATCACATCCCATCAAACTCAGCACAGTGTAGCTTTTAGATATAATTGAAATAACATACAGAGGCTTCAGTGGGAAAAGGTTTTTAAAGCCTACATGTATTCAGTAATGATCACATAGTCTACAAATCTCTATTATCTGCTTAAACTTTCTTTTATTTTTTTTCCCAAAAGTCTCTGAATTTGTACTACTACTACTACTACTACCAGTTATAGTTTTCTGAGGCCTTAGAGTCAGTAGAAATATTCTTTGTCATTTTCCAGCCAAATGCACGGTCAATACAATGTTTCATTTTGGGAATTTGAAGAACTCACCTGCTATTCTGCTAGTCCTGAAAAATTGTCTCTCTTAGAGCAAGGAAAATAAGAGTTACAAGCACTTGTGCTAGTTGTCAGAAACAGGTGAAATGCATTTTCCACATAATTTTTAACACTCTGAGCTGCAAACTGCCTGTGCAGCAGTGTAGGGGCTGAGTCCATGTACAGCACACTACAGCATCTACAGGACCCAACGTCCAGCTGTGGCACCAGATGTGTGGGAGCAGTACCTGCACTCCTATATGCCTGGGCACAGAGCTGTGGCACAGCTGCCTGTGCTGCTGCCCAAAGTGGATGCTGATTCTTGAAGGCAGAGCTGCTGTGGGATAATGGCCACCATATGTTTAAGTGGCTCTATAAGACCATTATCTTCTTACCTTGTAAATTCATTCAGTCACTGCATTGACAGGCATTCTTCTTATTGTAACAAGGGCATTTTTTGCTGTTTTTCTATTACAGTCTCTCTCCAGATGGAAATTTTTTGAAAGTATTTCTGTGCTTTCAGAGCACGGTGCTTTGCTTTCCTAGGGCTGGCATGCCTCACGTGCTAAGGTTCTTCACAAATACAACAGCTCCTACTTCAAAGGACAACAGAAATAAGAAAGGCATGAAAAGAGAGATAATACAAAAGCACATCTCTCCTTCTGAACAGCTCCCAGTTCAAGAGAGGGAAAAATGAGGACACTCCACCTTGAGTCAGCTGCTGAGCCATTCACAGCAAGGTACCACAAACATTTGTTGGGGCTGGCTGTGCCAGCACACGCTGGACAGGAAGGAAAGAAGAGAAAGGACAAATTAGTGGAAACTGTAACTATAAGTAAGAAACAACAGTCGCTATCCTCCCCTTTGGGTGTCTCTCCTACAAATTCTCCAAGATAATAGAGGAACACAGACCTCTCACCTTATTCTGTATCTCTGTCTGTTTTGGTTGGAGTCTCTCCTAGGGCCAGGAAAAGGAAAACCCTGTGACACGACTCTCCAAGCTGCTGTGAGCTTCTGTGGGTGTGTAAGTGGCTCTCACTGTTACGGATGCTTTGTTTTCCCTATCATATTTTCAACCCATGCTGTTGTAGCTTGTCACATTCCCTTGATGTTAAGAGAGAACACAAAACTGGCAGCAACTCCTATTCTCTTTGTTTTTGACCCATTGGTGATAAAGTTTAGATGGCAGGGGATTCTTTTCCCCTTCGGAATTTCCAGTTTCATTCTTGATAGCCTTGTCATTTGGGCAAAAGTGAGATTATCTGCTTTCCACTGCCCAGCCCTGGATGCCAAACAGGCATATATACGCACTGTCCTATTTTATTTAGCTCACATACCTCCTGTTGCATCATTACTGTCAAACAATTTTGCAACCTAACCAGGAGTCTTGAAAATCTGGATTCTGGAATTACTTTGGCTCTACTGTTGTGTCCACAACACCGCAAACCAGAATCATAAATTAAACATAGCCTGAAGTCTTCAGCCAGAACTCATCCTCATGGTACTGTTTAGATGACTTGGCATGTAAAAGTCAGGCCATGCTTACCACAAGAGATGGATTTTTATTGCTTTTTGTACACTTCAAGAGCAGAAATTCCTCTTCCTGGTAACATAAAATAAAGGAATTCATTCTGATCATGCAGGGGGTTAGTTTAAAAACATTTGTTTTATTGCTTGCAGGTTTTTTAACTTAGAAACAAATCACCTTGGAGTTGAAATCCCTGCAATCTTGTCCATTTATCCCAGCAAAATCACTTCTCAGGCAAAACTGCATTTCCTGCTGCTAAAGCAATGCCTTGCTGCCCCCATGTGAAGTTAGTGAGAAGAGTAGCGTTACTGAAACTCTACTGTGTAGTTTATATGGAGAACTGTTGAATTTGAGATCGCAATCCATACTGACTGACAGGTTATACCAACACAATTTCCCAGGTGAGGATAGTTACCAGAAAATATGAGCTTACGTTAGTAGCCTTTCCTTTTTTTCCCACTCTGGTTATTAGGTACCTTTTATGCTAGTGTTCCTGTGGCAAGTATAATTTAAACACCATCAGTACATTTAAGGGTGGAAACGGCCACTCCAATTGTGGTACTGGTTGCATAAGCTGGACTGGTTTTTATTTCTGCTTAGGGAACATATTTAATATCTACATTTTAAAATACACGTGTACTCATAGCAAAAGGCTTTCTTTTATTGGCTCTCATTTCCTGGAGAATAATTAGATCAAGATGACCCAAGGGAGAAAAAAAACCAACCCAGTCACAGAATGAGGCAAAGGACTGTAAAAATATCTTTGAATGAAGGGCTATGAAGTTAGCACACTCCTCAGGGGCTGGGCTGTGAATCTGCAGTGGCTGCACCGAGCACATCAGGAGGCACAGCTCAGCTCCTGCTGTGAGCGCTCGCTCTCAGCACACGCCGCAGTGACAGCAAGAATCAGTGCTGGCACCACCTTATCACAGCCAGCACAGACACCTCCCGTATCGCCCGTCTGGCTCCAAAACGCACCGCTGTCCTGATAACGGGGCTGGGGGATACAGCTGAAGGGAGGTGAGCTGGTAACAGAATCTCCAAGTGCTAGGGGACATTTCCCTACAAATTCACGAGTGCAGGAGGAGGCTGTCACTCAGAAAACACAGTCCAGTCAGAGCAGAGCTTTAGGGAGCTTGTTAGTGTTGTCCAGCTACTCAAACAGCCTTTATTAATACAAATGTCAAGCTCTTCTCCCTCGAGTCTTAGTGCATTGATTTTTGGAGCTTCCACTTGCTGCAGATACAACAGATTGCTGTACAATATATAAAAGCCTGGATACAAAGCTGTTGTGCACAACTTCGAATAGAAAGGGATGCTGTTTCCTAATTGATTTATTACTTCTGCTCCAACCAACCACTCCAGCCACTGGCAAGAAAAGGAAAGAATTTTAGTCTTTTTTTTCCCACTTCTCAGACAAAACACAGAGGAAGAATTACTTGTGGAGTAAATCCATCATCCCACTGCCTGCCTTCACAGTGAGGCTGGGCAATTTGACAAGGCATCATTATTAAAAAGTAATTTAACATAAAAAAAAGAAAACCCCAGGAAAGTACAGAAATTTTCCACATTCACACTTCAGTTTATGCCATGAAGAGCACAAAGCATGAGCATTTCATCAAAGGCAGGAAGAGAAAACTAAGGATATTTCAAACCAGAAATTTACTATTGTTCATCTCCTAGTGCCATAGTGCAAGACAAGGATTTGGGCACCATATAGTGAAAGTAGCATCACTATGCAGATGTTGCCTTTTTTTGCACTTTTTGCCTGTGCAGTGAAATCAGTTAGGTTCCAGCAAGGAAAAAGCACTTCTTCTCATAGTACAGCTCAACAGGACTTCGTGCAACTAAATTTGCAGCTTGGGGGTTTTCATAGGAATTATTACTGCAGAAAGGCAAGAAGCAGCAACTTGCGGAAAATTAACAATATTTCTGAGAATATTTTCTAGATCAGGACTTTTTTTGTACTACTTAGAAAAGAAGTAAAGAAGACTATATTTGCTTGAATCATTCCTATTTTTTACTCAACAATTATCTAGCCTGGCAAAGAGGCTTCGGAATTTTGTCCCTCCCTCCGCTTCTCAGGGCTAACTTTAAATGATACACCCAGCACCCTGCAGCAGTGTTAGGTTTTTTATGTTACTGTTTCTATCACTGGTGGACTGGTGTCACTGGTGTGGGTTTCTGGGGTCCCCCGGGGATCCCTGAGACTGCCACGAGCAGTCCTCAGTGACAAACACACTTCCAAGCTTGGCCCGGACAGAATTTGGCTTGGAGCGTGCTCTCAAACCAGCAGGGTGAAGAGATCGGAATATGAAGAAAGGCACAATTCCATGGTTTATTTCATGAAAGCATCCATTCTAGCATATCCAATGGTTAGGGTTTTTTCAGGGGTTTTTATATCTTTAGAGGGTTTTACACTTTTCACCAATAGCTAAGGGAATTCTAAATTCTAACCAATCCATGTGGGATTTCACATTCAAAACTAGCCTATAGATACCAAAAGAAAATGAACCACTAATATCACAGATAGGTAACAAGGGGTCCAGCAATGGGGTCTGCATTCCTTCTTGGGTTCATCATTCTACAAGCAGTTTGTTATCTTTTAAGCTATGTTTTTCCAGGGGGCCTGCTCTGGGGACTTAAAAGGATTTTCAGATTTAGGAATATCTTCTGCTCCCTCCACAGACTGGTATCACCATCCTTCTACCTGAGACCAGGATCTTACCCCCATATATCCCTTCTGCCCCTGTATTTTCCAGCAGCTCCAAAGCCTGGCAAACCCTGGTGCCACCCACCCCAAAGTGGATATCACCATGACAGAGCAACAAGTACCAGCTGCTTCAGCACTAGAAATAAGTCATGGGGAGAGGTGATGATGACAGTGACAATTCTCAAGTGTAAAATGACAAATTACTCAGAGGAGCATTTCTAGCTAAATATTTTTACTAATGAAGTATAAATTGAAGCTAATACACCTTTGTATTAGACCTGCATCTCCACCGCAGAAATTAAGTTTTGACAAGCTGCCACAGTCCTCCTGCAGTTCCAGCCTCTTTTTCACATCCCCAATACAAGCAGGAGATTGCTATTGGCACTGACAGCATCATCACACCCAAAGCCAACATAAGCAATGTTAAAAGCCTTCCCTCTTCGGTCTCAGAGCAGTGCTCAGCATCAACGTCTCTTTGCCACCATGGGATCAAGCAAGAGCTTTGATCTGTGATCTATGCCACATAAGCTTACTTAGCAGCCAAAATTATCCCCATCCCTTGGAATAAGGCTTGCTTCTGGTTTGGCTGCTGGAGGTATGTAACATCTGCTTGCTCCTTAGTCAGCAACTAAATAAAATAAGATAAAAGACAGTTCCTATTTGAAACTGATACAATGTGATTACTAAGAATTGTTTCCATGGCATTAAGGCTGGCACCTTCCTTCACTATCACTTCTGTCCATTCACTTTGTCTGACCCAGTGCTAAATAAGAACCCCTGTAGCTGTTAAAGGAGGCAACACTCTGGAGAGCTGTCACACACAGCTGCACCAAACAAAAGCAGCACAGTGGTAAGATACAGGTATGCTCATTGTCACTCCTCCACACATTGTCACAAAAAGTGGTCTCCAGCAGAGATGGAGAGATGTCCCCACACTACTAAGGACTAACTGCTTGCTGCCATTGCTTCCATTTAGCATTTGGGCCCACTCATTCCAAACTTCATTTTGAAAGATGGACTTTTTTTCCCCAGTAAGGACACATTTATCACTTCTATCTTACCTTATCCCCAGACAGAACCACAGTGAAAGTGGTTACTTACTCTCAAAGGTTAGATTCCTTTTATGTGTATGTTAATAAAGAAATAAGGGTAGCTCAAACAGCCAAGGAATGCTAACACTGTTAACAGAATGAGAAGGTTTGGGTCTTTTTTCACTTTAGGGTAGCTTCTACTTAGGTACTTAATCAGGCAGTTAATAGACTACCCAACTCTACACAGCTTGTGCATACTTTTTTCCCCAAGGTTTCACTCAATTTGAGTGAAACTCAAGCTGCCTGTCACCATTTTTTCCCCCTTGAGAACTTATCCCCTTCTCTTAATAAAAGTAAATGGTACTTTTCAATTTTCATATAACAAAGTTTGATTTTGAATCCTTGACTTTGAATATTCATCAAGTGTGTGTTTCTTTCTGTTTTTAGTACGGCATGGTGACTGATCAAAACTTCATCCTCCTAGCTTTCTTTTGTGGCCAGGACCATCATCACCCCAGAAGCATACTGTTACCACAAATGCCATATTAAATGCATGGAGCCAGCAAGTGATTTTTTGGCCCAGGAACTATATGCCAGCTTTTAATTATAACTTTATTTTGGAAGCTATTACATGACTTTTTAATAAACTGCTGTTCTGCTGGTACCCAAGCACACGCCGTACAGTGATTCCTGCATTAAAGAGAAAAGAAATAAAGAGAAATCCATCAGTCTAGGAAACATTAACTGAACAAATATATTTTTCCTCTTCAGCTATTGACCTATTTAGGACAGGAGTATGTATTCCAAGTTTTCAATACAGCTGTTCAACAGAAATTACCCAATATCTTGGTGGGGGCTGATCTGTACTCAAACAAAAGTAAAATCAAACCAGAAGCTCTTCTTGTTTGTAGAAGCTTCTAAACTTAATCATAACCTGTTCATAATAAGCTTGAATTGCCTTACTTCTAGAGGGTGAGAAAACAGAAAACAAAGCTAATGAAACACGTGGTCTACTCACCTCCTCACTGTGGCATTTAACAGCAGCCATGGGTTATAAAGATTAAATTCCTGAGGTGGAGTGAAAAAAGCATTAAGCAATAAGCTTCCTAGGAACAGGAGTCGAATGGGTCAGAAGGATTGTTCAAATACTCAAGTTCAGCAAAATTCTACCACCTTAAAAAAAAGTGTGTCAGAAAGTGTTTACAACAAGAAAACAAAAGGTGACATATCTTGTCATAGAATTGTTTAGATTGAAAAGATCAAGTCCAACCATTAACCTTAGCATGGCTATGTTCGTTACTAACCCATGTCTCTAAGCACCAAGGACATTGTTTCTGAACACTTCCAGGGATAGTGACTCCACCATTTTTCTGGGCAGCCTGTTCCAGTGCTTGACAAGCCTTTCAGAGAAGAATTTTCCCTAGTATCCCAACTAAACCTGGTGCAGAACATAAGGCCATCTCCTCTTGTACCATCATTTGTTGCCTGGGAGAACAGACTGACACACACCAGGCCACCCCCTCCTTTCAGGTGGTTGCAGAGAGTGATGAGGTCTCCCCTGAGCCTCCTCTCCAGGCTAAACACCCCCAGCTCCTTCAGCTGCTCCTCACAGCACTTGTGCTCCAGCCCCTCCATGTCTTTCTTGCAGTGAGGGGCCAAGAACTGAACACAGGATTGGAGCTGTGGCCTCAGCAGTGCCAAGCGCAGGAGGATGATCACTGCCTGGTCCTGCTGGCAACACTACTAGTGATACAAATGCACCTGTTTAAGCCATGAGTAGCTAGTTTCTCCAGGAGGACACTGTGGGAGAACATGTCAAAGGCTTTACAATAGTCAAGTGGGAAACATACACTTCTCTCATTTACTGAGATTGTCACGTTGTCACAGGTTGGTCAAGCAGGACATGCCCTTTCACAATCCCTGCTGGCTAAGCTTGATACCTTGGTTGTCCTGTACATGCCACATGACAGCACTTAAGATGATTTGCTCCATGACCTTCCCTGATATTGAGGTCATGCTGACAGGCCTGTAGTTCCTTGGATCTTCTTTCTGACCCTTCTTGCAGGCATGTGTCCCATTTGCTGACCTCCAGTCAACCAGGACCTCCCTGGTTAGCCAGGACTGGTGGTAAATGATTGAAAGTACCTCAGCCAGTTCTTCCACCAGCTCTTTCAGTATCCTTGGGTGGGATCCTATCCAGCCCCACAGACTTGCAGCTCTAAGTGACACAGCAGGTCACAGATCATACTACTGCACGTGCTGCATGACAGCTACTCCCACAAGGGTCCTGTGGTGGCAGTATGTAACTGGCAGTCTCCTGCCACCTGATGAACATTCAACATTGAGCTCAGAAGAAATGATCCTGACCTGAACTAAAATGAGTTGTCCCATTACAGCAGTAAGCCTCGTGCCTTACGTTCCCCTCAACTCTTCCCCATCACACCTCCATCCTCCTTTTAAGGAACCTACCAGCCTGGTTGAGTGGAGATGGCATGTCACAGCTGTGCTGGAGCTCCATGGACACTGTCGCAGTGAGTAACCAGATTCTTCCAGAGCTGCTGCAAGCATCAACTCTGTATCACGCCCCTCCCCAAACCCAGGTGCCCATTTCCATGAGAATCCATACCAGTCAATGACTGTGATACTTTAACCATCCATCAGTGTCTGGAGACAGCAGCCACAGTGCTGGAAGGTACTTAATGAGAAGGAAGAAACAGCCTGACAGCACAATCACAGCAGTTAGTCCCAAAACGACGTAATTTATTGCTGGCAATTTTTGCACATAGATAGTTCTTTGTACTTAGAAACTCGAAAAAGTCTTAGGGAATTTTTTTTATAGAGCATAAGGCATTTACACTCTATGGTACTGACAGATACTTTTAATTTCTTGTTAAGAATCTACAACATGCTGCTTCTGCTGAGACATTTCAGGTATAACCAGTAACATAACTGAGCTGACATGAATGACTGAATTATTTCCACTGTCCTCATGAGTAGTGGAGTGGAAATAACTAATGAATTACCACTGACATCAAAGGGGNGGGGAGGCAACTAAAGCTGTATTCCTGAACCTTATTTCAATTTTTTAAAAAATGATGCTATAAATGCAATCATGATTCAAAATGCAGTTATGTTAGGAACATGTAGATGAAGGGAGTGTAGCTGAATTTGGATTTCTTCTGGTGAGGAACACGCATAAACTCTGATCCACTCCACCTTATTTCAGTCTTCCCTCACAATCCACAAGAAATAAGTAGGTAACTGATTTGACAGAAACAGAGACACACGCAAGTGCAAAGAAACTTCTGGATCAGAAAGAGGTTCCTGAACCAAGCAATCTAAGGCATAGCTCTTTCCCTTCTCCTGCTGTGTTCATCCCAGGGAGAATGCTGAAGGAAAAACAAGTTAATTCTAGTAAAAGAATGAGGTCATATACATAAGTTTATACCACAGCTGTACAAAGTACAGACTAACAGAAAATCATGTCTTGCACGTGGACTTGAACCTTCTTCCAGACCAGACTTTTCTTTCTTTACAGAACAGATAATCTAGACTTGATTTAATTTTACGGTGTTTAAATGTAGGTCAGCTTCTTAACCTGCTGTGTAGAAAACCAAGTCACACCTTGAACGCATTTGTATTCTACACTCTAATCATATTAACACATCTTTAAATTGGGAGTAAAAAATAATTTGAAACAGCATCTACAGTGCTGATCCCCAAAAATCATGGCTAAATTCAACCACCCAAATAATAGTCTGGGAGTATAATTATTTCAAATCCAATTTTGATTTTAGTTTGTACTATTACATGTGATTATTCGATTATATAATCACTTAGGCTAAATTAAGGACATAACTGCTGTTTAACCAGAAAAGAAACAGAGCACAGGTACCCAGGAGGCTCAGACTGTTTCCCAATTCACAAAGCCATTCCTAGCACTGTGTTACATTACACCATGATCCAGGTTTATAATGTGCACTGTGAAGAAATTCTAGACAAACCCCACAATACAATACCTCCTTTTACATCTTCTCCCTCCACACTTCCAATCCAGGATCACGGCCCTAACTTCAGCAAGAACAATTCTGCACTATATGAATTCTAGGAAGAACAGTTCTACATATTAGCCAATGAGGTTTTTGTTTCTCCTATAATATAGGAGAACGACAGGAAATGATCTCTCAGGCAAATATGTACCACAAGGATCACAGCATTATTGTTTTATTGTTTGCACAATGGTAAGTTGCACATAATGACAAACAGTACACATTTAGAACTAGTTTCACAAATTAATACACTATAAGAGTCCAGTGGTTTAACATATTAACTATTAAAAAAAGCAGTAACAAAGGAATACAAACATTACAGTTTTGACTGCAGCCCAATAAAAGTTTAAAAACAGGTTGAAATCAAAATAAACCGTAAGCTTTATTTTTCTATGACATTAAAAAAAACACATATCCCTTCCTAAGAGACTGCTCACAAAGATGCAATAACATACAAGTACAAAAGTGAAGAATTCTGTGCTCAGTTTCCCTTAATTTTATCAGATTAAGTGATAAACCAAACATTTGTCAAAGAGTAATCACTGCTGAATGCAGACACTTCCAAAACATACAAAATGGTAGTAACACTTTAACAATAGAAAGCAAATGACAAAACCTCTACATAAAATCAACTTGGCTCCAAAGTTTCATGCTCACACATCAATCTGGTATCATTTTTTGCAAAGAATCAATTGATCTATTATTTCCTTCTTAAGATATTTTCCTGGATATTCCTAGTGCACACCAAATTGTAGATGCAGAAACAACAAGCTACGATGTTACGGTATGTAAGATTCATAAATCACTGCTGCAGTAGTCTTAACCTTCAATTTACATAATTTTCCTCCTCTGTTCTTGAGCAGCAAGTTCTGTACTACACCTTGTTTGAAAGCAGATGCCTAACTGCTTTTAAGGCAGTGCTGATGAGAAGCTCATGAATCAAAGTGGGTTCGTAGTAATTAATTCAGGTTTTCATTAGGACAGTGCATCCTATCTCCCTCAAACGCAGGGAAAAGCTCATCCAGCCTGTCAACTCCTGTTTGCACACAGACCTTGTTGCATCCTGAGCTTTCAGCTGAAATCCTGCAGTGCCCCACTCTTCAGCTCAGGAGAAAAAAAAAAAAAAATCAAACAGTTTGGGAACATTACCTATTAAACATCTGTGTTGAAATCTCAGATTCTTCTTTAGAGTTGGCTGCTAAATGGGCCAAGAAAAAGGTCAAAAAAACCAAAACAAAACCAAAACAGCTACTAACCACCATCTACCAGGCTTTATGAAATGGTAAACATTGTATTTCAGCTGGTTTTAAACAACAAAACACAGAAGCAATGATGACACAGCCTGGGACCCACTATTTGAAATTCCTAGGAACATCAAGATACGGGACCACAGGGCAACATGGAGAAACAGAACACACAAGGAAAAGGAGATCTGTCTATGGGGTAAGGTATGCACATCTGTGTTTTATACATATATATATATACACATACATACACACAGATGTGTGCACTGTACTGTATATATTTACATCCATATACACAAAAACACCCTGAAGTAGATTTAAAGGCCATATCCAGGAACAGAAGATATGAACTCTAGTATTTGTACTAGAATATATTTTATCTGTACAAAAAAAACAAATATGCATATATTCATATGGTATAAAGCTTATTAACAAAAAATATTCTGCTACTAACATTAGGTTAAATAGATGATTTTACAAGATTCTTCAATAATAATGCAGTATAGAACATTTCTAAAACTAGGGCCCAAAATAAAAATACATAAACGGGTTTCTATTCACAAGAAAATAGCTGTTCAATATGATTTCACTAGGGAAAAGTAGCAAAATTTTTATAAATCTCCTGGGATGCAATTTAGTTAATGTATCAATCTAGAAAAATAGACTTTTCAGATGAAGAAAGTTGATGCGCTTCCCCCTCCCTAAAAGGAATGCCTATCTTTTCCCTCGTTTGTTTCCAGCTGGAGGTTTCTTCAGCTGAAGAAGTTGCCCTCCTGTCCCAAAGCCTGCAGATGCAGGATTAGACACCCCGAACGTCAGGCCAGCTGATGCTGTGATGCCAGGATTGCTGAAGTTAAACCCAGATGTAGTCGAGCTCCCAAAGCCTTATGGGGGAGGGAAAAATATTTTAAAATATCAGTTATATCAGGATTGTACATTTGTTCTCTTTTAAGTTATTACCACCAGACACTTTATTACCAGCAGTTATAACACTCTATACCAACCTGGATCAACAATGGTAAATCACGCTGATAGAGCACTTGCACTTAACATGGCAACTCGGATAATGCAGCACTAACAGAGACTACCTCACTGAGTACAAACAATTCTATCCTAAATCACAAGTCTGTCATACCATTATCCATACAGGAGCAGCACACAAACTCCCACTGAAATTGTACAACAGAAGAACTGTAATTCCTCAAGTTCTCAGCATAAACATGCAATGCACTCCTAAGGTGGGAGGGAAGGCAGCAGGTACAGGTGGACCATGGACCGACCACTCACTTCATTCACAGCAGAGAAATGGCAAAGCTGGAGTTGGAGTGCTCAGCCTTCTTCCTACTGACTTGGCTACCTTGGCCCACCTTTTATAACATACGTGGCACAGACCAACCTTAAATGTGAGGCAGAAATGGCTCAAAAAATCCTTGCCAGACTGTTTGGATTTAAAAACATCCTTTATGACAAACCAAAAAACAGCATTGGAAACAAAGCTTTGGGAAAATTGCATGACTGGCTGAGTAAACTGTGCTATTTTAACTCTTCTACCCTCTTCCATCAAGGTAAACAAACTGAACATTTGGTGCTATGAAATGAAACAAGATCAATTGAAAAAAGTTCCCCTACAGTTTCCAGCAACAGTAACACTAACTCATCTCTCTTTTATAAATTTGTATCAGTTATGGGTAATCAACTTAGATAATAATTGTAACTATTAAAGAATGCTAGAAATTTCTCAAAGATTACTTAATAAGAAGCAGAACTTCATAAGTTCACTTTTTGTTGTCTCAAGAGACCACAAAATAACAAGTAAGACACGAGCAAGTTCAGATTTTAACAAAGAGCTTCATACAAGTTGTATATGAAAACCTGCAAACAATTAAGATAATAAGAAAAATAGGACTGGTTCACAATCAAGAAAGTATATTCTCAATATGCGTTATTTATATTGCTTCATTAGTTCTCTAGCAGACAGTTGAAACAATCCTTTGGTCATATCAGTACTTCAACTCAATGCCTAAAATATTTTTGGAGTACAGAAATAAAAGCCCAACTGGTTGTCTCATCAGAATCCTGAAGTAGCCCTCACAAGCCTGATGTCTTCTGTTCTCACATTTGTATCTGACACTCTGCATTAAGAACTACTTCAAAACATAACATGAATCTCTTCCTCCTGCAATGTCTGGACTTGGGTTACATACATGATCTTGTCAGGAAAATTCATTATCAACATTCCAGTAACTCAGAGTCCTATAGCATGCAGTTGCCTGCATAGAACTCATTGTTGGTGTAATGGCTGTGCAGATCTAGTGTGACTAATGATACTGACTAATACTGTTCATTTGGGTCTCGTTTAAATTTTGTGGGCTACTGTGTCTCTCATCCTAGGAAGTAAGGGATGAAACACATGCAAGTGTTACTCCATTTCCCTGATAACTCTGTATCCCAGCTAAGATGTATCAGGGAGTCTTAAGAATGAAAAATTACCTTTTTACTTCATGTTTGCCAGATAACAGGCAAGCACTGCTTCTCATAGAAAACATAATGAATGCCATTCATAATGAAGTTGCATGTGATGTATAGTGTCAGGAGCTCAGTAGGCAAGAGTAAAGTATTCATAAATTACCTCCACTGCTGCTTCTAGATGCAGAGATTATTTTGAAGTATGCAGGGAAGGCAGCCGACACTTTGAGTAATATTACAGTAAGAGATGCACAAACTATGGGATAGAAGACTGAGAACATGCTTGTTAATTTAGATACAACTTGGAAAGTAATAGCTGTTAGAAGTGACATTAAGGGCAGCCATAAAAGTATAGAAAGGCAGACATGAAATTCATCTATATGGTTTTCTCCTGTCATGGCAGCATAACAAGGCAAAGGTACCAAGTTTCGTTAGAAGTAAACCAAACCCTAAAGCTGAACATTCCAATGAAAAGTCTTCAAGATAAAAAACTTAAGGTATACATTGAGTCTTATTCCTGTTGCAAGAAAAGACAATCCGTCACAGAATAGCTCAGTTGAGATGGAAGTCTCACAAAGTCTTCAACCATAGGTACAATGTGATCAACAATGTTCTTGCAGAAATTAGTATTCTTAATGTGCGAATGGTGATTTTCAGGAAATAAATGACAACCTGCCCTTCAAGGACACATCTCCCTGAATGGTGTTATGATCACACTTCATTCACTGGGCTTGTGCATCTCTGCTTCTGTCAGCCTTTAGCTCAGTGAGCTAAAAGCTAAAAGGTGAGTGCACACCTTGCCATTAACAGCACTTTTTGGGTAATTTTAATACCACTGGGAGAAACAGCAGTACAGATGGCAATCCATTCCTGCTTTCATCTCCCACACCACAATGGGTGCTCTAGATCAAAAACTATTTCAAGAACAGCTTTGACCGATTCATTACAGCCTATCTAAAAGCTAGTCTTAGGTTATATTAAGGTCTGTTTTTCAGCAGTATGAGTGCATCCAGCCATGACCCCATTTGATTATCTCATTTACTGAGGCTGCAATTCTTCAATAAAAATAAGTTTCCAACAAGAATTTTTAACTCAGTTCTTCAAAATATATTTAGTATCTGTTTTCACAAAAATTGTGTTTGTACACTCCCCTTCCTCTTAATATTTTATTAAACTGTTAAATACGTTCAGTGGTGACTTTTTTTCTTTTTCCCATTACTTTGAGAGTCTTAATGTCCTTGACAATAGCCCACTAACATCAGCCTTTTTGGTTGCTATTAAATGAGTAAGAGTAGGAATTAAATGGGGCTTGTTTTGGAGTTAGCTTTCCAGTTTCTCTGTGTGTTTCAGAGGGATGCCTGAGACACTGTTCATTCTCGCAACTGCGTCCACTAAAGAAACTGCAAGGAAACTGAAGATGCTCTGCTTTTCATCTACTGATGAACACAACAACCATTCCTGGACCAAGCCAAATTTATTATTAGAAGGTGCTCAAAGACTATTAGAGGACTCAAAATTTTCTCCTCAAACACACAAACTGAAACTGAGAAGAGCAGTAATACCACTACAAATACCACGTACACATCTTTTAAAGCAATTAAACCTAACTCATAAAAATCAAATACTCGACACAACCAATTTTGGAATCTATAATTTTAGATTGAAGATAAGATCAAACTGATGGAAAATCTGTGGAAGAAAGCTGGGGCAGCCTGAGCAGCCTAAGCAGCCTGGAATAGTGTGTGTTGGAACACACACTTACCTAGTGTTCCCAGACATGTTAGTCTGGGAAAATACTTAACTGCTCATACCTAAACCCAAGCAGAAACAACCGTGAATTCCATAATCCATATCTAGCCCACTTTCCTAGCTTCTTCAAAGAAACAGATTCAGAAACAAGATGCAACCATTATACTATAACATAAACCAGAATATGCTTTCACGATCCTGTCAACGATACCTAAGAAACAGGACACAGTAATTTTTTAAAAAATATATATAACCTAGCTAGCCTCAGGTATCATTCAAACCCATTTATACGCCCTCAATTAAAGATCATATGCAATCCAGATGCTATATGCCACAAGGTTTTGGATATAAAAGGTAAAAGTGTGTTTCTGGGCCACCAAATTTTTAATAGCGGTTTCTATTCCATAATCCCAGTCTAGATAAGGATTTCATGACCACTTGATTTTCTAAGCACAAAATGACAGAAATTACATTTCATCTGTTTTCATTCAGCGACTTTCTGTAGCTGAGACTCTTTTGAGATAACTGACAATCTCTGTTTTATTGGGTGAAATCCCCTCCCTCATTTGCAAAAGAGACTGATGGCACTGACTCCGTGACGAAGCCTGGTCCGAGGGAAATGTTGCCTCTGCACACCACCAACATAGCTAGGACAGACTTGCTATCTACTTTGGCTTGATACTTCCTTAGCGACAGACAACTGATCCGTACAAGTAGATTTCTAATTTCATTTTTCGTATATTAAAAGCTAAATTATTAACTTTGTAATCCGGCAGCTTTAAATGCTGCGTATTATTTAATATAGACTCAGGAATAATAGGCCACAAGATAAAAACATAAGCAGTGTAAGCCTTCCAATTGTTTCACATATTAAGAACTAAGTAAAAGAAGGTTGACGCTTACAGATACTATAAAGAGTTCCATCAAGAACTCGCTAGGCTGTTAACATTCATGAACGCTACACAACTTAGTGAGCCATTTCTACCTTGTGATGAAAAGCTTCAAGTACTTTACAGGCCTAAAATCTCATCACTAACTAAGGAGAATCCAGAATAAAAATCATAGCACTTCCTAGTAAATACCAGCAAAATGCTGTTTTGTTTCAATAGCAGTTGATGAAACATTTTTCTTGAGACATGATCCTCCTTCAGTGTGCCACTGAAAAGATTGCAAGACAGATTATAGAACCTATTTGCTTAGTAATAGCTTAGTTAGCTGTTACTCCTATTCAAAAGGTAAACAGAGATGCCAGCTCTCTATTTCAGACTTCTGAGTTAAGGTGCAATGGCAACCATATTTTAATTTTATCACCCCCTCAAAAATGAAACCAAAATAGCTAAATGAGTACTGTGTAGTTCAATCGCCACAAAAATGTTTTCAAAAGTAGTTAATATAATGAATTAGGAATACATACAGAGATACAATACATATAACTTACTATTCAAATAGAGCAAGCATTTATACGTTTTTAAGGAAATCTCTGGGCTTCCAGAAAATAATTTTAACTTTATTTGTAAATACAGTAAGTCAAATGACTAGTATATTTGTCACTAATTTATACACTAACTTCAATCAGTAACTGATACCAATGCATTCAAGTGACAACTGCTCTTCTGTCTATGAGGCTGCATCTATCTCCTGCTTCTACTCCTAACTAGACAGACATCATGAAATGGGAAACATTAATGCTCACTCAACACTGTCTACATAGGAGACTTTTAACAGAACCCAAAAACTTACCTGAAAATATGTCTCTAGCAAGTAAATAGTTATGTTAATAGTGATATACGCATGAAACTTTAAACAATCAATTTCTTGGAGTGAGCACAGCAGTTTAATTATAAGACGTGCTTTAAGATAAAATTGGTTTTTTAATTCAAAACAAACAAACCAACCTGCACTTAGACTTCCTGATGGTTTACTTGTAGTTCCAAACCCAAATGATGAAGCTCCTGTGGCACTACTTCCAAAGGCAGAGCTACTTCCAAACCCTAGTAGAATAATAGTAAAGACATACAACAAAAAAAAATTACAGACACAGCAATTAAAGACACATAGGTTTTTGGTGAGTATTCTAAACCCAAACATAATTCTAAGCATTATTTGGTAAACAAATATTCATAATATTATTGCCTGAAGAGTACTGATTCTTGATACAGCATTGTGTTAAGAAAACAGGGCAAACTGGAAAACATTCGGAAAAATACTACCTTCAAAATCCAAAACTGAGTAAAGGAAAAGTTATAAAAACAGGTGGTGTTATAAAAACAGGTATCAGAGTTTAAGAAATTTCTATTGAATCGCTGTTAAATTGGCAGGAAATGGTAACCAAACTAAGAAATTACATATACAAGTTATATGACTTTTATTACACAAAGTCACAATCTTCATCTACAACTCTAGAAAAAAAGAATTATGCTTAAAACAGAGTAAGCATTTTCTTCAGTTTACACTTGGCTTATTTTAGAGTCATTCCCCTCCCAGGTTATTAGGGATCAACTTTATCTAGGAGACTACAAAATAGATTAAATAGAGAATAGAAACAAATTTCACAATATTTAATGTGAAAAATCATCATAGGAGGGCAGACATAAATTTATAGCTGTGACAAAATTTAATTCTGTTGATTTCGTAATTCACATTCAGAATTCCATAATACACATTTTTAAGGTTTCAAATTGTGTTATTAATATGAGGCCACTTTGAAGGGAAAAGTAAATTAATATTTGCAGTTTGAAACAGAGGCCAGACAACAGAAACCGTAAGAAAACTATATACTCTGATTTTGGCTGTCTCAGGTTTTAAAAAAGAAAACAGCATTTGTATTTATGTTTGAGGAAATCATGCTCCCATTTTAAGTTTCAAGTGTCAGGAAAAATCCTTTTATTTACTGCAAACTGAGCCTTTACCATTCCTTTACAGAAATATTTCTGAGATTTTAAAACCCACAGGGACTGAATGCACTATCTGGAGCAGTGTTCCCAAGTTTTCTGAGATTTTTAAATCAAAGGGCTATTAGGGGTAGGTAATGGCAAGTATAATTTCTGCGTAAGACAATTCATTTAAATGACACACTCTTTTGTCCTATCTAGGTTGAAATTCAAAACCAATGATCAGGCGAGGTGTCTGTAAATATTTAATGAAGCATAGGATCTATGCTAATAATCTATATACTTAAATGCAAAAGCCTCTGCTTATCACTGACAAAGTACACAGAACATTAATCAAGGAAAGAGAGCAAATTTCCCCAATTAATATGGCACTTCCAGAGCATACACTAGAAACTGTCCTGTTCAAAAACCCAAATCCCTAAGATTAAAAACCCAAACAAACTTAAGTAATCATTCAGCCAATTTGTTTCCAAGAACACACCTACATGCTATTTTGCAGGTATGTATTTATTCTTCTATATTTGCTTCTATCAGATAGTCTTATGGATTTGTTAAAAGACATTTTGCAAATTAATAATGCAAGCAAATACCTTCCTAGGCAGAGAGCTAGGAAAAAAAAGAGAATACAAGTCAGGTTTTTCGGACAAAACTAAAAGCAGTTAGAATGTTCATTTATTTACATTGGTAAGACTGATGAACATCTTTAGTCTACAACCTTTTCAGCAGAAATGGAAGAATTTTATGGTTTTTTTTTTTAAGGCATTTAAAACTCTGCAGGAAAAACTGGTAATTCTGAAGAAATTTCCTTTTAGCCCGTTATTTTCACTTTTTTCTTGTTTAGGTATACAGATTTTCTTTTATCTGAAAACACTTAAAATCTGATGAGAAGGGACACTGGTAGATTTAAAGGTATTATCAAGGTGATAATTTAAGGTAAAACTCATGCAATGTTCAGGTTACATCATCTTCCCAATACTGAGTGACAATTATTTTAAATACATTACAACACTGACTCATATGTGAAGCACATAGGTAAAATGCAGGAATGGGGACTGAGGCTGCAGAGAAGCGAGGATGTAACAAGAAAAACCACATTATGTTTGTGCTCAGCAGATGTAACAATTTTCTTTGCAGATCTTATAAAAGCTTCAGAAGACATTAGTATCTGTAGGAACCTCAACCTATATAGACAGGTAATTTACATGCCGATTAGATTCTACTAATCACTTAAATTCTACCTGTAGCTCTAGTGCTGAGAACACATTACATTTAAAATAAAAGGTCTACATTAATTCTTATTTATTTTTTTCTATATCACCTACTTTTTCAAAGTCACGTGTCCTCCTGGAACACAGTCCCCACCAGCACTATTAGCATTTTTACATATTTTTCCCTCACTTTCACATGTTGCTTTTTCAGCTGGGGGGAGAGATTTTTTCCCCACCTCAGCTCTGAGGCACGGAGTGACTGCTAAAGCAAATAGATTTCAGGATCACAGAACTGCAGTAACTTTTAAACATTTATTCTCATCTTAATACAAGCAGAAATAGGTCCCTATAGTTAAAATGTGAAAAATTTCCACACATTACCTATGGTGTGATCTAATGTCTCAGGTGCCTAACTTTCATATAGGTAAAATTCAATCAAGTTGTAGTTCCAACACTTGATGTCCTTCCCTAGCTTTTAAAGCACAATTTCTCTGTGATTACCTAATCCTGTTCATCTTGGGGTTTCACTACAATTCACTACAATTTCTTAGCCCTAGCAACTCCTCCTGCAAGATAGGAAGAAGCCTGGAAAGGACAGACCTGCCAAATTTTAAGGTCTTTCCCTGAAACAGATCATCCTCTGAGTGGAATTAATGGTTTGCAAGAGATTCAGCTGTGCGGTATAATAATTCAATGAAAGATTAGAAAAGTTAAAGTGTACCTCCAAGGCTTGAAGAACCTAAGCCACTTGATTGCAAGCCAGTGCCAATACCTGAGCCGAATGGCGTTCCAAAACTAACTCCCAGAGATGGCTGTGGCCCTGGTACAAAAAAAATGAGAACAAACTTGCCTTACTCTTTGATAGTAAAGAGGTCCTTTATTTACTTATTCAAGTATTTGATAATGTGAACATCATTGCTTTCAACAAGTCCCATTAAGACCCCAGATTTTACCTCATCAAAATTTCTCACTTATCTGTCTGCCTCTACACTGACTTGGCAAAAATCTAAGAAAGTACTGATCGTAGTAAGGTGAAACTAACCAAAACTAATAGCATAAAATCACAATTTAGTATTTTTAAAAGTTAACCAGTCTCACCTTAAACTTTAAAATGTTAACCAAAACCTTGAGAGAACTCATAGGTAACAACATTTTGCCGCCTGCATTAATGGGATCAGAATAAGGGAGAACTTTCAAATTAAAAACATAAGAACTGACACTAATGTAACTAAAACTGTATTACCTAAAATTAATTTAATAAATAGGATTCTTCAAAACTACTGAAGTATTCCATCCAAATTTAAACAGAACACTAAGATAAAAAACAAGACAATGACTTTATTTTATTAAATTTATTGTTCATTTTTAAGCAAGTCAATTACACAGTAACATGACAATTCATTTTTTTTCCACACAAGTGATAACTGAGTTCTGTTAAGCTCTGCTACATAACACCATTCAATAAGGTAAACTAGTCAAACCACCTGTTTAAATAACCATTTACAAAAGGCACAGTTCTGTGTACCTTTATGAATTAGATACATTCGAAATTTCAGAGTTTGTTCATAATTTATAAAAGTTGACAGTACTTTCCCTGCATATTCACATTAAAATGCAGGACTGTCAAAAAACAATTTCAGTCTGCCAAGATGAAATTCACAGTCTCAGTTCCTTTTTTTACCTTAACCTTGGGGAATAAAGAATCAACTTGCTAGCCCATCACTAACACATTTTAAAATAATTAATTCTGATAAATAATATATTTTGACAGTTTTCACAGTACAATCTTCTATTCCTGTCTTTTTCAAACAGTTTTCAGTGCACTATTTTAAAAGCCAAACCATTAAAGATAAAATACAGTGCCAAACTCTTAATCCACAGACATCTGCACCTCTGTTCAAGACGGCCTTCTCCATCTTTGAACATACTTGACATCCTCTATCTGTGAAAGTGATGATTTATTCAAATATTACTACAAAGCTCAGATGATTTTGACCTTTTTCCTAAACCACTATCACATCTGGGCTATGTTCATTCAAAATTTCCTGTTACTAATATTTAGATAGAGTTTGAAAACATGAATATTTCAAGCTCTTAAAATAATTTTGGTACTTGAAGGTATTTTAAATGGAAAATCATTTTGAATCAAGTGAAAGGCACTGTATGTTGAAAAGTAACATCTTTTGCTAGGAACACAAAATTCTTAAGTGATCCAAGCTGAATAACATCTGTATACTCCAAGTAGTGTTAAAACTAAAGTTTAACGGCAACTAAAGTTGTTAACCTTCAGTCTCTGCTTAGCAGGGAATAGTTGGAAAACCCAAGCTATTTCTTCCACTTAAGAAAAAGAATATCAGATGTTGCAATTACAAATTTCCACAAATTTCAAACTAAAGTTGTTTACATCCAGTTTAAATACTGATACATCTACCTAGCAGCTCTTAAAAAATAAGAGAAAAAATTAACAATAAAAAAACCAAAACCCCCTACACAAGTCAGTGAGCTAATAAACTAAAAGAATCCAAAAACACATATCCAGTTCCTCCTCAAGTACACAGGTTTCTATCTCAGCAGGAGGCACTGTTAGTGGAAGACCTTATAAACAAAACACTACAGTCCTCCAGGCCAAGCTTTTTATCAAATGCAACATGCTTTTTTTAGAGTCAGTATAAAACATTATACTAAAACACCTCAGATCATATAAAACAGGATCTTATGCCTTAGGCTAACAAACTTTTAATTGAGCAACAGCATATGATATTGGTTGATTTTGTACCATAATGTTCTGAAGGTATCATCACTGCCTACAGTTCTTGTAAATAAACATAATCTTCAATAGCAAAAGACTAGTAAGACTCTTTGACGCCAAGAGTATTAGCAAGAAAAAAAATGGCACTTCCGGCTATTACAGGTATGAGACAAATTCTTTATAACAAGTATTTTAACATTTTAAAACTTGATGTATTTGCCCTGTAGAGCACTTCAGTTTAATGAATAGGACCCATTACAGAGAGCCAGACAGGTCAGACAGATTTCCTACTGATGTTCTGCAATTTTTAAAATTACATCTGATCTAAACAGTGAGTAAATTTAGCATCACAATTTAGATCTGATTCTGACAAAGTAATACACTGGTTAATTTTAACCAGGGTCAGTATCAAACCACACAAAAAATTTAAGTGCTATAAAGATTTCAGTATCCTTTCCCATTACAACTTCAATCTCATACTAAGTTAAGTCAAAACAAAGTGTGCTAACAGCTTTGACTAACTTTGTACTTCACCAGTTAAGGGGAGAGTGAGTTTCTTAGCGGTTATTTCTATATGAGAAAAGGTGAGCTTAAAGAAAAGCATTTCTTTAAGACAATTTAGTCTTACCCAAAAAACATCAGTTGCAATCTCATGCATTTACAGGTCTCAGTGCACTAGGTTTTAATTTCCTTTGAAATCTTATAATGCGATCCCATTAATAATAATAGGTAGATTAGCCACCACCATTTTGACTTCCACACTGTTCAGGATTGCTCAGGAAGGGTGCAGATGAGGCAGTGTTTAAAACTCTATCTGCGACTGCAGAAAAGCCTCAGACCTGCAGACCAGCCTCACTACTACCAAAAGAGCTGTGCTCAGAATCAAAGTGCCAGACTAGGAAGAAAGGTTGTGTACAGCCAAAACTTAAGCATAATTTCAGTAATTCTAGCTTTAAAAAAACCGCACAAGAATTGTGCTTTAATGTGCACACCACAGTCCTGATGTAGTAACCATCCATCCCAGGTGAGCAGTGGAGTGCATTTTTGCTCCCTTTCTTCCATACGGCCAGGACTGACTGCCTTTATTTATTTCAATAGAAGCCAGAAAGGTCTTGGCATACAGAGAGAACACAGGGTGCATATCTACACCCTGAAACTGGGGAAACATTCCCTGATCCCACAGCTTAGATGTAGCTACTAAACTTTTGACTTCTGAAAATAAATGTAAAATAAATTATTATTTATCTTTTCTAGAGAAAAAAAAGAAAAAAACAGTAACTAACTTTAAGTTAATCTTACTAAATACTTAACCATGTAAACATAAAATATTTTTAAAAAGAGACTAAACATCCTGATCTCTCAATACTATATATTACATTTTTCATCAAAAACTTCATAAAGGCCAGACTAATTTTCTTGTTTAATTCTCATTTTCAAAAACAGCAACAGCAGATCAGTTATTACACAGACATCCCTTATCCCTCCATTTACATACACCTCTTCTCACAGCCTTTTTTCTCAGAACTTTTTTACCCTCCCTCATCTATCCCACCCCTCAGGATCCAGATCTTGCAAAGAAATGTGTGATTTTAACTTCTAGCAGATAGTACATCCAATTCATAACAACACAATACAAAACTAAAATATGCAGCATTTGCATTACTATAGCAAACGGCCACCTGAAAACTCAAACAACGAAAAGGAAATGAAGAGGAAGCAGTTCTTAAAGATTCCTGCAAAACTGAAAGGACAGATTCTTCTACTCCAAAACAAAAAGTGGTAGGCCTTAATCTGAAACTAAGAAAAAGTCAAGCACTGAAATCAGTAATTTAGGAAAGCTATGAAACGTTCCCATCTAACAAGCTTTTAGGATTTCAAGATATCATTGAAATAGTTTAGGCCTGACTAATTCTACTTTTGATCTAGAGAGAATTCCAAGTACCTTTTTCATTCATCTAACCCTAAAGAGCTTCAAGTATTCTTAAAGTGCCACTCAGAACTTCAATCTATTTCTATTTCTTCAGGTCCTCCAGTGAGTTGCACAGAGGGCAAAAGTATTCCAACTGAGTAAGTAGTGAAAAGATTGTTGTCTACTTCTGTTGGCATGTTTGATGTAAGTTAATGGCTTTGTCTGTCTGCATCATGCTTGTAGTTGGCACAATTTTGGGTTTTGAAATACTCTATCAAAACAGCCACAAAAAAAGAGACAAATCCCAAACCAACTTTCATGCACTCCCATTTGTTCCTTTCACTACAAGATGTTACAAAATATTTCAAGGTATAGAGTCACGTTACCTCAGTTGTGTTGGTACAGGCCAATTCTGCACTTTATGACCCCCCCCGCCTTTGTTCCTATTACTAAGAGAATATTCACAAAGTCACGCCATAAGTGGCATAAGTTTACTGAAGTTATTAGCAGTTCCCTTGAATCTGGACTAGGAAGTTCAGGAATTTCAAATCCCTCACCTCAATTCATGAAAATGCAGGAATGATTTTAAATGTGACATCCCAAGTGTATGACTTTAACGAACAACTAATACTGTAATGACCATGGAGAATCTTTAAAAAACAAATGTAAGATAAGGAAAAGGATGAAGAATAAATTACTTTGGCAACATTAGGCTGCACAAGCAGTGTGCAACAATACTACTGTCTGTATTAAAACCTCTGAAGAGTAACATTACATTAACTCAAGCCTTCTGTTTAAAACTGAACTCTTTTGAAGATGCCACTTCAACAAAATTTCCATGGATTAACACAGCAACAACAGAAAGTCAGTCTATGACTGAAATTCCAAAAAATAGTATTTCAAAAAGATTGTGGGTTCTGTTCAAAGTAGTTTGGCATACTTATAATTTAAACTCATCTCCCTACTGTTTAGAAGGGTGAGGGTTGGAAGCATTATATTTCTCTTATGAAAAGGCAAGGACAGTCTAATAATGTGTCAAACTTAACATGGTTGCTGCATATGTCTCTAATTAGCATAATTCAAAATATCACTGCTGTTAAAAGACCAGAGAAAGCACCATCACTCTCAGTACACCTATGTGATTAACATCTTAGAAAATTAAAGGTAGAATAAAGCTATTGATACTTTTCATAATTTGCTGACATAGATATATATCCCTGTTCAAATAAAACTAAATGGAATTAAGCTTATTTCTGTTCCCTGATGACACATAATTCAGTTGTCTATATTCTGAAATCCCTCTCAGAGAGGGTTGGTTAGTATAACAACATCAATTAAGGTGCCTTAAATTATTTCCTTCGCCGTATGTGTCCATTCTTTATTTGCAGCAGGTCATGAATTTCCTGTATTTTGGTCTTCCTATTACTCACATGCACAGGCAGAAACCACTGACCCACTCTACTTTCTCTACTAATTATTCACAATAGCAGAATGGCCAGCAAAATGCTTCAATGTCATACAGACAAAGGAGTTGGCTACAACATAAGCCAGGCATTTGACTTCCTATTCTACAGAGATTTGTTTCACTGTCCTTCCCGTCCTACAGCCTTTTTCATTTTACAGTTCCAAAGTGCTATATAAAAATGCATTACTAATTTTACATAAGGAAAAGATAGTATGCATTTAGCTATTCTCTCCTCTCCAATTTAAAATAATTTACTGTAATGACAGTTTCTGGAAAGAGGCTATACTACATGTATTCAGAGAAATTATGTAAGAGTGAAGACTCACATTCCAAGGGGTAAGTTAGAACAATACAGTAAGTATCACTAATACAAGTAAATTCACAAGATTGAGTATCTGTTGTATAATTATTGCTAAGTCTACCCTGCATTTTTCTATTGGCTATGTATCAATAACTTCGCTCATCACAACGTTTAGAATTTTAGTCTAACACAAAGGAAGACCTCATTGAAAATGTTACACGAATTTACTATTGTCATAACACTAATAATCTATAACTTGAATGCACTCAGACCTGTAGCAGGCTGTTGCTGCTGAGTAAGTGTTGCAGCCATTGCAACAGCTGCTGCATTTGGTATGTTGCTGAAAGGGGTTGGTCCAGTAGTAATGCGTGGCGCGCTCTGCCACTTCTTAGCTTCTGTTCGTCTTGCCTCAAACACATCCATGGCATCTCCCAGAAAGCTTTTCCTGTAGCCAAGGTATTGGTCTTTGAGCATCTGAAGGGGATGGGAGGAAGCCATTTTAGTTCCATGTATCAGACATAAACCCTTAACTTAATAAGGAAAGAGACACTGAGTTATAAGTAACATTTCCTAAAAGAACAACGAAAACCCATAAAAAACCAAACCAACAAATACCACCATCAAAACAAATGAGAAGCTCCCTCCGAAACCCAAAAAAAACTTGTCAGGCTATGCGACAGAAAGAAACTGGTTTGTAACAGCTACAGCCAGAACATGTTCCATACTTAAATTCTGCAAAGTCATTGAGCATAACTGATACCACTCAGTATGTCAGTCTAAGTCTTTCAATGTTGGAGCAAATCACCACAATTCAATTTGTATCACTGTATTAGCTGATCCAAGAGGAAAAATAAAGCCACATTGCTAGCTTATAAAATAACACACTTTTTTCAGTGCTATCCTTTCTCCATGGAGTCTGCTTTTGCTCCCCCATCACCTTCACCTGCATTTCTTTCCTTCCTTTCACTCTTGCATTTCTTCTTACCACAAAGCTAAAGAAGCTACCAAAATTTTAGAATTAATTTGTTTCTGATGCATTTCATTAGCCATGTAACATAGTCCAAACGCAACAGATCATTCTGCCTTAGGGTAACAAGTAGCCCAAATCTGTTGTGTCATGATACACACCTTCCCTTGCTTCTGCCCCTTTCCCCCCTTAAAACTCCACCACCTTCTGTGGCAATAGCCCAGCCTGGCTTGTTCATCATGAGCAATTTCTGTCTGCCACAAATGAGGAAAGTGTGGATATCTTACATAATAAGAAAAGAATATAAAGCTTTAACTAGATAACTGATAATTATTTCCATCTTATAACAGAAAATCTTTAAATTATATAGATTTATTAAAGGCAACAATTTCCTGTTTATGGAAGGCATACTATGGTCCTGTGTTCCTGGCTAAGCTTACGCTTGTTTCCTCAAAGAGGAGTTCGCAGTCCAAAAATTCTGACTCAGGATTTGAACAACTGTAATCCCAGATCTACCAGCAACAACAGGAACCACACAAAGAATGCCCTCATTATCACACCAGAAGTGCTGTCTTTGGAGAGAAAAGACATTTGTAGAATTCTGATAGGATTTAATACAATGCCATACTGACTTCTTTAAGAGTTGACAAAAGCCAAATCACAGCTCTTAAGGCCATGCTATGCTGAGTGATTTAATAACATTACCTACTTGAATTGTGCCTAAGCACACTTTTACTTTTCATCAGGCAAAGAAATGAACTGTGATCACAGCTCTGCCTTCCACAAACCATATCACAACCATCAGATTAGGCAGTGACCACAGTTTCAAAACCGCTCTCCTCTTCTAGCATCTCATAGCTGATAAACTAAAACAGACGGTCATAATTCACTTAAACAGTACACTCATCTGTTTTTTGAAGCTTTATTTATAAAATGCCTTCCAAAATATCAGCATCCATATGCACGTACTAGATTAAATCTCAAAAAAATTTCTCAGAAGAAAAATCCTCAAACCACCCTCTTAATTTGGGCAATAGAATTCTACTCTAAACTGAAGAAAGGCCTTTCCTATTCAGTCACACTGACAAGGTACTGAAGATGGTATATCTTATAACTGCAAACTAATCCAGCTGTCCATACTTAAGAACAACAAAAATGTCCTTACAAAGACCACTGCACAAATTCAGGCTTTACTCAGATCTCAGAAGCCATGAGGCCTCAACACATCTGGGAAACCTCTTGGGTAATTCTGCTGAAAATATGGAGAAGCTGATACATTCTACACCTGGCACCAAAACTGAATTAACTAAGAGCAGCACAAATATCTGAGGGCAGGTATTTGTAAACAAGTGAGTATCTATGCTGACAGAAGCAATGCAATGCAAGGAATCGAGATCATACAAGACCCTCAGCATTCCTGAACTTTATTCAGAAAATGCGAAAAGTTTCAGATGTTTAGAGAACTAGCAATGCTGTGCAGACAAAGCTTAGAGAAGGAAAGCAGCAGAAGATTTAACAGAGCTATTTCCATAAGGAAGTCACTTAGTAGAAACAATTTCACACACTTGTACTGTTCTTCAAGTTGGTTTGTTCTGTTTTGGTTGTTTGTAAACAAGAAGGATTCTGATGTTTTCAAGAAAAATCATGGATTGGTGGACAGTGACATTTTGTCAACATATCCAGAACTGGAAATGGGAAAATGGAAATGGAATCAACCAGAGTCTGTGATAGAAAAAACAGGCATAATTAGGACCTTTGATACTTAAGCCTTGATACGTAGTCTTTTTCATTCTACAAATACTACTTACCATGAAAGCCAGGTTTAAAAACAATAAACTAACAGAACACAACTTTAACCAACATTCTTTGATATGCTGAAAAATCTTACATACGGAAACTTGCTTTTTTTCCTCCTGTTACCTATTTGAGCAAGAGCAGATTTAGATCAGCTTTGCTTGAGATCAAGAGGCCACTGGGCAAAAATCAAAATATACAAGCATGAGCTTGAAAACAGGCATTTAAAAAACTGAACAACAGTTAGAAGGAAAGGAGTTAGACAAAAAACATTTTGTAATTCAAATGATTGTGGTCAGTTGCTGTTATCCCTATTAGTAAATACTTTAAGTGCAACTTCAGTTGCACAGAAGCTACTTTTTTAATCAAAGCACTTCTGCAGGACAGTTCGAAAATTTTTAAAAGCAGTCAATTTAACAGAAGGACAAAAAAACCCCCAGAAAACTTGAAGATGACTCTTTACCGTCATACAGGAAATACACAGGAACACATCAAAACATACCTTTACATTTTCATGTATTGACTGAAGTTGTGCAGCTAAAGCTACAAATGTTTGATAGATTTTCTGCATAGCCATAGACAAATCTGTAAGATGCATATAAAATACTGGTAAATAACAATGTCTTTATCAGAAGAAAATACTTAGTGTTTATACCAAAGTAAGAAGCTCACCTAAAACCCATATAGCACACAAAACACAAAAATAATTGCATGACATTCAAGATTTGACCCAGCAATTGGGTGCCACAAATCATCCAAGGACTACGTTTGACAAGGCTTCAAACTTTACTTTGAAGGGTACTGTTTTCTCAGTTTTATTTTTATATACATGGTAAAGAGCTTCTTATGATTCTATTATTTAGCAAAGCCAAAGAATAAGATTTAAAGTAATTTTACCAGTGAGGTAAAAAATGTTCCTGTGTAATTAGGTGAAATCACCTAATTACACAGGAACATTTTTTTACCTCACTGGCTTTTACCTAGATACAGTTAAATCAGATTTGCCTGCGTTCGTATATATTTTCCACTTTTTCTGACTTAAAACACAGTTAAGTGTTCAGTTGATTTTGTCAGATAGCAGTAGAATGCAAGCTTTATTTACATTTTAAAGACATAAATAATAACATCACAGGATCTCTTAATCTGTCTCTATCCACAAGTATATCATAATCAGAGAAACACAACAGGGAGCTTCTTGCCTTATATTTCGGATAGCCTATTTCCCACACAGATATAAAAGCATTTTTAAGGCATTGACCCAACATGAAGGCAAAACCTTCGTACCAAAGGGAAAACCTCAAAGGTTTTGGCAGAATGAGGCATCTGCTCACAAAAAATGCTGTTCTCATAGAAGCACTGAAACAATATATCAAAGTGGAGGACAGAAAAGTTCTGAAGTGGTTCTTTATTGTGAAAAGATCAGCTTCTATGTTTCCTCTGAATGATGCACATAGCCTGAATGCAAATATATATAGATATATATACACTGAAATGCATATAGTAGCTATCAAGTTCTTGAAGATGCATAGGTCTAGCAATGACTCTCGAACCGAAAATGTTTGCCCCTCTATAGGGGAATTTCTCCCTTGAAAAACAGAAAAGCTGTAGAATCAATCTCATACCAGCCCACAGGGTTGTGGAAGAAGTAGTATCTAGGAAGACTGGTTGCAGGTTTCCAATTAGTCTGGAAGGAATTTATTAACTACTAGATATTTCAAAATTTTCAGGACATTCAGAGTCATGGAAACCCGCATGGTAAAGGCAGTTTTTTCTGTATGGTAAAGGCTCCATATGCAATAGAGTGTTGACCAGATCACCAAATACTGCTGACAGTATGCTCATATTGGCATAACAGATTGAACCTTGCCTACATAAGCAAGGAACCTTTTGATTATAGCAGAAACTGCTGAAAACCTTAGGAAAACCTGTGAAGGAATCCTTCTCATACTCTCAACAGACAAGAATGTCACACAAAGACAGAGGACCCTCAGGATTCAGCAGATCTTTCACTATGGAAGCTAGGTCTAGACAGTCCTCTTGTTTTTTGACATATAAGATCCAGAAGTGTGTGCACTATTCTGTGATGTCAAGATGTTCAAGTACCATTTGGCACAAAAAGACAAGCACTTAAAATCACTGCTTATTGCAGGACTCACACCTAAAATGGCCCAAAAGATAAAACTATCTATGACTACAGGAATGGTAACCAACCAGAAGACTATTGTCCAGAGGTCAGCATTCTTTGACAAGAGAGATTTTCTCAATATTGAACGATATGGCAGCAAACAAGACAAAATTTTCTCAGCTGGTCAGAGCTGAAGCCAATACCAACAGGCTCCAAACTAAGCGGAGGTTCTCATTTTGACCTGGTGCTGACAGAGCAGGCACCCATATTTGTCTGGCCAGAAGGCCCAGTGCAAGACAGAAGGTGCCAGACATCAGCTAGATGCTGAAGGGAGGGAGATGCAGATGTAAAAACAAATGAGGCTTAAAAATCATGACTCAGAAAACGGATCCATGTTAAATAGGTCAAGAACCCTTATGAATGGAACCTTTAATTCCAAATCTTTCCATTGAACAACTACAGGATTTGTCTGAACGCTAATTTGTTCAGTACATTAAATGAGAAAACCCAACAATAACAAAAGATTAATTACTAAGTTTGCTAAATTCTCCATGTACAAAAAAGATTAGAACTGAAACATTTACCTTGTGGAGTTATGTGCGAATTATTTGCTTGAGTAGCAAGATGATTCTCTAGTTCTTCAATTTGTTGCCTGTATTGCTGCAGCTGTACTTCAAACTGTTCGACCAAGATTCTGAAGTAGCTAGATGAGTAATACAATGAAATGGTATGATTAAATACTACTAATTTGTCTGAAATTTTTTACCTGATCTCTATTAGCTGCCAATTTTCATTCAATTAATTGCATAGTTAGGTTTTATAACATTCTTGACATCACTCTACAACTGGAACAAGCGCGAACACTAATTTTCATGTCAAAGACAAAGATAATTTAAGTGAAGAAATAAAACACTGATTCTATGAAGCACTACATATAAATGTTACAAGAAGCAGGGAAAAAAAATTGTATTATGAAGTTCATAGAATCTTTAAACAGTTGGGTTGGAAGATGACCTTGAAAGGTCCCTTCCAAATCCCCTGCCATAAGCAGGGACACCCTGACCTTGAATGTTTACAGGGATGGGGCATCCAACACGTCACTAGGCAACTTTTTCCACTTTTACCATGCTCATCGAAAAAGTTTCTTGCTTATATCTAGTTTGAATCTGTCCTCTTCAGTTTAAAATCATCGCCCCCATCATAATAGGCCCTACTATAAAAACTCTGTCCCTGCCTTTTGTACAAGACCCTCTTAAGTACTGAAAGGCTGCAATAAGGCTCCTCAATTGTCCTCTTCTCCAAGTTGTATTATTGAGTATTTTTTATGAATAACACTAACTTACTCTGCTGGGGCTGTATTTTCATGCTGAAGACCAGGAGGAGTTTTCTGTGTTCGCAATGCTATTTCTGCATTCTTTAGCTCCTAGATAAACAGTGAAAATTAATAAAATATAAGGTTCTGTATGAAGTGTTCAAAAATAAAAATGCTAGGACTCTACTCTTCATTCACATAAAATATTTTCTTCAAGTATTTAACACTGTGATAGAATTTGACCAGAATTTCTCCAAAGAACTATCAGAAAGTTGGAGAACTGAAAATACCAACAGAAGTTTGGGGATGGAACAAAAGATAGCGCATACTGAAAGTGCTCAAAAGTTGCGAAAATACTGCACTAAACTGTCAGAGAAAATTTTTCTATTGTACTTCAGAAATATAATTATTGAGGGGTAGAGGGAAAAAAGCAACAATCAAGTACAAGGAAGTAACATACGTAAAAGAGGAAAAATAGGAATAAAAAGATTATTCTGACTTTTTAAAAATATATAAACTACTTTAGAAAAATGCCCCTCTATGGAAATCGTGTTATACATGATAATTACAGCATACACTTCTGCTTAATACTTGCTAATAACTTTACCATTAAGTTATGATTCTGATTCTGTGATTATACTCAACTGCATCATGTACAGAAACATGAGAATATCATTAACAAGCTTTTGCTTTCACTGAAAACTGTTGACAAGGTGCAACTATGGAGAAAAAGAAATAAACACATCAAATTTTTGACTTGAGAATAAATTACCACTTACTTATCTAGGAAGCAGCTGTGATATGCTAGATGAAATAAAAGGTAGTACAGAACTTGAAAAGCATCTGCATCAAAACTTGAGCTCAAACTGTCTGCGCAGTTCAGACACAGACTAGTAGACAGATGTGACTCAAGTTCCCTAAACGACTGCTAGTGCTAATCAAGAAATTTTGGTCCCTGAAACATTCTGGGGTAATTCGGTATTTTTTTCCTCCAAAGCCATCAGAAGAACACATCTTTGTATTTTTGCTGCTCCAGAGTCCATCATGTTGTTACAAATGTGTCTTCACTAGCAGCTGAATATAGTACTGAAACTGAACTAAAGTGGACACGCATTCCCTTTGCTATGTAGGAATGCTTTTCTGAATAGAAGTAATTTTACTGCTGTTGTACTTATCTGAAAATACTGACATCACAGATTTCAGTTTCTCCCAGTAACTTCAAAGAGATCAGAAATTATTCAATTTTTCATTCTGTTTACAATTGTCTGGTATATGTGTTAACTTGACCGATAAAGAAGGCTAGCTATCCTATATGAAATAATCAACATACAAACTCTACATAACAAAGATTATATTAAATTATACCTGTGCGGTTTCCACTTTCAGCTTGTCAATATTAAGAATGTTTCTTTGTAATCCACTGGCAACTACAGAGAGAAGCTGTTTCAAAGCTTTAATGTCTTCTTGTACTTTAAGCATTGCTTTAGAGGACATTCTACTAATTTCTTCCTGAACTTGTTTTTGTTCTTTCACAAATTTCCTGAGGAAGGTATAAAAATGGGGGTGGGGAGGAAAGAAACATAATATAATGAACCTGAAGTACCCAAGCGTTTACCTCTTGGTCACATTATTTAAATAGCTATTAAATTTATTTTTCCAAAACTAAGTACTGAACAGTGAAATTACTGTATGGCATAGTACTATCTTAACTCCTAGAATGCTAATACAGTAAATAGCCAAACCAAAACAAAAACAACCCCCATCCCCAAAACTCCTCAACTTTAAATAGCAAGCGTTTAAAAATGTTATGCTGACCCCTGACAAACTAAGATATATAGAACATTTTTTCTATACAGTAATAGATAAGCATCTATGTACAAGCAATTACCACTTTAAACTCACAAATACAATGCATTCAGCCCAGTCTACAAACCATTTTCTTCCAAGGGAAGACTTTTATAATTCTCTATTCCACAGAAGATCCATGATGCACATGCAATACAGACACAAGGTTCAATACTCACTATGCATGTGCAACAGGCTTAATAGTCCAAGAGAGAGATAGGAAAGAGCATATTGTTGGGCAGACCCATTTGCATAAATGCATGAAAAAGTGAGATTGAAAAAAGAAAAACATACTAAGACTTCTGCTACTAAACCTATCCATTCATTGTGTTCCCAAAGCTGACCTGCTGAGAGGCCTTGAGCTAATAACTTATCCTTCATGCAGCCTGCAGGAACACGTTCTTGTCACAGAGCATCAACAGTATACAATACTTGAGCTAAACAACTATCATAAATAAAAAACACTACTCACTGCAGATTTTCTACATCTTGACATATTACTGGAGGTAGATTTTCATCCTTCAGTGCTTTGCTATCTCTGCGAGAGACAATGAATGTTTAGGTGGTCCTTCAATACTGCCCAACATGTTTGCATGACCAGTAAATATCACTAAAACAATCAGATGAGTGATTAAACAGTTCTGCACCCATTGCATGAATGTTGCAACCAGGAGTGCTTTGGATTAAGGGACACAGATCCTATGCCAGGGTTCAAGTCTGTGCTGTAAGCACTGTACAAGTTGGGAGAAAACACTTTTCAGACCAGATGATCAGTCTACAGCAGATGCCAGATAAGCTGTAGGTATTGCATTTGAAGGAAGAATTGCAGTGCTTAAAATCATGACTCAACATTACTAAATTACCTATATTGCAAATGTTGGTTATGCAGATTTTTTTCAATACCGAATCAGCAGAAAAACTAAGATGTTTGTTTAGCTGTTTTCTATTAAAACATGGAATGCAAAGAAAATCTGACACTTACTCTGGTCTTGTTCCTGTTTTGTCACCTAGAAAATAAAAACTGTAGGTCATAAATAAAGCTTTGAAGAGCAAACAAAACAATCTTAATGAGATTTTAAGGAAGAACTAATGACCACAATCAGCTTGATTTCTCATGGTAAGTGGAACAGACCAGTCTAGCCATAACAGAAAGTGGGTTTTAATTTACAACCCCTTCAGAGATAACTATCCTTTAAGGAACAATGGTTCAACAGTTGAGGTGCTAACTTCTCGGAGTAACAACCTCTTGTGTCATTACACAAGTCACTACAAATGCATGAACAACTGCAGTTGCATAAGAAATCTGTTTCTGCTTATGCAACCTCAACTCACTTCGACCTGTATCCACAAAACATTCAAGTGTTTAAATTCAGCAGTGGCAGTCTCCTCTCAGATACAAAGGTAATGAACATTCGCCCACTGAGCTTTGTCAAAGAATTGTGCTATTGCATTAAGTCCAGAAATGAGTGAGATTTTACAGAACTGAAAACGTTACTGCTTACCTGCCACTTACACACTCTGAATTACACATCTGTGGATCAAGATGCCAAATGCCTCTGAGTGACAGAATAGAGCTGAAAACGGCATAATGCATAACACAGGGCACAACTATTTCTAGCATAGCTGTGGAAGTAATTGCATTCCATCCCACAGCAGTCTGCTAGGAAGAGCACTCAGCCCAAGAAACAGGCTTCATTTTCTTTAGCTGAATCTAATTCACATCCTGTCAGTGCCAAAAAGGCAGAAAGCAGCTACACAGCTAATGCTAGTACCACAAACATCTGAAGCTGCACAAGTCAGTGCTTCTGCCAGCAGAAGCTACTTTTAGAAGCAACATCTACTTAAAACTGTTGGCAGACTCTGTCACCCAGTACTTCAGACAGACTGCACTCACAGCCATTCCCTATGCCTTCCCTGCTAACAGGAGAAAAATCTACACAAAATTTTAAAAAAAGCATGAGGGACAAACATCAGAATTTAGGACTTCTTTGTCTGCTGACAACCTAAAAAATAGGCAGAAAGTGATGCACACTTCAGTTTTGCGCTCCAGCCAGGTTTTTTTTTGTTGAAGTTGTTGCTGTACATCACAACAATAATTAAAACATACAAATTTGACATCATACTTTGCTACTTTCTAGGCAAGTGAGTGCTTCAGATTTTACATTTTTTAACATTCTCTTAGCAATACAAGAAAATATGTATTAGAACGGGTTTTTATTCCCTGCAGCCATATTTCAAAGCAATACTAAATGGTCAGAAGCAAAAACTTTCATAACCAGTTCCAGAAGAGAGAACACAGGCTAGTGCCTATCTGTCCTGGGATTCCTAGGGCACTTTCCTTTCACAGCCATATCACCTCCTTTTTCTTCATGAGGAAAAGGGAAATAAAACCCTCAAAACCATGGAACCACCACTCTCAAATCCTAATGCAGTTCCTCACATAGCAGTAAAAACAACTGAACTGATGAAACGAAGTAGCAGCACACAGGTAGAGATATTTATCAGGGCTGCTTAAGCCAGCACTAGCCATTAAGGGAAACACCTCTGAATTAAAACCTCAAAAACAAGTCTCCTATGACATTTCCCACTGCTTAGCTAAGGGACTTCTGCTCATCCTGACAGCAATAGTCCAACTCACCCAATTCCACTATACAACATACAGGGGAATTCAGGTTACTCATTTAAGTTTCCACCCTAAGAGGTGAACAAAACAACACTACTACCAAAGTCGATTTTGATTCTGTGGTTCTCTGGTGCTTATTTTATGATACTTGTATGTTATCAACGTGTTGTGTTATCCTAATATTATAGTGATGGAAATCGCCCAAGTGTCAGAGCCTTTTCATTACCCCAAGTTTCAGTAATAAAGTAATAAATAAAGATCAACACCATGCAGAGGCAGAGCACTCCAGTTTTGACAGTCAATATGTCCTCTCTTTCACAAGTAAGAACTCTCCACAAATTATGCTACTTTCTAAAACAGGTTTCATAGAGCTTATATATTTTCTTCTCTTTTATCTACTGGCATACCAAATTCAAAATTTCAGTCCTGAAAGAAATCAAGTGATTAAATTAGCAGATTCCCCAGTAAAAGCAAGGCAAATTGACAAGCATTCATATGTCAATGCTCCATATTCTCTTACTTAAGTACTTTAAAGCTACCACAGAAGTAAAGCTTTTATAACTGGTTTTAACAATCTGATGGAACATATCATATAGAACTACACAGCACCAGAAACAGTTTTGAAGAGTAACATCTGAAATCAGGACACTTTAGTTGTGCAGGCGTTCAAAAGAAAAAATCAAGTTTAAGATCTGTTACAGCTGGGTAACAGCAGTTTCAAATCAGTGCTTCTTACAACTTGCAACACACATGACTTAAACATAGCTCTGCTGCCCCCTCTAGTGACAATCTGACATAGAGCAGAAACCTGCAATGGCATCTCAGTAAGCAGCAGCGCGTCTTCACTCCCAAAGAGCTCAAGGATTCATATCCTGGTTCTCAAGCTTATACTAATTTTTTAATTAATTAATTAGTATTACACTGCATTTGCAAACACAATCTTGTTCTTCTGTACGTGCACAATAGCTAAGAATGAAATCAACTGAAATGTCTCTGAAAGAGGTACGAAGTTAAAGTTGTCAATTTGAATTCCACACTCCTAACCCAATAAAATAGTCTTTGCTGCAGTGTTCTGATAATTCTCTCGATTTAAAATAAAAAACTTACTCTTTTTGTCTGAAGAACTACTAAAATCAATGCCACCAAGACCTTCACTGGCAGTAGTTGAAGGAGCCACAGTTGTCCCCAGAGACAAACCCAAAGCATTCTGCCCAAGTCCTAAAAGAAATCCAAACAGCATTTCTGCATTTTGCAGTTATCAAGACTACAACACAGCACAAACTCTTCCTCTAGAGCTGAAAAAGGAAGCTGTGAAATAACAACACTAGCAGTGAAGTATTTTATTCAGACCAAAACTCACCAAAAATAAACTTCCCATTTCTCCACAGATAGTTATGTATCATTGCCCTCTCTCCATATATGGTCAACTTCCTTGAGCCAATTACGGGAATGAAAGATTTTATTGTATTTTCATTTTTTAAAAAGTGTTAAATAAAAATGAATTTAAGAATAAGAAAGGAGCCAATTATTTCAGTTTTATTTTTATTGTCCACAGATAGCAACACTGTTCTTAATTGCAACACTGTTAAAAACTCCACTTCCACAGTGTTAACACTTTGTATAAATGAAATCTTACATTATAATCCCACATTAAATGCAATTGTTTTAAGACAGGAGGAAAAAACTAAAGTAACTTTCACCTGTTGCTGCTGTGCTTGTATTCTGGAAGAGTGAACCTCCTAAGCCTGCTAAGGCTCCCCCTAAGGAAAGGCCTGTGGAAGCAGTTGTAGTCGGAGCAGTTGTGCCACCCAAATTTAATGTAAAGCCAGTAGTTCCTGCAGAGAAAGGAAACCAGCTTCATGCAGACACGGCCTTCAAATACATCCATAGACAATCAGAAATAACTGAAAGGTCTGAACAGCATCTTTATCATAATTGGATAATAAGTGCTTTTATTTCCTGCAGTTTTCACACATAGCCACAGCCTTTTGAATTATATGTTATTTCGCTTTACAACCTCATAACTCTAATTAGTCCACATTTACCGGCAACCATACAAAAATTTTGGCAGTCCCCCAGAGCACTACACTAGATTCTAGAACCTAGCACAGAATTTATTTTACAGCATAATTGAACTTGTAAGTGATACTGATTTTTATATTAAACATGCTGAAATTTCAACGTTTTATGTTTAACATTAAAATATTTACAGAAGATACACGATACAATAACATTTCCATGGTGATTTGAGCTCCCTTCTGGAATTAAGCATCCCAACTTTTAGTAATGAAGGGAAGAATTGAGTAGAGAAACTTCACACGCATAAAGCAACAGTAAACAGAGGGCACAGAGAGCTGAGCTTAAATGCAGACTTTGAAAGTTAAGAAAAATAAGTGTCTCAATTACCACCATGCATTACCACCATGCATTACCATCATGCATTACCAGCATGGCGCAGTTCAGCTGAGTTAAATATGATGGCAGGTGTATGACAATATAAGAAGTAATTTAAAACGTTTAAAAACATTATTTCCATTGCTAGTTGACCATTTCAGGCCATCTGCAATAGGTAGACATTTTCCAAACTTTGCAGCTGCACAAGTAGGAAGCTTTTAATCCTCAGTGAGGTTAACAAGAAAAATAATTTTACATGACGAATCAGCTCTTGCTACACTTCTAATGACATGGATTACATGTTTTCTGTATCACTGGGTTCTCTAACCATAGTTCTAGTGTGTTAGGGTACCCAAATTTAGAACTTGAGAAGTCCAATGAACCCTTTTATTCATGTACCACAAGATTATGTAAATAATAGAAAAACAGATCTAAAACTGTTATACAATCAAGTTTTATTGTTAACAAGCAAAAAATAGCCCCAAACGCCCAAACATTTTCCTACCTGCTGCAGGAGTTGATGTAAGAGCAGATGATAATGACAGGCCACCCGCTGAGGTAGAAGTAACAGGTAAAGCAAATGGCGTGGCTGAACCTGCAGGTTTGTTGAAACCTAAACTAAAGCCTGTGGTAGCTGCTGATGTGGTGGCAGGTGTGCCTAGAAGAAATCCAAAACCAATTATCACTCTTGGAACATTCTGTTTGAGAATGAAAGTTTAATTCCCCACCTCTTCTGCATCTCATCTAACCATCATGAGTGACGCAGCACAAAATATCACTTGCATCAAGTAAAATATTCCCACAGACCTTTCAAATGAATTTCAGTGGTTTACATCAATTGCATTTTTGCTCCAGAATTCCTAGGGATCCAGTGGACTTTGATTCTGGACCAACAGTTGTATCTACTACCAATCTTAAAACTGTATTAAAAAACCCCAACTTCCACCAAAAGCATCTAGTAGATGTCACAAACATTGGTAAATGCAGCTATAAACAATACTGCTCAAAATACAGACTACAAACTCTCAGTTAGATGCGCACACCAAAATGAATGCACATATCCTTTCAATTTGTAAGCAAGAAAATATGTTTAGATGTTACTCTCTCAAAGTTTGCTTTTAAACATTTTTAAGTAAAACAAATAATTTCTACTTCCTGCTGTTTTCATGGTAAGAACACATTTCACATTCTAGAATACCCATTCCAAAGTAAAGGAGTGTGCACACACATACACAAAGCACAACAGCAAACACACACTTTATCTTCTCAGTAACTGCAGTTTTGGAAGACACCATTTCATCCAGCTAGTGAAAAGAATTAATGTACACCTGCATAGTATTGACTTCCACGTATGGTTATGTGTCACACAGTCTCTTCTGGGTTAGCTGCTGCTCCTCCCTTCTGCCCCTTTGATTTGCTTCTTTATTCAATACCATTTTCCTACTATTTATCCATAGTATGGCTTCCTAAGTTCTTTGACTGCAATTCTTTGCAGTCAAGAAGTCCTAAATTCTTTGTACCTTGTAGCACTTTCACCCCTAACACTTGTGATACTCAAACTCAGTTACTCCTCAGCTGCTGTTTAAAAGGAAAAAAAATCAAAACCAAGCCAACAACAACCCACATACTCCTGTATTTCTAATGGCAACTGCAAAACAGTCACAACAGATTGATCAGACAAAAAAAATATTCTCTAAGTCTGTTCCCAGTTCAACCCTCCTTATTCTTCTAAAAGAGATAATTACATACCAGACATGTTCACTAGATCAAGAAATTCTGTATGAATAATTCTTTGATAACCTATCACCCTTCCCTCTGCTGAAGGATGAAACTCATTAGGGGAACATAAATACAAAGTCCAACTTTTGACTGTCACTGTTGTACAAGAATCAAATAATCCTTTAACAAGTAACAGGGCCTAGAACTTCAGGGCTCCATTCTGATTTACAGCCTTAATATTTGGGCTGCAAAGCAAACAGCAATAAGTAATGGGGAAAAAGCTCACATCTGATCACTAGCTCTATACATTACAAGAAAGATCTATCTCTTGAGGTCTTTTGTCCGTGTAACATTAAAATCCAAATTAGGTCCTTACCTAATGTCAGTCCTGTAGCAATAGTTGTTGCTGTTCCTGCTTTAAGAATGAGAACAAATAAACAGGGTAAGAACAGTAACAGAAAGCCACAGAGAAGCTGTGACAGTAAAAAACATAAAACAAAATCCTGAAATAATGCAACATTATGAGACAACTATTATACAGGTTTCTTTTTTCTGTAGTGTATTGAAAAATAAAACATTAACACAGAAAACAGCATTAGTAAACACCAGCAGCAGAAATTAAGCACAACTGACTTCAAAAAACAAAACTTATCTTTGGAAGAAGCTGCTAACAGTGAAGCTGATGTTAACACAGCAGTATACTATCTGAAATTTCAAATGAAGTAAGGTAAAAAGATGAAAACTAGTAATTGTATCATGTAATTTTTTTTCAGTCACATGGTAGTACATAACATCAGCATGGAATCCAACAGATTTACAGCATTATGAAGAGGATTATAGAGTCTAAAGTCCTTGTAAAATCCTCTGTCTTGGTTTAGGGTTTCTGCCCCATAATTTAAAGACACTATTCTGGACATAGTGTTAGGCCATTTCATATTTTAAAAACCATCTGATTAGATTATCAAAAAGAATCACTGAAACAAAATCACCCCAATGTAGCCAACAACAGTAATACAAGCTTTCAGTCTATTGCTGATTATATTTTTAGTAGCTTGGTCCTTCGAACTTTCTACTCATATAAGCATACAAGAAGAAAAAGACCATTTTATCTAGTAATATTGCAGCAAAATAAAAATTATTTTTATGTCTGCTTGATGGCTAAAAAATACCACTCTGTCAGAGAAATTTTATTCTTTTGTACTCCATTACTCCTATAAGAAACTGTGAGTTCATAGGCTTAGAGACCTAAGAAAATGTTCAATTCCTTTATGAGAATTTGTTGAGGGGTATTCTCAGTTTGTTGATCGGGGATATTTAATGCAGGTGTATTGCATTAAATATCCCCAGTCAACAAACTGAGAAATGTTCACTACTGTAGAATTAGAAATATTGCATTAAAAATGCAAACAATCTCACAAAGTTTTAAAATACTTTTAAAACCTAAGTATATCTCAACCTTAAGTCAATTTTGAGCATCCCGGATGAAGAGTTAAGATTTCTAAAATACATCAGGATTCAAACTACAGAACAATTTACACACACCAGGAAGCTTTCTGGTAATTGCAGTTGTGTTTCTGCTGCACTGGTACCGCTTAATTCTCAATGAATGATCTTCCAAACTACTCAACTAAGCGGTTTTATAAAATTCTGTAAGTAATATTCTGAGCTACAGAACTGCAGAAGAGTAAACATTCTTGTATGACCCGTTTTTTTTCGAATACACATAATTTATATCTTCACTGCTGAATCCAAAACCTGCAGTACAAGAATTATTTTCTACCTGTACTGGTGCTTCCTAGTGTAAAGCCAGTGGTTGACTTTGATCCAAAAAGTCCACTCCCAAAGCCCAATGATGGAGCTGATGTAGTTGCTGTAGCAGTGGAAGAGCCGAGAGTTCCAAAATTAAGTCCTCCTGTTGAGCTATTACAAAATAAGACTATTAGCAGTAATTCTACTTCAAAATGAAAACACTCCACCCCCCTTATTTCAATTTCTTTCCAATACCATCATTCACTTTCCCACAAACATAATCTATCACAAACAACCCAGCTGGGCAACACAGAGTCCAAGCTCACTGCCATTGAATAGAAAGAGGGAGCCCCATTTCCCCCTTTGCTCTCACAGTTCTGTAACTCCCATTGCTTCCCTGACACTAACTCCAGCATTTTTTCAGCCACTGCTGAGCTGACAGCTCTTACTAAACCACTCGGAAATTTAAACTTTTCTCTGTTAGATCATCTCATTCATTCTCCCTAATTGTTCTCCCCGTGCTACTGAAATGAGAGAACACTAGAGAAACAAAGATTGTAACAAATCTGTATGAAGATCTTTTCAAAGCAGGTTACAAGTCCAGCTAGTTATCTCTGACCAGGAACTTCAACCAGTGTTGCTTTCTTTCATTCTTAAGTGATACTCAGAGACACAAAACCATTCACATCAACAGTACAGCTTCACCCTATCTTACTATCAAAACACACTGAAGCATTAATTAATTTTCTAACCAAAACGCTATCCCTTTGCACAGGTTCCAACCACACACCTACTGTATTTTTTTTGGACTGTCAGAAAGTTTACCTTGTCTAACTGTCAGAAAGTTATAGAAAAACAACTTCCAGATCTACATTTACAGGTGAAGGAGAAGAGAAAGTAGAGAGAGGATCAGATTGGTCACCACTGGGAAAATGAAGGCTTTAATATTTCTTTCATGTAACTACACATTTTAGAGATTTCATGTCAAATAGAGAACAAGCTTTACAATTAGCACAGAACACAGGAGAATACAATAATCATGGTTATCTCCAGCCAATGAAATTGCAGACACTAGCACCCAGATGAGTTTATGGTTTTAAAAATTTTGTTCTTAACTGATGAAAGATCAGATGAATAATTTATCAAATGAATAATTTGTAGTAAGTTCCTGGTCCTGTTTGTGAGCCTCTTTATAAACAAGGTTCAGTTTTCACAAACACATTTTACTTACGTAAATGTGTTTTTTAAAAAAAAGCAACGCCGAAACAAAATTAAATTTAGACTTCACCAAGAGTTTTATCTTTCAGATGTTCAGTATTCTCTCATTGCTTCCTTATCTCCTCTCTCTTTTTGTATGAGGGCAGCTCCTAAATTAACAAGTCAAACGCAAAAGTAAATCCTTACAAAAAAGGTAAAATTAGCTCTTGAATTAGAACTTTTCAAAATATCAATAAAACTGATCATGGCAAGCCCAGTTGGTTACAAGTTCAGAACTAGGTGCGAATTATTTTTTAGGCAGGAATTCGGGAAGCAGAGTGGCCAGGAAGTTTAGAAGGACAAGGACTCACTAACTGTCCCACAGCACTCAGTGCCTTTCAGCTGTCTTTACTCCCAAAATTTCAACATACCAAACTGCAGCATCATGACCTAACTACTTTTAAACTTAAACATACAACATGGTGCTTGTCTCACTAGTCAAGAGCTTATGCGTCTCATCTTTTTTCCAGTAGACGATTCTTCTGTGAAAAATTTTTGTGTTACAGCACTCCCATAGAAGAAAGCTAAGGTATGAACTGTGACATTCAGCACTACAGGAGGACAAAAAAATCCCCAAACCAACACAAATAAAATGAAGCAGCCTTTTTTTCCAGGTAGAAAGAATCCAAAATGTAGGAACAAAGTAATAGCAGCATTCTCACCAGCAGGAGAAAGCATGGGCCAGAAGGACACAGATGGAAGGAAGAGGAGCTCAGGTCTGAACTCAAATTCTAGAATGAAGCACTGCACCTGGCTAAAGCATGTGATAAGAGAACACCAACTAAAAAAGAGTGCAAGTATCTGAAAGGCTGGTGGTGCAAAGCAGGAATTAGATAGGTTGGCATGTCACAGGAGGCTTTCAGACACCAGAATATAATCTTTGGTCACCTAACATTTATGCTTGGACCAGACAATCAAATTCTTTTTCTCCTAACACTTGGCAGTATCATCTTAGACCCAGCTAAGAAGAACAGCTTCTTACAGTCTTAAACACATTCTCAAGCAAATTATCTCACAGGGATGCTCAAGAAGCAGTAAGAAGGCCCCCTCCTCTATGACATTCCTTGACCAACAGGCATGAAGACCAGTCCTGCTTATAAAAATAAATAAATAAATAAGAATACAGAGCACCATACTGCTATTGCTTAGCACCTATTAATTTTAAGAGATAGAGCCAGATAAGAACACAAAAACTCCCACCAAACAAAAATGTTTAAGTTCAACAGGCAGATTTTAAAAGCGCAGATCAACAAGACAAAAGTTTCCCTTATTTCAGTACATTTAGAAGAATGGTTTTGAATTAACAAATATTATTTTAACTTGCTCGTTTGAACCACAGAAAACCTACATTAAGAAGGCATGAAGCAAAAGAGCAAAAACTTTATCAAGTCTACATAAGTTTTACCTTAGAAGTTAAAAAAAAAACCTAGCAAACAAACAAAAAAAAACAAAAAAAAACCCCAAAAGACCAAAAAAACCCAAAAACCACAAGAAAACTCAAAACCTCCAAACAATCTCCCCCTCCAAAACCAAGCAGAAACAACACAAGAAAGTCATCAATCTGTCACAACCACAACATTTACACATTATTACAACGAACTCAGAAATCTTATTCCCTCTCCTATGGGCTCCCAAAGAAGCAATACAGCCATTTAATCCAAGAATTAAATGGATGTCCATCAGATCCAGTCGTTCTGCTCTCTCCACCTCACAATGCTGTTTCCTGACGTTTCCAACACGTATTTCCAAATGTATCCCCTTAAGCGAAGCTCCCCTGAGTAACCACCCCTGTCCATTTAGTTTACACTACAGTGCTCAATTCTGATCACATTTGGGAAAGTCTCTGACACAAAGTCCCACAACAGCCTTGATCTTCAACAGAGGTACAACAGCAAGCAGGTCAGAATAAACAGGCTCCGCTGGTCCAGTTGTGTGCAAAGAGACAGAAAACGGGGGGGAAAAAAAACACCAACAAGAAAGACTTAGCTGTTATTCTGATAAACCTAAACCATAACGCTAGAAGTACAGAGCCTGCTGTATATCACACGCCACAAAGTTCTCCTTTTACTCCAAGATACTATACCCCAAACACAAGGCTATTTTTATTAGAAAGGGTTAGATCGAATTTAACTTTTAAAACATATACAGAACATCACTTTTGGACACTAAACATGTAGGCTCTGGCATCAATCAACGCGCTCCACGCCGCGGACACAAACGCGGGCTGACTTTTGAGAGACACCTGGATACACACCTGATTCACATGCGGTCAGCGCGCAGGGTGAACCGTAAAGAGAGGCATCCAAAGCCAAACCAAAGCACACTAAGAAAAGCAACTCCCTTAATTTTTAGCTGTTGAGCATATCGCTCCCTACGTCTCTGCTAAAGGCGCAGACTGGGAAGAAGACAAGGCAAGGGAGGCCAGGGCAGACACTGTGCGGTCATTTCGCCCGCGCACCGAGGGCTCTGCGGCCGCGACTGCCGGCCCCGGGCCCCTTCGGGAACGGGCGAGGCGCCGAGACCCGAGCCCGGGGCAGTGACTCGCTCACTCCCACATTCACAGGCCGCCCCAGCTCTCCGCACCACGGGGGCCCTAGCTCAGGCTGGGCCCGGGCCCGCGCGGCAGCCTACGGCCACGGGGGGTGCCGGCATGGCCGAACCGAGAGGAGTGGGGGCGCCGCGTTACCTCGGCGTGGCGGTTCCGAAGGAAAAGCCCCCCACTGCTCCTCCTCCTCCTCCTGCCCCGGCGGTCGCTGTGGAGCCCAGGGTGCCCGCGCCGAAGGAGAAGCCCGCAGACATGGCGGCGGCGGGAG